>CAXIVR010000003.1:171734588-172324588 GCA_964035755.1 Teleogryllus oceanicus
TTCATTGCACGTGATCTTCGGGTCGAAGATCGGTTTGGCGACAGGCCATGTAACTGGTATAGTTACGGGACTCTATGTCCGACAGCTTCGCACCTCGCGTTGCTTTTTGCTGCTTTCAAAGCAGTGGTTCTGGGCGAGGCCTAGGGACGGTCGCGGGGTTTCGCGGCTAAGAGAACTGAAAGGTTGCCAAGGGGTTAGATTTTTGTATTGTAATCTTTGTACATTAATTGTAAATATACTGTAAATATATTGTAAATATCAATCAGAACAGTCGTCTGTGTTTTTCATCCTAGTACGTCACAGTATCGTAAAATCTAACAAGTGCTCGGAATGACTTAAGCTATTTGTTATTTTCCCCATCTCATTTGAAAGGTCTGGCCAAGAACTCTGATAAATGCATTAATATCGTCAGGTTTTGATTTTTCCTCTCGAAATAAATTTCGCAAACTGTAATCTCTAGGATTATGCATCATAATTAGAAAGTTAAGTACGATCATATTATTTTGTTCACAATAACTTATGTCCTATTCTTTCTTTAAAATATTTTGTTTTTCAATAAAAATTACCACATCAAAATTAAAATTCTTTATCATTATGCTCTCTCTCTCTTTCTCTCTCTCTCTTTCTTTCTCTCTCTCTTTCTCTCTCTTTCTCTCTCAATAACGCTTAAACGCCATTTTCTTAAAAACTGCTCTAAAATTTTTAATGAAAAGTGCTATTTAGGATGATGTTTTACTCCTCCTTCATATTCGCTGTAAATGTGCATCTAAACGATGTGCGATATATTTTAAAAAATTACATTTGTGTAATTTTTGAAAAAACAAAAAAATACCCTAAAATTAACTTTATGTCATATTAAACAGTGCAATTATCACTATCCTCTGAGAAAGTTTGAAGAGACAAATTTGAAGATCTTTTTGAGAATATCCCGCTTGAATGTGTTGGAAATTTGAGCTCATTTAAAAAAACGAGATTTTGAGAACTTTATATGACATTATTTAAAGCACATGAACTCATAAATACAATAATGTCAACAAATCACAACTAATGTACGCATTAACCACGCGATAGACAAGTAAAAAATACATTTTCGTAATTGTTGCAAAAAGCAAAGGATCCAGCAAAGTGACGTTTGTCACTTAAAGTCATCTGACCTGTTTTTGAGAAAACCTTGTTTTTGATATTTTTTAAAATTGCACGCAATATTACATGCAAACTACTAAAAGTTCGAAAAAAATATGCATGGCCTTAATGAAAGAACTAAATATGTAGAACAAATTTTGTTTCAAAACAATCTGCATCTTCAATTTTCTAGTTGTAGTGTGGCGTCATACAGTCGCCATATACAGTAAATATTGGCTACGTGCATTTCGTGCACAAGGAAGTAGGCAGCGACAGCGGGCAGCATGCAAGGGACGCCTCCCTGAACAAAGGGAGGTTATATTGGGACGGGAAACCCGGCTCTCGCATAGGGCGAAGGGCAGAAAACCCCAGGGAAGCCGTGACGTGCGTTGCCGCGCGGACAGATTTGTGAACCCTGTAGTTCGCTGGCTGGTAAACGCGGCTGGCGGAAGCGGCGAGATGACGCAGTTCCGTCAGCCGGGCCATAGGGTATAAAGGGGCGCCCGCACACGACTCTTTCTTCTGATTCTCGAGCTCTTCGTGGGATGTCGTGTGAGGGTGCGCGACACGTGGCACGTCGGGTAGGCTACGGGGGCAAAGGGTCTGGAGCCGGCGTGAATTCATCGTGATTTAGAGAAGGGTGCATCACACCGCGGGAGTGAATCTAATCAGGCAAGCGGTTGTGGTGACCAGGTGAAGTTCCTCCTAGAAACAGGCTGTAGATATTGTAAATAGTAGATTCGGGTGTCGGAGGATATCTTTAATAAATATCGATATTACACTGTTCACGTCTGTTATTCATTGTTGCGGCAATGACGCCACAGTAGAAAGACGCCTAAAAAATGAAAACTTTTTCATTTTTTCAAAATTAAGAGTAAAAAGTGAAGAATGGAGATATGCCACCTTTATAAACGTACTTTACTCTATTCTTACAAGAAATTTAAAGAAAAAAATTGTAGAAAGTTTTGACAAAATTTTGAAAATGTCTCAGGAGCTTTATGTAAAGTAACCCCAAATTTTAAAGAATGTTTTACAAAATTTCAAAGTTTCAACTAGAGCTAGATGGACAAGGATTTCTTCAATTTGGAATAAATCCCACGTATGGTTTAGGCGCCAGTACATGAATAGAATTCACAGATGGATAGACTGACGGGCAGACATTTTGGCGTCAATTGGCTTTTCTGTATCAAGAACCTACAAAACAGGGATTCTGGCTACACCACTTGTTAGAGAATTTTTTATTCCTAATTTACAAACTGAATTTATCAATTTTTTGTTTTCCGGGCCCCATTTTGTTCTGCCGAAAATCCGATGTTTTTTCGCGTAGCATTACATAACTTTCTCTATACTATGTATATTGATTCGTTTATACGTAGGTATAGGAGAAAGTGAAAATGTGTATGGTTCCATTTGAAAATGCAAACAAACAAAGTTACCTGAAGATCTCATAAAATACAAGTGATAAAATACAAATGAATGCATGTATCAATTAGCCATATTTCCTGACGCACTTCCGTGAAATCTGGATTACAATATATTTAACCGTTCAAAAACTGCAGGAGGTGCTAAAGTTACGTGACTCATCCGGTATATATAACACATTTATACAATTTGTATAAATCTTTAAAACTCGGTTCGATTATTCTTTATATAAAATATATTATTTTTTTATTGAAAATAACTTAAAAAGGGGATCTTTAAAAAATATTTACACTCGTATATTTTCGCTTACCTTCATATTTTTCGCATCCAACTGTTGGTAAAGCTTGCGGACCAAAATATACCCTAGTTATAATCATGGACGTGCGCATTCTCAAAGAAGAGAGACCCATGGGCTCCATTTTCTATTAATTTTTTAAAAAAATATAACTATTTTCTGTTAAATAAAACATGCTTCAAAAAGAATAAAATTATCATTTTAATGATAATATTAATAAATTTAAGTGATTTTATGATGAACAATGTACAGAGTTACCAGATGCTTTGGAGGACTTCTTCTCGAAATGTGTCAATCCCGATTCTCTATCAATTCCCCAAATGTCAGCTAAAGAAGGGAAAAGTAAGGAATTTATTGTATCTAGAGACATAATACGAAATGAGTTACGGAGGAGGACTGGGATACTGGAGGCAGCTACTCAAGCAGTAAGATTGAAACGGAGTTGGTGCAGGTATATCATGAGGCAACAACCACAACGCTGGACTCACTCGACCACAGTATAGGGCCCAAGAACGGTCTGACGAAATCCAGGTCGACAGCGCAAAAGATGGAGTGATGTATTTAAGAGCGGGGTTGGGAAAACGTGGTCAAGAGAAGCGAGAGACAGGGACAAGTGGACGGCATCTGCCGAAGAGTTTGTGACAAAGAGAAAAAAAATATTGTAATTTGTGGGTTTCAAGAGTGTTTTTTGGTTTTGTTTTTGTAATATACTCAGCCTCAAAATCGGTTCGTGTTAAGGTCAAGCGAGAGACTGAGACAATTGGAAGACTGACGAAAGAGTTTGAGGTAAATACCGACATTTTTATTTTATGTAAAAATGTGTAATTAAGTGTAATTTCCTTTTGTGATTTTTATGTAGTTTCATTTTGTGTAATTTTTTGTAAAAGCAATTGCATAAGATGTAAACGTGAAAGCAATGTTTTTACTCTGTTGAAGCATGAGGCGTTTTTTTAAAAAAAACAAATAAATGGAAAAAAAGTTTTTTCGAAGGCATAGGGGCCTTTTAAATTTTCCTTAATTGATAAAAGAAACCAGATACGGTGCGAGGGTTAAAGGGAAGGCGATGCGCGTAGCCCACAAAGAGGATGTGCGGTGACAGCCCGGCGTGTAGTCTACTAAGAGGCGTGCGGTGAGGGTGTAGGCCGTGTCCTACCGAAGGGCTGTGCGGTGAGAGCGAGGCGCGTGGCCCACTAAGACGGTGTGCGATGACAGCCTGGCGTGAGTCTACTAAGCGGCGTGGGTGAGGGTGTAGGCCGTGTCCTGTAGCCCACAAAGAGGATGTGCGGTGACAGCCCGGCGTGTAGTCTACTAAGAGGCGTGCGGTGAGGGTGTAGGCCGTGTCCTACCGAAGGGCTGTGCGGTGAGAGCGAGGCGCGTGGCCCACTAAGACGGTGTGCGATGACAGCCTGGCGTGCAGTCTACTAAGCGGCGTGGGTGAGGGTGTAGGCCGTGTTCTACCGAAGGGCTGTGCGGTGAGAGCGCGGCGCGTGGCCTACAAAGAGAGCGAGAGCGTGACGCGTGGCGTCTGTGGTGTGCGCAGGCTGCTGTGGGTGGCGCTGTGCCTGCTGGCGGTGTACTGCGCCGCCTACATGTCCAGGCAAGTGGCCGATCGCTACTGGAGCTCTCCCACCATGACGGTGGTGGAGGCCACCAACTTCCCCATCGCCAACATCCCGTTCCCGGCCATCACGCTGTGCGACGCCAACCGCGTGCGCTGGAGCCACGCGCTGCGCTACCAGCAGGAGTGAGTGCAGCATCCATTGATGTCACCCAGCGGGGGGCTGGGATCGGGTCCCGGGGGGAGTTGTAGCGGCCGGCGATCTGATTGGTAGTTTTCATGGTTTGTCGGATCAATACTAGGCGTATGTCAGTTTACTAACAAACGGGCCACGGGCCTTGCGCTCTTTCCTTTCTCTTCCTTGTCCTATTCTTACCCCTTATGTACACTGACATGCACTACTCTACCACGCATGTCGGGAGACCAATTGAGGGCTTAGAGTACAGACTAACGAGATAGAATCATTTTTCTATGTTTAGAGCTTGTCTCGGCTGCGGCGGCGTCCCGCTGGTGGGAGATTTTTGGTTGGGGATAACCTCGCTGGCTGACGTTAGCCTATTGTTGAGGTGATACCAATACTTCCAAAATTATGGTATTACAGGGAGGAAAAATTGCTGTTAATGATCGCTTAATTGAGGTGGCCGTTCCATTAGGTTTCGCTCTAAGTAGATGATTTCGATATCTCTTAACTTTAGTTAATACTCTTATCAATTTAATTTTTTTTAAAGATCCATATTAGTGAGTATCTTACGAATGCTTGTTATGACTACACAGTCTAAGACTAAGCGACATGCTCTGTTTTGGGGCATAAGAAAGTAATATACCGGTTTTTCTGAAGATGTAGATTCATCTAGCCATAAGTCAACTAAAATGAAAACGTGCAACTAATTAACATTACTACTGAAAGAATGAAAAATAAAACAGAAACGTTTTAGTAATGTCTTCCTGAAACAAACGGCCGTTCATTAGCTCGTACTTTCTAGCATGAATTGTAATAGTTATGAAATATTATATTACATGTTTTCAGTACTCGGGGAATTGCAGCATGTGTCCACAGAGTTGATTCATAAAGAAAGTCTTCAAAATCTGGTGAACTATAAGATGTCTAAGGTGACAGAAACGGAGCAATGGAGAATGCGCAGCAGAACGGAAGATAAACACTATGTCGCTTCAGTGATAGTTCGGTGTTTTTATCCTGATACTTGGAAATAATTATGTAGGCTTCCGCGGTCAGTGTCCATTTATTCTTAGTTGTCCGGGACGAGCTGCATCTGCTTTGCTGTTTACGGCATCTGCTTTGCTGCTTTGACGTTTAACAACATTACACGGAATTTTTGAGAGCTTTTTAACAATGAACTTTTCGTCTAAAAGTAATGTTGCTAAAAATTCTTTCTCTAAACTATTTTTATAAATTATTGTAAGATATCTAAGTACGTTAAAATGAAAAGTCGCATGTAGTGATTAAAAATATGTACAATACATATTTCAGAATTTTTACTTTATATGTGAATTTGTTAAGCACTATTTGTAAACATTGATTTTCTTGTAGGCAGTAGTTTACTTTTTATTACATGGAATAGAAAAAAATATAAAGTAGTTACAGTTGTTAAAATTGTTAGTTCGTGACTGCATCCCGCCCCTTCACGTTGGGCGTCCAATGCAACCCCCTTGCTTTCTCTGCTTACTATATTTGCTCACGCCCATACGTTGGGCGCCCAATGCAACGTACCTCTCTCTTACTCTCCCTATTTACTTGCGCCTCAATTCGGCGTGACAAAGTAAACTTACTTCCTATTCTTTCAACTATTTGCCCTGCCCTCGCTCTTGCTATTTTCTGGATACGATAACACTTTCGTTTATCAGTCGCCCGTACCACGGTTAGCGTATACTATTACTACATCTTACCTGGGCATGACTCGCGTGCTCATTCCATACCTCACGTTCGTGCCTCGGTCAATTTCTAGATAACTACTAAAAACGCACACATGTTCAAGGCAATCATGAGCCATACTGAGTGCTCATTCATTTATTGCAAGCTCCCCTTCAGCACATTGCCAAGGCAAATACATTACGCCCTCTCTTGATACTGTTTGCCCCTTTTATGGCATGCAAATTTTAACACATCAACATTGAACCCTAGGCTTGCAAAAAAAATAACAAAAACAAAATACAAACAACATAAAATAATACCATTCACACTTAAAACATTAATAAAATCTTCATTCACACAGGAATGCGCATTCTGTCGTGATCTCGTCTTATGATTGTAATCTTAATTTATTGCCAAAACTTGATCTTCGACAGAATCTTCCCGTATTTGTCTCGAACATAAAAAAAATAAAGTACATATGCAATTCATGCAACTTCCCTTTGCTGCGGCGTCGCACACTGTCAGCGCCCGTCGTTGCCGCGTTGCGTGTCTCGCGCACCGCTCGTGTAGGAAGTTCCAACTCGGCTGCCACCAGTTCCTGGACGCCACTAATTCACTTTCAAAATCGTTACTTATAATCTCGGTTATTATTTCTTACGAACTAATTACGTTCCCGTTAATGTTTTCCTATGTCACACGACGTTTTCAAATTCGGGAATTTTTTTTATTTTTATTACGTTCCCCGCGGCGCGGACGTATATTTTCGACGTCCTGAACGACTGCGAATTTAATTTTACACTAGCCTATGTCTTACAAGTGTTCTAGTTCGCTGCCTTCATGCCAATCACTGTTCATTCCCATGCCCACTTACGCGAAATAATGTTCTCACAATTTTGCCCGTGATTTAAAAAAATAAGTTAAATTTTAGCTACACAATGTTCAAATGACTTCCTTTACTTGATAAAACTTTAAGAAAACACTTCCACTAAATATTTCCGAGAAATTCCAAAAATTTCAACACAACGACATAATGCGTGTACTCGCGACCAAAACTCAACTCGTTCTCTTCCTTACCACTTTCTCCCATTGTTGGCCTATAATCCGACAACTTTCTTTTTTTTTCAAAACACCCGCCCATCACGGTACAACATGTTAGAAATATTCATATTTCCATCGTTTGCGACGTCTTCTTTTCTTTCTTAATCCCCCACGTTATGAATATAAATATTAAACTAATTCGAGTCCCGTACGAATTCCCCCGTGCCGTGACTAATTTTGCCCTAATCCAAATATTGTTTTATAATTCCAGAAGGTTTGATGTCAATCCGTCCAGGCGTTCTTGAGATATTCAATGAAAACTAAGTTTCTTATACACTTTCAATAGCACAACAATGGGTGCCATGTTCTTCGTTATTAAACGTGGTACATACAATTCAGACAATTTCTGATATTTCTTGATCCCGTGGCTCGAATTACGTGATTTTTGCTTTAAAGTGTTTCTAGAATCAGGTTCTATCCATTGTTTATGTTGCCCATTTCCGCCCTTTACGTTTTCTGCTACTTTCTGAGAATTATAAGCGCGCGGCGTTGCCGTCTATTGTTTTCTTTCCATACTTAATTTCTCTTTGGCAAATAAAATTCTGTTCTCTGTATATTTTACGCATTCTGGGTCTTGCAAATCATTACATCACATAAACTTAGAAATTATGATTAATCGAAAATATTTCATTGTACTCGAACCCAATACGAAATAGTAAATTCATATATCTCCTCCCTTCTTGGGGGTTATTTCATGTGTTCAATTCTTTTTTCTACAAAAAACCGTAATCTTACTCCTTTTTGAATAATATTTCCAAAATTCAACAAAATCTAGGGATATCTTGAGAATTTTCTTTGGTAGTGGTGCGTGGTAAAATTGATTGATTGATTTTTTCGTGTATTCGGGTGCGTCAACTGCTTCGGTCATTAGTCCCGTTAGTGTAGTGCATGTTTTTTCTCGAGAGATGGCGGTGATTTTCCCCTCACTGGATGGCGAGATCCGGCACCGACCTACCGTCGGCTAGTGGGGTTTCCCCCTAACCAGGACTCTCCCACCGGCGGGGCACCGCCCCAGCCGGGACGTGCTCTAAACTTCCGACCGGTCTCCCGGAATATGTGGTAGTGTAGAGCATGTTAGTGTAAGTGTGTGTGTAAGGGGAGAGAATAGGACAGGGAAGAGGAAAGACTGATCGCGCGCGGTCCGTAGCCCGTTTCGTAGGGTACTGCTCCGGCATTCGCCTGGTGTTGATCGGAGAAACCACGGAAAACTACCAATCAAAGCAGCCGGCCGCTACAAGTCTCCTCCACACAGTGTGTGAATTCGACCTACCTGAAAAGCTAGTGTCCAAAATCCTGTCGCCGTCTGGACTTGAACCTAGGACCTCCCGGTCAGAGGCGCTGCAGTGGCATCAGTTGATGCACTGAGCCACCGCTCCCGGTGGGTTGTAAAATCATATAAATGCGTATGATTTACTCAGTTTGTATCATGTGATGTGAGTGGTAGACTCTTTTAGTACTATTTGGAGGAAAGTGCAAAGCACTGTCCAACAAATTTTAAAATAATCTGAAATGTATTACATTCTCATATGCTGTGCTCTACGGTTAAAACATACTAATAGTACTCGCTCATGTTTTGGAAACGAACAACGTTAGGGGAGAGTTTTTCAAATATGTACCAAAACAATAAATCAACATTATAAACGAGTCACATACTACACATTTTACATTTCTAAGAGAATCAAAGTTAATTTTTGGACGAACGTTATTGAGACTCACGGGTATTTGACATCTGTGCTCAAAATCGGTGGGTGGCTGTTCGATTCAACGCTGCGTCCCCACGATTCTTACTTTGCAATTGGGTGAATGAGAGATGAAGCAATTATTTGAGTCATAAACGGCATATACGTCATCATCTGTGCCATGAAACGATTTGTCACGGAATAGGTCGTTCATGATGCAGGAATAAAAAAATATTACGAAATAATTTTATTAAAGATCTAACTATAAGAATTATGTCTTCCACTTTACACGTATGTTACTCGACCTTAGAGGCAATTTTTTATCTTTTCGTTTTGAAATAAATTACTTAGATATTTGTAATCTTGTCTCGAAGGTTTATTACGGAGGAACTCTTTATATTTACTGCCAGATGTTATCTTATAATATTTCTTAGTGCAGAAATTATCACGTCATAGTGAAAAAGTAGCTGTAAAAGAGTATTAGTAATAATTTTCAGGTTCACTCACTTTTATTCTCTTATCATCAGAGAGTACCCTTTTACTTCCTTATCTTTACACACTTGAAAGTTGACATTTTGTGACTCGCATGTCCGGAGCAGGCCTATTTATTTTTTAAAACAGCAATTTTTTATAGAGTGCCTGAAATTATGATACAAACTCTTTTATTGTATTTTTTCATTGTGAGTTTCTGTGTGAATAGAGAAATATGTGGTTTCGTTCAAAAACACAACTGATAGCAATATTTATATGATGCTATAATATCAAAGATTTCCTTATTGAATTCTATAAGATTATTCCAACTAAAAATTATGAAAAGAGTAACTTGATTTATTTAACTTTATTTGGTCAATTGTTATGCATTCATTCTTCATGTTTCAGTTCATTATTCACATAGCTCATTACCAATTCAATCCTGTCTCTTCTAGTATTTACTTTCTCGCCTTACTGCGTACTTGTATAATTAAGATAAAGTAGTGTAATGCTGCTGCAGAAAATGGCAAATTTACGTCAGAATAACTCGATACTCGATTGTGAGGCCTTGATATCAAAAAGGGGGATAAATCTTGTTTCTACATGTAGTAAAGTACTTCCTCTAGCACGTTATGTAGTAGAAAAACCTCATTTCCTGGGTGCTTGATACCGAGAAGTTAAGTGACAGTCCATCTATCTGGCTGTCTTTGGTCAACGCTAGTGCCTAAACCGTTCACAGGATTTATCCAAAATTATTATTCTCCAACTAATCTGGACAAACTCAAGGTTTTGTGATCTTCAAACCTATATTTTGATTTAGGGATGAATTCTTATCAACATTTTCAACATTTTCTCAAAAATAGCTTCAAATTTTTTATGAAAACTTTTCCTCGTATAGTGAATAGGACGCTTAAAACTGACACATGGCCCATTTTCTTTAAAATTCTGCATTATTGAAAATTGCATAAGTTCAAATATTTAAGGCTACCATATTGAATGTAGAAACATTTTTGACCGCAATTAAAACTGTACTAAAACGCGAAAAATACTCGCTTTTCTAAAATAGATCTTTAACCCGTTAGAGCCTAATGTTTCAAAAATGGGAGAGTCAATTCAAGGGTTTGTTTTCTCACCTGTTACAAAACACCGAATTGGCGAGGGGTTAAACTAGCAACGCTGCAACGAGAGACCAACTGCTTTAAATGACATAACGCCAATGGCCGCAACCGGGGGCAGTGGCAAAGGATCTGTAGTCTGATTTACTTAACGTAGTACCTCAAGGTCAGGGACTGAAAGGAGAGGGGGACATTGTCATCCAATCGGTAGCTCCAGACCAAACCTTTAAATCGTAACGAAGCTCCCGATTGGATGACAGGGACCCCCTCTTCGCCCAGCTCGTGCCCTTTGGCCGGGTGACTTTGCAGTTGCTATAAACTTTGAAAACTTAAGCACAAGATCATTAAAACTTTGTAATTCATTGTAATTTATAATTTATTGTATTCTTCATAAGTCATTAGTTAAAAGCACGTGCTGTAGGTCAGACATGTTTGTACTTGTAAGTTTAGGTAAAGTAAATATTTTCAATGTGCATATTTTTTCTTCTTAACCACTTATTTTACTCCTTTCCACTGGTATCATCCAAATTAGTTTTGCTCTGCATTTCTCACTTTCCATAATTTAGCGAAATACCAGAAAGCACAAAAGGCGTGCAGTCAGCCAAAAACATTAGCTCTTCGGCCAGGAGCTGAGCCAAAACCATAGGTTTGCTTGGACCTGCATCTAATCCAGATAAAAATATCTCAAAGATTCTTTTGCAAATTTTATGTCTTCGATAGAAGGAAACGTCCTAAATTAAGAATATAGGCAAGTTTATTAATTCCTGATTGCTAGATGTCGATTTATTCGAGATCTCAAAAGCATTGTACGCCCCTTGCCAAGGTGTATTTATGACTTGCGTCGATTCTGATCTTCATCTAAAACCCTTCTTCGCTGCTATACAGAAACTTACTCATAGCTGGGTGGGTTTCAACTACTTTCTGGAAGGGAAATCTTGCTGCTGACTGCTCTGGTCCGCACTTTCTACGACTTATATCAGGCGGAAGCTGGAGCACAGACCATGGCCCAAGCGCAATCTTTAATTCCTCATCCAAGTTCCCTTCTCTTTTCTTACACAAAGACATTCTTACATCCACTAAACTCCCACACACAGTCGGAGTCCAACCAGTCAAGAGTTTGTCTGGGTTGGGGCGGTGATCATCTGGAGAGGATACCTTTAAGCCGACGAGTAGGTATGCGCTGGATCTTATGCTCCAGCTGACGAGGAATAACACTGCCACCCCCAGATGTAACTTGCTCTACACTTACGGGATTAATTGCATAAGTAGTTGACGCACCCAGAATGAAAACTCATTCAATATTTAATAATAATAATAATAATAATAATAATAATAATAATAATAATAATGTATTTATTACTGGCGAGGTTCAGGCCGTAAGGCGTGCTCTTCCGCCTAACCACTTAAATATTTACATTTACGTAATTACAATTGAGACGTTCGGGCGGAGATAGTGATAACTGACATTTCACACTATTTACGAAATTGCAACGATCGTATTAGCAACGATCGGATTAGTGGAAGTGTGCTACACATAACTAATGAAACATAAATTGTAAATGTATTTTCATTGTCAATTTTCTGGATTCTAAAACTAACATGATATAAAGAGACCCCATGGTTTTTATTACAAGAGAGCCGTGGTAATTCAATAATTTTAGTTTCGTAAAATGTCATAAATTCTCGAATACCCGAATGCCTCAATTGTGAACAAATTTAAAGAAAAAGGAGAAATTTTACATTTATATCTGGGAATATTTGGGAACATTTATATCTGGGAATCTATTTACTTGGCTGTTCGGGAGACACCGCGTCCTAGGCACAGATGCCAATGTTTCGGCCGTCTTGCTGCAATCTTCCTCGCGTCTAAATGCCTCGTTTTATGCTTTCCGCCCTGAGCAAGGTCGCAGTATGACGACCGGAACGTTGGCACCCGTGCCTAGAATGCGGCGGCGTCTTTCGGACAGCCGTAGGTCTTGACTGACTGCCCAAGCCTACTCTATCTTTTGATCAATGTCTAAGGAGGAAGCATTTAGTCCTCCGTGAAATTTTGCCCTGAAGATTGATTGATTGATTTTTTCGTGTTTCCGGGCACGTTAACTTCTTTGGTGATTAGTCCCGTGAGTGTAGTGTAGTGTGAGTGTAGCATGTTTTTCCCCGGGAGAAGGCTGTGATCTTCACCCGCTGGATGACGAGATCCGGCGCCGACCTACCGTCGGCTAGTGGGGTTTCCCCCTAACCAGGACTCTCCCACCAGCGGGGCACCGCCCCAGCCGGGACAAGCTCTAAGCTCCCGACCGGTCTCCCGGAATATGTGGTAGTGTAGTGCATGTTAGTGTAAGTGTGTGTGTAAAGGGAGAGGATAGGACAAGGAAGAGGAAGGACAGATCGCGCGCGGTCCGTGGCCCGTTTTGTAGGGTACTGCTCCAGCATTTGCCTGGTGTTGATCGGAGAAACCACGGAAAACTACCGATCAGAGCAGCTGGCCGCTAGGATTCTCCTTCAGCGACTGAATTCGACCTGGCTGAAAAGCTAGTGTCGAAAATCCTGCCGCCATCAGGACTCGAACCTAGGACCTCCCGGTTAGAGGCGCTGCAGTGACATCAGTTGATGCACTGAGCTACCGCTACCGGTCCCTGAAGAGGGTCGTAGCAAGACGGCTGTACTAGGACGTGGCGGCGTCTCCCGGAGCGCCAAGGAAATACTCATTACAGCTGCGGAAGGCTATATTTTTGAAACCTCATCCTCCCACACGCGCCTTCCCCCAGAGAAACCGCCAGTGTTGTGGGGAATGCCGCGAGGGGCACACGCTGGCTGCGCATGCGCAGGCACCTGGCGGGCGCGGGCGCCGCCGCCGCGGAGGCCTTCCGGATGCTGCTGGTAGCGCTCAACGTCATGGACTTCGGCGACTTCGACCAGCTGCCCGAGGAGTTCCCCAAGGACAAAGACACGCTGGCCGAGCTGCACCACCTCAACCTCACCGCCGTCATGCTCGCGGTGAGGAGCACCGGGATACCACTTGCTCTTTACGAAGATGTTTATTTTATGGCCCACGTTGAAAAGGAGTGCTACTATTCAGTTCGCACCTCTTAATTGTCTTATGATAATGATTAATTATTTAATATTATGACTAACTATACAGAATATAACTCTATACAGGATGAGTCACGCAACTTTAGCACTTCCTGAAATTTTTGAACGGTTCGAGTTATTGCACCGCAATTTTCTCGGAAGGGGCTAAATAATACTTGTATTCATTTTTATTTTATCACTTGTATTTTACGAGATATTGAGGTAACTTTGTTTTTTCAAATTAAACTATGCATTTTTTAGTCGATAATGACGAGCATAAAAGGAATATATAATTCTCAGTTTTCCTTGCCCCTGCGCGCGTTAACAGGGGGAGCACTGCTTGACTTTGTACATTCAAAATATGTTAACCAGGAGTGGCAAAAAAATCAGAATTACTCAAAAAATGCTTATCTAACATACGACAATATCTGTAATGTTGGATTCGTCTTTTTGCGCTCGTCATTATAGACTAAAAATATGTATAGTTTCATTTGAAAAAACAAAGTGACCTCAATATGTATAAAAATACAAGCGAGAAAGTAGAAATGAGTACATGTATCAATTAGTCCCATTTCCTATAAACTTCCGTGAAAATTGCATTGCAATTGTTTCAACCATTCCAAAACAGCAGAAGTGCTAAAGTTACGTGATTCACCTTGCATACTACATTATTGATAATAAAATCACTTGGTGCAGAAATATCTTATGTCCGCTCTCCACGATTTTTCAGAGGAGAAAAGCTGAATTTATTTACATCCGATTCAGTACCAAACTAAAATGTTAGTCAAATATTATACTTATCGTTCGCGACGAACAGGAGGGTTTGTTATACCAGTCGATGCAACTTTATACTGTATATTACATTAACTTATCACAAAACTGTATAGAAAATGAGGGGTTTCTGCACTAAGCGATTAAATTGTAATAAATGATGTTTTTACTATTCAAACAATTGATGCCTCAGTCGGGAATCAAACCCAGATCTCCCGGTATATGACAGATTGCTCTATGGAATAAGTCAGATTTGATCAGCCTTTAAGGGTAATAGCTCCGTTGATAATTTACTCTATATTTCATCACCTAATTGCGCTTATTACTAATAAATTACTAGTAATTACTAATTGTCGACCAGTATTACGACCCATAGCTACTTAACACGATGTTCTTCTTATAAAATAAACCCTGCAAGGCATCACTATTGCAATGTAATACACTTCACACGCTACTACAATCCATGATTGGTAATCATGTTTTACGCTACGCTCTGCAAAAATTTTAACAAATTAAAAATTTTCTCGCAAGTATGGAGTTGTTCCATGTCCTGGTTTAGACATGATTGCCAAGAATCCTATTGTTAAGACGTTCTCCCTAAAGTTTGGGCATGCATTCTCTATGTCACTGTCTTGGAGAAATTTGATTTGCTTGTCCGGAATAACGTTCAAGTAATAATTCCGGCCGATATTTCACAATCTCAGGGGCAGAATATGTAGCGAAGTCGTGTTTAATACTCCAGGGTGCAGCGGGTTGCGCAGAGCTTCTGTTCAGGGGCACATGAGTCAGCACAAACGCATAAAATCATCATCAACGACGACCCCATTTTGCGTCTATGTGCGACAGTAATACGCACATTCCCATTGCACTATATATATGCATGTATATATATACACATATAGAGGATAGGTTATACATATATATATATATATATATATATATATATATATATATATATATATATATATATATGCGCGCGCGTGTGTGTGTGTGTGTATGTGTGTGCACAAGTACAAGCAATAAATTGACAAAGTTTTATCGCAGTCCGATGAACGGTACGGCATCGCATAAAATATGTACAAACCAACATTGATTTCTGACTCTTCAAAGAATATCCTGAAGATGTGACTTAGTGAACCCTGCCCGGAGTGAGCGTCCTTGCATGTGCATGAGGCGGCGGCGGCGCTGGCGCATGCGCAGATGATGCCGGCCTGTGAGCAGTTCTTCGTGGGCACCTGCTGGTGGCGGAACACAGACTTCAACTGCTGCGCCATCTTCGAACTGCAGCGCACGGAGGCCGGCTTCTGCTTCTCCTTCAACTCGGAGATCTCCGAAATACGTCACGAGTAAGTGAGTTGCATAAAAACGTGGGGTTGGAAGCTGAAGCATACGTCTTCCAGTGCTGGGGTTCGCGTTCGGTTCCAGGTCACGTAGTTTAAATTGGTTTGGTTTGGTTTGGTTTTTTCGTGTTTCCGTGCGCGTCAACTGATTTGGTCATTAGTCCCGTTAGTGTAGTGCATGTTTTTTCTCGGGAGATGGCGGTGATCTTCCTCCGCTGGATGGCGAGATCCGACGCCGACCTACCGCCGGCTAGTGGGGTTTCCCCCTAACCAGGACTCTTCCACCAACGGAGCACCGCCCCAGCCGGGACAAGCTCTAAGCTCCCGACCGGTCGCCCGGAATATGTGGTAGTGTGGTGCACGTTAGTGTAAGTGTCTGTGTGTAATGGGAGAGGATAGGACAAGGAAGAAGAGGTGATCGCGCGTGGTCCATGGCCCGTTTGTTAGGGTACTGCTCTCCGGCATTCGCCTGGTGTTGATCGGAGAAACCACGGAAAACTACCGATTAGAGCAGCCGGCCACGTAGTTTAAAACTCGGTCACTTAGTTAAAAAGTAATAATAATAATAATAATAATAATAATAATAATAATAATAACAACAATAATATTAAAAGTGATTTCCTCCTAGCTATTAACTTAACAATTAAATGTTTCTAGAATATAGTTAAAGTAGTTTCATATGTTTGTACTACTGTGTTTCCCATGAGGATAAAGTTCGATTCCCAAAGAATTAATGGAGGCTAGGTTTGATCTCCAGTCCAACCCGGGGGGACAAAGAGAACCCTCGGCAGGTTCTTTCGGGGTTCTCTCGTCTCCCCTGCTGGTCATTTCTCCTTTTCTTCACCATAATTTTTATATCATTGATATATCATGTTGTTAATTCATCACCAATGCACTTCAATCATCTCAAGTAATTGAATAAATCAGTACATAGAGAAGTAAATACAAAGAGTAATATACCGGTCTGTGTTTTACTTTTCGCGAATTTGATTAGAGATCTTAGCGATTAAAAAATGCCTAAACATTCTTGGAAATTAAGTTTTGCTCGTATTCAAGATCTTTTTATGTAAATCGTTAATGCCGAAGTTCGGTACCTAGGAAATGAGCGTCATCTAGAAACTGCACTATATTTAGCGAGTCAGTTTCGTTCTAAACGTGGCTTAGCAGTATTTTAGTAGCCTAACATGCGTCCTGGATCGTGTAACCTGGATCGTGACGTCAAAGTTGTAGGTGGTGCGGGACGTTGTGACCTACTACAAATTAAAACTGTTGGTCTTGCACAGCTCGGGCCTTAGGTAATCCAAATGCACTTTATTTTATCGCCGCTCTGAGGCGCCCTTTAATTTTTAGACGGCAATTAACAGCGGGTCGTACTTTTTTCCAGGATCCAAATGAAGATAGGCTAAGCTTATTCAGTCAAGTTGATGATAAGTTTGTGCGTCTAAGTAACTGACTTAATTAGCATATTTTGGGAAAAATATGATCCTTCGAATAAATTTGACTGGTTGTGGGGGACTCAAATTAGAAATTGAGGAGAAGGCACAAACTCAAGAATGTAATTATTAGTATTATACATTCCCATGAAATTAAAATTTCTTTATTCAGCCACGAGAGCTACTATTATTGCTTGATCAGTCACACATTTTGTTTCCCATAATATTGTTTGTTGTTTATTAATTAATTTAATTTAATAGGTAATTATTACAGCCAAATTAGAAACTTGATCCAATGTGGCTAGGCCGAAGGCCTTTAAGCCATTACAATACCTACATTCTACCGAGTTCTAACCTTTCGCCTTCTGGTATTTACTCCCAATGGTCTCTCCATCGCCTCAAAGCCGCGGAAAAGAGACCATAAGGTACGGCTGAGGAAACCCCTAAAGGGGGGAAAAACCCCCCGTCGAAACCGATACATGCTACTTCATCCGGTTTTTAGACATTTATTTATTGGCGCGGGCGTCAGGGATCTCCTTCCAGTGTTTGGCCTCCACCGCACCTGAAAACAAACAGCACCACAGAAAATCGTCCGCACCAACGCCTCTGCCCTAACATTTGATTCCACTTCCCTTGCCCCTAATGTGCTTTATTTTAGCCGTTTCCTTTATTTTATTTTTAATTTAATTTATTTTTAATTATTTAACTTATTTTAATTAATTTAATTATAATTTATTTAACTTATTTTGATTAATTTAAAAATTTATTTAACTTATTTTAATTAATTTAATTTTTAAATTTATAATTTTTTTTAATTTATTTAACTTGTTTTAAATTAATTTAATTTTAATTTATTTAACTTATTTTACTTATTTTAAGTTGGTTTAATATATATATATATATATATATAATATATATATATATTTATTGACTTATTTATCTACTTATATTTTAAAAATTGACTAAAATTTATAATTTTTATTTTATTTTTTTATTTATTTTTTTGTACTTTTACTAACCTAACCTAACTTACGATTTAACTTAATTATTGTTAGTTTATTGATTTATTACATATTTTTTTCCAGTCTAGGCCTCCCTGTACTAACCACTGCTGTTTTCCCCACTCCTTAATTTCCGTTTCTCTAGTGGTCCGAACCTTCTGAGAAATGTTCCTAATTTTTCATGAAGTTAGCCTTTTACCCCCTAGAATGTTTTGGGGGGAGCGTTAGTTCCTATTTTGGGAAGTAGAAATTTTCCCCCTTTTTCCCCATCCATTTTCCTCTCCAAGTTTTTTTTGGTCGCACTGAAAATTTAAAAGGATATGGATCCAGTTTTCCCCCAATACCGCAAACACACAGATCCCATTACCATTCGATTTCCCAACCCATGCGAACCCCACCCCCGACCCTGAAACCAAAGGTATCCCCTTGCGCCCTTTTTTGCAGGGGTTTTTACGTAACGTTCGCAACCCCATAAGGACTGGGGGAATTTGCGCAACTAGCGAACGTTTTTGGGGCCGTTGCTGCCAGGATCTCTCCCTTTTAATACCCGGGGCAATTTCACCCAAAATTTAAACCCGGGTTCTATGTCAGTTTTCCCCCCTATCCCCCAAATTATTTGGAGAAACGTCCCCCAGACCGGGAACGTTCCAGTAGGTTTAATTTTTATACGACCAGTATTTTGGGTTTTTGCTTCCCGTAACTGCCCCCGGGAAAACATCTATTTATAAGTGAGTCGTCTGTTCACCAAATTTAATCCAAAGTTTAATGGGTTTCATTTTAAAATCTTTCCAAATTCCTACACTACTGACCTCTTAGACTCCGGCTTTTGCGGAATCTAGAGACCCCGAGAAATTAATTTGAAATAATCTTTTTTGACGCTTTCAGTCGATTTTACCCCATCCCCCCCAAAATTTTCTGCCCCAAAACCCTTGCGGGAGAACCAGCGATTTAAACATCGTCTCGCACCCTTTAAAGGAATTCCGGAACCCTGCGAAATTCCCAAACGATTTTTTTGAGCGCAATTTTCCTTTACCGTGCGCCGCCACTATGTGATTACTCCATCCACCTTTCTAAAAAAATTTTCCCTTTAAGATATGTAAATTTTTTTACCCGGTCAATCTCCTCCTGAGCGTAAAACCATTTCTCCTTGTTACCCCAAAATTCCATTTTTGAAGAAAAATTATTTTGGGTTTTTTTGAATATTTATTTTTAACCCCCATGTTTCATTTATACGTTTCGGGATATTTAAACTTTTTGTAACCCGTCAAGAAGCCCTAAAACATAAAACTAAATCATTGGCATATAGTAGTCCGGGAAATGTTCGGGGCCCTAAATTTTTTGGCGAGAGGGTCGGGCATCCTGTAACCACGTCAATAAATCGTTTATAAACAAGATAAACAATAGGGGGGTGGGGAAAACCCCCCTGTCTTACTCCTACTGTCGATTTTATTTTTCGCGTTGTACTACCATCACCGCACCTGAACAGAAATTTACGTCTTCGTATATGCTCTGAAACATTTTTAAAACCTTTAGGGGAACCCCTTTAGCCATTAAGTTTTTCCCATAAAGTTTTCCATTGATAGAGAAAAAACCATTTCAAACCAAACAAAACTGCAAATAAGTGGCCCTGTTTACGCGCAAGGTTTGCTTTACTAGGGTATCTAAAACAAAGATATTGTCGGTAGTCGGGGCCCCCCCAAACCCTTTGGGTAACGATTTTTTACCGGGTTTTTCCGCCCCCACCAGTCCCCCGTTGAGTATTTTCCCCAAAATTGTCGGTTTTAAAAGATTAACCCGCGAAAATTTGGGGAATCGTTTTTTTTCCCTAAAAAATGGTGGAGGATCGCTGTACCCCACTTTTAAACCACCCAAAGAATCACCATTGCAAAAAAGAATCCTCGGCCCACGCCAAACTGAAAAACCCGGGGGAAAGCCGTCCGCCCCGGGGCCGGGGCCTTCTTTTTTTAAACCAAAAGCATAAGCCCATTTTCCCATTCCAGGTTATCGGTTCGTTTTTGGGGACATCCCGGTCCGTATAATATATACCCCTTTTTTTCAATACCCCTTTTCGGGGCCCCCTTGAAAAGTACTCTCCCAGCGTCTGATGAAATTGCATTACTTACATTTTTTTATTACGCAGTGATCTTTTAACCCCCAAATTGATTTATTATGATTGTTTCTAAAATTGCCTCTATTCTTTTTGGGTTCCCCTTCCAGCCGATTTCTTGATTTCAATTTACCCCTTTTTTGCCTTAATGTAGTAAAAAGTAACTTTTCTCGCTTCCGCAGTTCCACCCGTTTTAAAACATTCTTGGCCCCATTGCTTCAAGCCTGCCCACCTGACACCCCCGCCAAAAACCCTCCTTGGGCCAAAACCCTTCCCCCCTCTCCCCACATTCATGCCCCCTGGGCGGGAAAAAGTCTCCTTTTTAAATTTTTGCTTGCCTTTTCCGGGACTGCCCTTCCCTGCCCACCCCAAGGGGTTAAGAATAGCCCCGCAAATTCCGCCCCTTCCTCTTTTCCCTATAAAAAGTCGTCTTCTATATTGTGAAGTTTGTTGTTCTGCTCGTGCCATGCCTGTGGGTTCAGGCATTTACGGGGGTGAAAACCCCAGGGAAATGGTTTGGGTTCTGCCCGTAATTCGATTCCAAAAACTTAATAAATTGTTTTTTCTTTTTATAGCCCGAGCATAATCTTTAACTACCTCCATTCCCAATAAAAGTTTGTTCCCTTCAGTATCCTGTCCATAGTTGCCATTTAAGATTTCGAGATTAAATCTCTGCAAATTTAAAATTCCCGACCCCCCAAATTAGACCGAGTTTTGCTTTTTTTTTGAATTAGTTTTGCTTCTTTCCGATCAATCGAAAAAAATTTTCCCCCCGCACCAAATTTTAGAATTTATTTACCAAGATTTGGGAAATCAGATTCAACCCTTTTTTTAAGAGGTCCAAAAAAAATTATTGATTTTACCAAAAACTTCTGGGGAATAATAACGCGAGCCCTGTGGGGGGCATATAAATACAATTTGGGGGTCTGTATTTTTCATTACCCCAGTCTAATAATTTAAAAAAAAATTGTTTGGGGTTTTTAAAATTTTAAAAAAAATTGCAAAAAACCTATCCTGAAATATGCACGCAACACCTCCTGGGTTTTCCCCTTTTTCCCCTACGTTTTTTAGTTTTTCATATGGCGAAACCAGAACATTTAAAGTCTCACCCCTTCCCCCAAGCAGAGACCGACAAAAAATCAAATGTGTTTATTTCCCATGGAAGTCTTGATTTCCCAGCTTGGAGCCCCCAAACCTTTTTATGTTCCAAAAATCCGGGCCCTGCCATTTTCCCCCCCCATTTCGACCTGCTGGGGCCCGACTTACCGCGAGCTTCCTGTTTCTGCACGTTTGCCGCAGCCATCGCCCCGTAAGAGGTCCTCGCCCAGGCCGGGCAGCCGCAAAACGTCCGGGGCCCCGCCGAGGCCGTGGGGTCCGGCGGGGAAAGGAACGCGACCGCCGACGCGAACGCGAACGGGCCCCCTGCCGCGATGCCGCGGGGGCAGAGGTCGCCCCCGCTGCCCCAGACGAGGCGGGAGCCGCAGGGGCCGCGGCCACGGCCGGGCGGGGGGCGCCCCAAGAGGCGCCCGCTTGCCCGGGGAAAGGGGGGGCCCCCCCCATTTGGGGTTTCTGGCCCCCCGCCGAGTTCACGGGAACCCCCCCGCCCCGCCCCTCCCACGCCCGCGGACGGGGCCCCCAGCTCAGCCAACACGTGCTGGGCCCCCGACACGCAAGTTTGTCGAAACGAATCGAGCCCGCTTTCCCCGCCCCCTTTTCCCGCAAAAGCGAATTAAAGGGCCCTTTCGCGTTTGCCGAACCCACGGGAACCCCCGACGGCACCCGCCATTCCGGGAGAGATACTCCCGGGTGCAGCAGCTCCCCCGCTTCCCCGAAAGAGGCCAAAACCGGGCCCCAACTACGTGGCCGTCCCGCCCCCGCCCGGCCCCGGGGCCGCGCGCTCGATATCCTGGAGCCCAACCCCGACCCCAGCGCCCCGGGAAGATCCAGGATTTCACCTTCCGAGTCCGCCCGGACTCCCTTCCCTTTCGGGGTGCCAGTAAAGATATTTGAGCGTCGCGACTGGTTTCAAGGTAATCCACCTTGGGGAACCAGCCGCCGTTGGCCGTCTGCAGCGACTGCACTGGGAAATCTCGCCGACGCAACCCCGGTTTAACAAAATCGGGTTCTACCAAAAAGCTTTTGGGTTCCCCTTTTATGTCCGATGATATCGGAGCTTTTTAGGGGGGGGGATTCCCGCCCCCACCTCCCCCGATCGCCAATAGACCGCCATCACCGCCGCGCCCAACCCCGCCTTTGCCAAAGGGGCCCCCGCCCCCGCGCTGTCCCCCCGGCACCGCCACCGCGCGGCAGGTAGCCCTCACCCATCGGCCGATAGCCGCGCGCCACTGCTCCGTCGACACCATCCTGCAGCAGGTAGAGCGCTTAGTAAAACACGTCCGCTCGGCTCTGCGACTGGCGAGAGACTTGTTTATTATTAGGTGGAGCGGTGATGACATTCCACGCTATGTAAATATATTTTTTGGAAATGAAAATAGCTTCTTACTGGATTCTAACTTTAAACGGCCTGGACCTGAATTGTACGTGTTCTTACCCCGATGGATGGTGAGATTCGGCGGTGACTTACATATCGACGATACGACGACTTCCCCATCCCGGTTCTCCACACCAACGGGGCACCACCCCAGCCCCCGAAAAATGTAATAATATAGTGCATATGAGTATGTGTGTCAGTTAGGGGTCAGGATAGAACAAACGAGAGAAAGGAAAGATCGCGCGCCGTCGACGGTCCGTTTGTTAGGGTACTACTGCGGCAATCGCCTGGTGCTGATCGGAGAAACCACGGAAAAGTACATATCCCCACCAGTACAATCTAGGATTGTTATTTCTTTAAGCCGAGTTTGGGGTCTGTCCCTGGTTGCTGGGACGGCTCGTCGCGCATGTGCGTGGCGGCTCCTGATACGCCAGTGGGCGCTGGCTGCTGTAGGGAGCTGGTGAGCAGCCACCCCCTGCCCCGGCCGCGCCGCACCAGCAACAAGGGCCAGTGGAGCGGCCTGCGGGTGGCCGTCAACACCTCCGTCGATGTGCCTCCACGCAGCCACCCGTCGGGGCTCAGGGTGAGTCACTCAAATGTATTGGCGATTCAATGATCGATTATTTCGTGTTTCCAGACGCGACTGCTGCTATGGCTCCGGTGATTAGTTCTGGTGGTATAGTGCATGTAGATGTAGGTGGTGTAGTGCATGTGGTATTGTCCCCGGAGGTGTCTGGGTTGCTCCCTCCCTGGAATGTGAAACCCGGTGTCGACCTATACGTCGGTTTTATTGATTACTTGCTAGTGATTCCGGGCGCGTCAATAGCTAAGGTCAAGAGTCTTGTAAAAGTATTGCATGCTTTTTTTCCTCGGGAGGTGGCGGTGATCTTCCGCCGCTCAATGGTGAGAGCCGGAGCCGACCTACCGAAAGCTACCAGCTTTTTCACAACCAGGTATCTCCCACAGGCTGGGCACCGCCCCAGGCGAGGCAACCTCTAAGCTCCCAACCGGTCTCCCGGATGTAGTAATGTAGTGCGTGTAAGAGTAAGTGTGTAAGTAAGGGATGAGGATTAGACAAGGAAGAGGAAGGGCGGATCGCGCGCGGTCCGTGGCCCGTTTGTTAGGGTACTGCTCCGGCATTCGCCTGATATTGATCGGAGAAATCATGGAAAACTACCGATGAGGACAGCCGGCTGCTAGAATTCTCCTCCAGACAGTGACTGAATTCGACCTAGCTGACAAATTAGTGTCAAAAATCCTGCCATCGTCGCGACTCGAATCCCTCCCGGTCAAAGGCACTGCTGTGACTATACGTCGGACTGCGAGGTTTCCCCGTTCCGGTTATATCCGCTAGCAGGGCACACCCTGGCCGGCAGAAGCTCCCGACTGAATTTCCAACGTGATTGGTAGTGTAGAATATTAAAGTGACAATGTGCGCGTGTGTGTGTGTGAGCGAAGGTAAGGAGAAATATCGTGCAGGGTCTGTGGTTCGTTTGTTTCGGTACAGATACGGCATTCTGGTAATGACCAGAGAAACAATAAAAAACTACCAATCAGAGCAGCTGATCATTAGAATTCCCTACCCGATTGTGACTGAATTCGACTTAGCTAAGTTCCTAGAGTCGCAATTCCGGTTCCCTAGGACCTCTTAGCAGAAAATGTTGTTGTGGCAATAGTTGTTGCTCTGATTTTGGCTTCAGATTCGAATTCAGCGCATCGACATACGCAGAGAATCATACGTCAAGCCTTTGTGTCTGACAACTTTTTTTTGTGTGTCTGTTACCGCTCCTCGTGTGCTCCATACCACCCTTTAGCAGTTAGTGTGAAATACATAGGTGAATACAATTGTTCCTAGATGTGCTCGAACAATACAGTGCCGGTAAGGGATGTTTTGGAGGAAAATAGTGATTTCTGGGCTGTGATGAAGCATTTGCAGAAACATTTTCTATATTTTTGTTCAGCATCACATGATGCACACGATGCAGTCTTTGTGTGTGGGTAAGTTTCAACATTTGCCTAGTTATTATAATTGAATATTATTTATATTATATCTATTATTAGTGGTGCTACTCAATGGCGCAGACATTCTCACAGTAAAATTTTCTAATTTCTTTGGTGAAGATTGCCTTTACGGTCTTGCTCCATCCTCTTGCCAGATGCTATCTATCATCACTCAAAGTACATTTTTTGACATTTTCTCTACATTTTGGTTTCCTAATAGTATAATTGAAATTGTTACTAAAATACAAGCTAAATAGAAATTTCATTGAAAAGTTTGAAGTCGTTTTAAGAAAATGGCGATTAAGCATTACTGTAAATGCAAAATTTGCAGCTCTTCAAGGAATCTTTTGAGTTTTTGAAAAAAAACAAATTCAATAGTGTATACAAACATATTAACGCAGTGTGAGGTATTTAAAAAAATACATTTGGGTGATTTTTGAAAACAAGTGAATTCAGCTAACATAATAAAAAGTGCAATTAGCACTATCCATTGAAAAAGTTTGAAGAAAAAATTTGGAGCCATTTTTGAGAAAATAGCGTTTGAGCGTTTTTGAATACGCGGAATTTTGAGTTCGTTTTACAGAAAACTGATTATTTTTCGAGAATCTTTATAAAACATTATTTATAGCGCATGTACTAATAAATACAACAATGTGAACAAATTGCCGGCAATGTAAAATATATTAACGACGTAGAGACAAGTAAAAAATTAATTTTTGTAATTTTTGAAAAAAAATCAAAGGAATAGAGCAATATGGCGTTTATGTAATCATATAGGTAGAGTACATTTGGCATTTGGCACTACACCTACTGAAAATTTAAAGAAAAAATTTGAAGCCGTGTTTGAGTTGATTGATTGATATTTTCGTGTTTCCAGGCGCGTCAACTGCTTTGGTCATTAGCCTCGTAAGTGTAGTGGGTGTTTTTTTCGGGAGATGGCGGTGATGTTCCCTCACTGGATGGTGAGATCTGCTAGTGAGGGTTCCCCCTAACCAGGAATCTTCCACCAGCGAGACACCGCCCCAGCCGGACAAGTCTGTCCGGACCGCTCACCCGGAATATGTGGTAGTGTAGTGCGTGTTAGTGTAATTGTGTGTAAAGGGAGATAATAGGACAAGGAAGAGAAAGGAAAGATCGCGCGCGATCCGTTACTGTTAGGGAACTGCTCCAGAATTCGCCTGGTGTTGATCGGAGAAACCACGGAAAACTACCGATCAGAGCAGCCGGCCGCTTGAATTCTCCTCCAGACAGCGCCTGAAAAGCTAGTGTCAAAATCCTGCCGCCGTCAGGACTCGAACCTGGGACCTCCCGGTTAGAGGCGCTGCAGTGACATCAGTTGATGCACTGAGCTACCGCTCCCGGTCCGCTTTTGGGAAAATTTTGTTTTTGTTATTCTTTAAAATAGCAAATATTCCAGGCACAATTGTACGAAATGTTCTAAAATTTTCAAAAAGAGCTACATGATCCTAATAAAAACACTTTTTATGAACAAATTTCATTTGAAGAAAAATATATCTGGTGACCCCAAAATGTATTTTTCCGTTAAAATCTCGTTTTTCATGAAACTGATTTTCGGTAGCATTACATAACTTTTTCCATACTACATATATTACTCCCTATATACGTATGTATACGAGAATGTAAAAATAAATCATCTGTGAAATGAAAGATTTTGGATAATTCATATGAAATGAAATAATATTTATTTACAAAATAAGTCTTCTACGGGTGTACATAATCAATGATAATAGATTTTATATTCTCTGTATATCTTTGAAAAGTTCACGAACATTTGTATTAATGCAGGTGATTTTAACGAGCTGTATTTAGTAACGTTTGTAACATTAAACAGTTGTGTTGCGCAGAAATTGTAGTTGTCAGCTCTAGACTAATAAGAATGTTAATGAATGATATTTCTACCATAGTAGAACAATAAAGAACGATAAAGACACACGGATGATACGTACATTCTTGAATTGTTGCGAAGTACAGTATCTTATAATGACACCATTATCAGCGCTCGCTGCTATCTTCGAACGAAGGCTGTGGAATAGAATGAATGTGGACAGTGCAACATGTTCTTTTGCTAAGGACGGGAACTCTGTGCGACATTACCCGGGAACAATATACCTTCGTCTTTATTACTTCTGTTTGATTCCTTTGTTATACAGACCTTGCTTCGGTTATTAAGGATTTAATAATAATCATTGATTAGTTATAATTAAATATATTCTGTCTATTAACACATAATAGAAATAGAGAAATTACATCAATGAACTAGTGGTGCTACAACCACACATACTTTCTCACTCGGTAACTAATTTGATCGAACTTTTCAAAAGAGTTTACTTGACATTGTTCAAAGATATTAGTTTGAAGAAAAGATTTCATCAAGGAATGTCTCAATCACAAATATTGTAATTGTAGAATGAAGTTGAAAAAGGTAAACTTTTGCACTTTTCGAAACTTCAGATCTATCAACGACAATCGAACATTCGCAGTTTTTATAAGCATTGTGCTTACCCTAGAAAAAAGTGATCCATGTTTAGAAAATTTTGAAAATGTGGAAGATTCATGTAAAGTACCCCCAAAATCAAAATATCTGTT
The DNA here is from genome assembly GCA_964035755.1 of Teleogryllus oceanicus. Taxonomy (NCBI): domain Eukaryota; kingdom Metazoa; phylum Arthropoda; class Insecta; order Orthoptera; family Gryllidae; genus Teleogryllus; species Teleogryllus oceanicus. The sequence goes on from CAXIVR010000003.1 coordinate 171,762,042, forward strand.
TCAAATTCAAGCGGCCGCAACATCTGCCAAATCGATTGAAGATTATTAAATTTGGGAAACATTCTGCCTACGTCTTAACAGCTAGCGTTGTTCACACACTGACATACTTTTTGCTGTTAACCAATTTTTCGGTATCAAGGGCTCCCAAAACGTGGTTTCCAACTACACAAATTTTTAAAGAAGGTAATTTTATGTAAACAGGATCACGAAATATTTACTTTTGCGTTATCAGGGATATAAAATACAATTTTTTACATAAAAGTTGCTGTTTTGCATTGCAACATTACGTAGCTCCCTCTACACTACGAAAGCAGTGCGCTAAAAAATAAAAAAAGTATTTTAATAGTTATGTTTTGCAAGGTCTGAAAGTATCCTAATAAAAAATGGTGACAGCATCGAACGGAAATGGAATATCACAGTATATGTAGGGATCAGTAAATGGGCTCCGCACCACCTCGGCTGGTAAATCATGAGAATAAATATTCGTTTGGGCCGGGTGAAAGAGCTATATAAAATCTATAACACCTCACATTATTTGAATATATTCGGATCGATTCTAGTTAGTGCTACTTATCAATATGCAGTATGAGATTTGCATTCCTTTCAAGTAAGTGCCTAAAAGATACATCACAAAATGGCTGTTTCCAGGCAGCATGAGACATCCGAAGAGCATGAAAAAGAAATGAGAGTATCTGCAGTTTATGAAATGAATGCACTTTAACGAGGAACTCTGAAGCGAAGTTCATAAAAATTTTATTCAAGACTGAGATATTTGATCATGGCAGTTACGGAAGCACATAAGTAAGTCTTAGAAGATGAACCGGATGTAGAAACAGACACACTAATTAGGACATAAGACTTACAATAATATCAACAAGCTAGGCTAAAGAAATTCCTGTATTAAGCTGTACGGAAAAAATATCGTGAGCCAATTTGCTAAGTTACGGATTCGCCTTACAAAGGGTCGATTGTGAACTAAGTGCTGTAATTTTAGAAAATGACGATAGAGTACAGGAGTGTTGCGGCCATTACCGCCTTTGTGATAAAATACCAGATACCTGGCGGATTACAGACTTTACATTCCTGTGACTCCTCCTTTTTCCGGAGCTCATAATGCATCTCGAAAATGACTAGATTCCGTGCATTACGGTACGCAGCGGCCTGTGAAAGTCGGGGGTGTCCTTATCCAAGAAATGAGCGTCGGTGATGTCGCTATGTAGTGTTTCAAGTTGGATTCTGTGGATGTGCCATTATTATTATTATTATTATTATTATTATTATTATTATTATTATTATTATTATTATTATTATTATTATTATTATTATTATTATTATTATCGTCATCATCATCGTCTTCATCATCATTATTCAACTTTACGCATTACCACCAGCTATGTTGGACCTATAATAGTACATAATGACACGATGATGTAATGATGGTATTAATACACGAGTGTGATATTACGATACGAGCGAGGTACGAGCGAGTATCGTAAACTTCACACGAGTGCATTAATACCCATTACATCAAGTTTCATACGGTACTTTTTCTACGACTTATAATAACTTTTACAAGTTAAGCTTTTACATTGAATTCGGCAGTTGACGTGCAGGATTCAGACAAGGCGACCTAGTGGACAGCTACCCTACCTGCCGCAGGTGGCTTTGGTTTACCAATGCGAGAGAATACAAAAGTTGCTCCTAAAATAATTCCGAGGTCACCATTTTCGCTTTTTCTCTTATTTCTGAAGGTGCCAAGTCCTCCTCTGATTCACTAGACATTTCAAACTAAAGAATTGGCCGGTTTTAAAGGGCAAGCATACGGCCGCAACATATAACACACAATAACTTGTGTTCTGATCTTAACGTCACGTTCCCTCTGCCTCTATCACTGCGCTAGTCAAATAGAATCAAAGTGAAATTACGATCCAATTTATTTTATATAATATTCCACTTACAAATTACTGATAATAAAATAAATGAAATCTGATAAACATAATACAATATTAACTGCAATTTTAATGTACACATTCGAACAAAACATTTACTAGAACGATTCTCAAAGATTTATGAAGTCTCAGTACGTTGTAATATTCTCTGTGATTGGTCAAGAATCTGTATCATAATGAAATCTGTATCGTAATGAGTATCATTATGCAACGGGTTGGAAACATCAAATGACAGAATTATACAATGGGAGGAGAAAAAAGAAATTATACCTTTACACATAACCAGGCCAGTTAGCATTTAATTACAAATAAATACTGAAACAAATGTACTTATAAAGATAAATACAACTACGAAATATTAAGTAATGTTTTAAAACTATTTGTGACATGCCAATAAAACACATGTACACTTAACAATTCAATTGCTGCAAGAAGTACAAAAAGGTCTTTTTCAGGCTTGAAAGCATAATTTTAGATATAAACAATTTCTTTTACATAGACACGTCTGCGTCTGAACACTACAGTTGTGAAGACCCTTTCCGGACATGGCAACAAAACGAAACTACGCGTAATTAGGAATTGTATTATTGTCTCTTGAGCACATTAACTTAAATGTGTAACGAAACTAAATTCTTAAGCATACCAAAGAAGGCTTTTGACTAGAAATAACAATATTCAGTTTCGTTATTTGCAATTCATGACGCCACAAAAACGGAATTAATTTTGCTCCCAGGGACGTGGTGTAAATGAAAGTTTATTTCTGGAATTGATCCATTGGTGATGGCTAGGATTAGGTTAGCGATGCTACCAAAATACTCGCACATCAGGAGGCAAGCCGATAACCCCGTCTACCGACTTTTCCGATGATTCTTACCGTGTCAGATTGACTTTCAGAAAGGTAAGGTAAGATGTGTTAATTCACAGAACTAACCGTTAGATCATTTAGGCATTTATGAATGACGCTTATTTGAAATTATGACACCTATGACAGTTCTTTTTGTCATTTTGTGGGCTTAAAAAACTATGTATTATGATTTTGTCTTTTGTCTAACAATTTTTTAACCCATAATTTTCCCCTAATGTGGTTTTAAACAAACGTTCTTCTGATTTTAGATAAAATTGTAATGAAATATATTTGTTACTTTTCTCCTTCAATTTTTAATTTTTTATTACACTCTCCCCCTGTTTATCTTTCTAGGCGCCTAAAATGAATGTTTTAGTGCCTTAACAACCAGGTCTAGTAATGCACCGTTACAAGCTCAGTCGCAATGTTCGTTAAAAATATTGAGGGAGGGTTCCGTGCTAGCAGGTTTTACAAGAACGGCTTGGGAACTTTCAAAGTGGAACGGATCGTCAATGAAAGAAAGGTTAAAATGTCGACGATAGATCACTTTTCGTTCAGGTTCTGCGCTTTACGTGCACCACCTTCTGGGATATTCCAAGTATAGTGCTTCTGAAAAGATAAAATAATTAACAATAACACATACATTCATAAAATAATAAATACAATTTTAATGATACATTAGATCAATTTTGTTTTAGTTTCATTTTTTAATCTCGGCAAATGCAAGAATGACCCGTGTGTCCGCGCTTCAAGAAGCAAGAAGGCCGTCGGAGCTACCCCTTCCCCCTTATTCGAGATATTTCCGCCGCATCCACTACAAACACTAGCACTGGAAGCGGTGGCTCAGTGCATCAGTTGATGTCAGTCCAGTGCCTGTGTCCGGGAGGTCCTAGGTTCGAGTCCGGACAGTGGCAAGATTTTCGACACTAGCATGTCAACTAAGTCGAATTCAGTCGCTGTCTGGAGGAGAATTCTAGAGGCCGACTGCTCTGATCGGTCCGTGGTTCATCCGATCAACACCAGGCGAATGCCGAAGCAGTATCCCAAGAAACGGTCCACGAACCGCACGCGATATTTCCTTCCTCTTCCTTGTCCTCTCCTCACCCCTTAAACACACACTTATACTAACATGCACTATACTACCACATATCCCGGAAGACAGGCCGCGACTTGTGCTAGTTGGGGCGGTACTCCGCTGGTGGGAGATACCAGATTGAGGAAAACCCGACTAGTCGACGGTATGTCGGCGCTGGATCTCGCCATCCAGTGGGGGAAGATTACCGCCAACTCCCGACGAACACTTGCACTACACTTACGGAAATTCAGTAGTTGAGGAGCTCGGAATCATCAATCAAAATCCAAAGAATAGTTGATTAAATCGAGTAACCTGCACGGAAAATGGTGCGTTTTAGAAATGCAGTCTCCATTTCAAACCACAGCTTCTTCACTACAAAATTCTAGATTGTTGTAACAACAAACAACACTTTCAATTGGTATAAACTGATATCTTCGAAATTTTTCTAATTAAGTTGAGTGAGGTTGCGTTTTTTTGTATGTTGTAGATCGCGTGGGATGTAAAGAATCCGAAATAATGTTTTGTTGAGGTAGGTTGTACTCCCATCGTGGAATGATCGAATCTTTCTTCTTTAATGTCAGTTGTCAATTATTTATTTATTTAAATTTATTTATATAAATGTAGAAAAATTGCCAATTACAATTTATTCATACGTAAGATAATTTATTTTCATCCATACAGTGCAAAAAGCATAAAATTGTTGACTTAAATGAGAACATTATTGAGACAATTCAGTCTTCTGAGGCAATTGAGACCTTGCCTAGAGATAGGTTGTAGAGATCCGCTGTTGTCCTACACGTTCGGCTTACCCCCTCTCTTTCCTCCCTTCTTTCTGCGCGTTGATAAAGGTTCTGAACAATCATTTTACATTTTTTGGGGGGGTCATCAGTGGTTTCCTATGGTGCTGTCATTTGGGGCTTGTAAGTCTCGACATCGTGTATTCCACCAGCCCGCCGTTTTGCTCGAAGCGAAAAAATGCACAAGACGACCGGGCCGCCAGCGGCCAAAAAAAAAAGTCGACGACCAAGGGGCGTGGCGCGCGGCGTGCGCAGGTGATGGTGCACTCGCCGTACAGCTTCCCGGCGGACGGCGCGCAGGTGGCGGCGGGCCAGTGGACGTCGGTGGAGGTGACGGCGCAGGACACGTACACGACGCCGCGCGTGCGCCGCCTGGCGCCGCGCCACCGGGGCTGCCTGTACCACGACGAGGGCGTCTCGGCGCTGGGCTTCCGCCGCTACGCGCACGCCAACTGCATGCAGCAGTGCCAGCGCGACCGCGCCGTCCAGCTCTGCAGCTGCGCGCCCTACCTCTACCCCAGGCCCGGTGAGTACTCCATGTTGCCCGCGTGTTTCTATCTCGCAGTCATCGTTACGTGAGAAGTTTGAGTTATAATCTGTAATCGTCGTAATAACATTACAATCCTATATATATATATATATATATATATATATATATATATATATATATATATGATATTATTAACCGGGAGCGTTATCGCAATATAGCAACCATCCATCTTAGAAACGAATCATTAATCAGAAGTGCGGTCTCGTGTCGACACCGCAACACCAGTAAAACGCGTTTTTCTCATCCATCTCGAACAAAACAAAAACTTTGCGTTCGCGTAACTCCTCTGATCGGAAGGTCCTAGGTTCAAGTCCTGACGGCAGCAAGATTTTCGACACTAGCTTTTCTGCTAGGTCGAATTCAGTCGCTGTCTGGAGGGGAATTCTAGCGGTCGGCTGCTCTGATCGGTAGTTTTCCGTGGTTTCTCCGATCAACGTCAGGCGAAAGCCGGAGCAGTACCCTATCAAACGGGCCACGGACCGTGCGCAATCTTTCCTTTCTCTTCCTTGTTCTATCCTCTCCCTTTACACACACACTTACACTAACATGCACTACACTACCACATATTCCGGGAGATCGGTCGGGAGCTTAGAGCTTGTCCTGGCTGGGGCGGTGCCCCGCTGGTGGGAGAGTCCTGGTTAGAGGGAAACCCCACTAGCCGACGGTAGGTCGGCGCCGGATCTCGCCATCCAGCGGGGGAAGATCACCGCCATCTCTCGCGAAAAAACATGCACCACACTAACGGGGCTAATGACAAAAGCAGTTGACGCGCCCGGAAACACCAAGGAATCAATCATTCAATATTATTATAATCCATAATATAATAATTATTATTCATTATATGAAAGAATGTCATTTGTATACTCACCACGTTGTTACTCGCTCCGCTCTGCTCTGACTCTCCCTGGTCTGCCCCTCACTGGACCAACCCACTCCGGAAAGGTCAGCCCTGGTCCGCCCCTCTTGCCGTCCCCACCCCGCTCCGTTTCTTTCCACCCATCACACTCGAGCTCTCTTCTCTCCTCTCCGTACCGCCTTTCTGAATCCCGCTCTACCACATTCCCCCCGCCTCGTCCAGCGAGAGTCAAATTGATGTTTGATGTTTCCGGGTACGTCAACTGTTGGGATCATTAGTCCCGTTAGTGTAATAAATGTTTTATCTCGAGAGGTGGTGGTGTTCCTTTCTCGCTGGATGGTGAGGTCCGGTTCCGATATGCCAGCTTGCAGCATATTTTCCTTCCAGTGGAGTACCGTCCCTGCTGGAAAAAATCTAAGTTACCGGTCTCCCGACATGTGGCAAGTTGTAGTACAGATAAGTGTGTGAAAGTAAGGGGTTAGGATAGTATAAGAAAGAGAAAGGAAAGATAGCGCGCGGTCCGTTGCCTATTTGAGAGGGTACTGGTTCGACATTCACCTGATATTAAATTGAGACTAAGGAAAACTACCAATCAGAGCAGTCGACTCCTTGAATTCTCTTCCAGACAGCGGCTAAATTCGATCTAGCGTCGCCGGTTCAGCCAATGAGGGAACTCCTTAGAGCTGACGCGCGGGACCTTGGGGGATGAAGGCCGAATGTCGGGGCGAACAGTGCGCGTGTTTCTCGCGAAGTATAGAGCCCCTGATGCGAATTATATATGCTTCATGTATTTATGAAATACCGTGCTTTGACGCACGATAAGTAACGCACGTCGTAGAAAATAACACTGTATCTTAAGAAAGACGGCCCACGAGCGCTTAAGACAGTCTTCATGTATCGTGCGTCAAACGCGCGTTAACCTAACGCTCGTCTGACAGAGGCCTCAGCAGACTGGAACTTAGAAGGCGCTACATATAATTAAATAACTAATAGACGCTACATATAATTAAAGGGTGCATGACTATCGACAGGTACGGCTTTTCCTTCTTCTTATGGCAAATCTGCGACATGGAAACTTTGCATTAGTTTCGGAGATCAAAGATATGACTTGGCACGTTACATCGAAATAATCTCCTGACTTCTAGATTTTCCCCTGAGGGCCACAATCCAATATTTGCAAGGCTGCACTAAGTGAATCGTGTTTCTTTTTGAGGCAGCTCCATTCAGATCTTCTGTTAATAATAAAAAGGTTTGATCTTTTGTGTGATCACAAATTTACTCACTGACTTCCATGCAATTCTATGTAGCTTGCTTTACGGTAAAGTAGAAATGTGATATTAGATTTGATATCTTTTATGTACACCATCAACACAATTCACCTCAATATTTTCGATACTTCAATATTATCGAAGCTAAAGTACCGATACCCCGGGCAACGAATGGCATCAATACTCGTCTTGAAATATAAATGATCATGTATTTATAAACAAATTCAAGATTACTCAAATTACCGTTATTAAAAAATATATCTATAATTACAATTAACCTACTTTTACAAATTTTATTTTGTAAAAGTTGAAGGGCCGACCTGGATGGCCGAGGTGGCTAAGAGCGAGTACCGACTCAGCGCTTCGGTCCGAAGGGTCGCGGGTTCGAGTCCCGCCTTGGGTATGGTTGTTTGTTCCTTGTCTTTGTATGCATGTGTTGTCGCGGAGGGCCTCGAGTTCTGCTGACCCCAGATCAGAGGACCCTGCAAGTGTGTTGGTGTCTAGTGTATGGTCGAATATGCGTCCCATCGGGACGCAAAGGGTAACTGGCTGTCGGCTGGATAAAAGCCCTAGAAAGAAGAAGAAAAGTTATAGGGTAAATTGTAAAACTTAGAGGGTGCAATTATTGTAACAATGATATCAGGCCAGTAATTATTTCAATCATTATTGATATTTCAGTTTTGGAATCGATTCCACAATATTATCGATGGGTAAGAATCGATACGAATACTTTTCTATCAAACAAACGAATATCGAAGCTTTCAATAATGTATTACACTGACTTAGTGTTCAGTTCGTTTCATTTTTTTCGGAACGAATTTCTTTCAGAATAAAATATTGTGAGTAAAAGCCGCGGATATGGGTTGGTGTCTTGTAACGAGGTACCCGAGCTGACTAAACATTAGCACAGCTCCGTTACACTCCGACTTGACTTTATTGTGAAAGGAAACTCTCCAGTTATATTTCTTCAATGTAAACGATCCCCATGTCCATGACCTTCTTTCACAAGTACAAAGAAACATTTGAAATAACTCAACACAACACTAAGAAGAAACATTCGAAGGAAGGCAGGAAAACCACAGAAACACACGCTTGCTCAACACAATACTACGCCTCACCCAGAGCACATGCACTCGACACTGTGCTACTCCTCACCAACACAGCTGAGGCTCTCCCAACAAGCGAAAATGACCTTCAAAAATAAATTAATTTTTCGTACATATTGTTTTATTGTATTTATTTTATACGTCTATCTTACCATTTCACGAATTTATTTCTGAAATAAGAAACATTACCTTTGTGATTATTTAAATCAAGGGTGTCCAACGTGCAAGGCCGCAAGGCCCACAAATAAAACCTTCAATATGGTTGCGGGCCATATTTTCATTACTCGGGCGATCCACACCTGACTTCCCCCTATTGTTGATCTCGGCAGTTTGAAAAGCTGCTCTGAAAGGATGGGGGAGGGAGTGGGAGGAGGAACGGAAACATGCATGACATCAGGCCAAACCATGCATCACGCAGGGAAACACATTGAGATGATTTTGAATTTCCGAATTTACTAGAAAAAAAATCTTAAATCTAAACTAGAACCAATTTCACATTAAGGGGATGTTGGCTCTGATAGGGCGCGTGTGCTAGGCACGCTATCTCGACATGGATGCAAGGGTCTTTCACTTAAGACCAATGACCGTCAGTATTTTTCTCTGAACACAGATCTCGATCAATCTGGAAGCGTACCTATACATCTGGGCAATACGAAAACACGTCCAAGTTTTGTCTTTCTCTCTTGCGGGCCACAATAAATGGCTCCGTGAACCGCAAGTTGGACAACCCTGATTTAAAATATAAATCTTAAAACAGGGATCAGTAACTTCGTCACGAAAGCCTTTCTTCACTACAACCTTCACTTCGAATGGGCCTTAGAACTAGCTCGTATCCTGTTTCGGAACCCTCGCATAATTGTTTTTGGTTTCACGTTCGTGAATGCAGTTCGCAATTTCGCAATGTTTCTGCGTTTTCGACTCGGGCAACGCAATTTTATCATTCAATTTTCAAGCACTACGTGTGAAAATATCTGGAATGCACTATCACAAAGCATAAAAAAGAAGGCCGTGAAAAGAGATTACATATTCGTGTCTTACACAAAGAACATGTTGCAACGCTGTTATCGTCATGCAAACTTGTTTGTGATATTATGTTTGCATGTAAAATATAGAGAATGTTACAAAAATATGATGTGGGAGATTACGAGTGAACAAGAAATGTTCTGTACATTTCCTCAGATATGCAAGCATTTTCAAAATTATTTTGAAATATTACCAAACGTTTCTTCAAAATGTCTGTAGTGTTCAATATCGATCTGTATGCATTAGCCGAGATTAGGGATTCCCAAACTTTTTCTTGCATCGACCACTTTTAAAATAATTATTTGTTTTATTGATTCCTTTGATTTTTCTTGATAATATTCACCATACAAACTAATCACATGCAATACAAAGAATAAATGTTTGGTGTATTTTTCTGAATTGAGTAATCAGAATTAATTTCATTGCATCAAAATTGTTTATGTAAATCGTGTTTTTTACTATATTTAAACACTATGATTTCAATTTAATTCTGATTTCTATTTTTTCTTTCAGAAAACGTTTCTTCATGTAATGTTGAAGACATGGTATGTTTACGAAACTACAATGGTAAGTTTACGCGAGATAACTTTTTCCATAGAGTAACAAATATAGTTATTCTGATTCAGTGACATAGCTAGGTGGGACAGGAGGGAACGGTATATCTCGGGTGATACCATTACAAGTGTGACACCACCAGGCCAGTTTAATTTAAAATTATATAATTTGAACGATCACGTTCAAAATTGTATTTGCTAATGTTCAGTTTTAATTTTTCATTCTGCATAAAGATTTTGTCTAATATTGAAGTTACTGTCATGACAAACAGTGCAACACTCTCAATTACCGCACGATGACATTTGATGCCCTGAGTCACCTCTCCCGATCTCTGATTGGGTGAACGAGATCTCATTAGGACGCAAAATTGCTGGAAGGATTTAATTTTGCCGGGCACCTGCCAGGGTTTTTTGACAAGCATGTCATGACAACTGCGGGATATTTCGTCCTTCGAAAATTCATTCGCGTCAGCCTGGCGCCTATAACTCATGTACTGAGAGTTTAGAGGCCAGTAAACTGACTACTGTCCCATCGAGGCGTTGTACTCTTGTATATCGAGTTGATATTGTTATTTTAATTATCGTATCAACGGGGCGGATTTTTTTTCACACTGTGAACAACCGCATTTCAGTTATTGTCATTTTCGACTGATTTCTGGTAATTCATATAGGAATCTTAAAGTACAAGTAAGCGGCACGTATGCAACTCTTTTCATCCCCCTCTTCCCTGCTTTGAACCTATTTGCTCCTGCTGGTTGTTCCGATAGCAGAACTAGTGGTGCTAAAATCAACATGTACTTTCTCGCCCGTATTTTAACGCAAAATTACCAGAAAAATATTTAAATTTTCGAAAAATTGAACATAACCTTATTTTAAAATCTATTTTTATGGAAGAGATTTCATTAAGGGAAAAAATCTCTATCTTCATAATTTTAGTTGTAGGAAGACGACAAAAAATTTGAACTTAGCAATTTTCGAAAAATCAGTGTTTTCAACAAACATTATACCTGCGTCGTTCTCTTAAACATCCTTTACACTATCCAACAACAAAATTTAATAAAAAACGATAGAACCATTTTTTGAAAATTTGGGAAAGCTCCAGGGTCTTTGTGTAAAGTATCTTCCAAAATTGAAATATAGGTTTCAAATTCCAGTAGGGGAATATCAGTTTGGAGAAAATCGACTGAACGGTTTAGCTGTAGCGTTCTTCACAGACATAAACACAGACAGGTAGATATACAAGACAGACGGTCAGACAGATGTTTTGCCGTCAATCGATTTTTCGTGATCAAGGACCCACAAAACGTGAATTCTGGTTGCACCACGTGCTAGACGATTTTCCCCTAAACTAGCAACTGAATTTATTCACTTTTTCATTACCAATAATTAGAGTTATTCTGACAACAACTTTCTGTTTTTTCGCGCAGAATTACGTAACTTACTCTCTACTCCGTCGAGAGAAAGTAAAAAGGTGCTCTTTGATCCGAGAGCACCATTCTCCGAGGATCTGAACTACTACGCGGTCCGGTTGAGTGGGCTTGCCGTGAGATAAGAAATGGAGTATGTGACCGCGGCGAATGCAATGCTATTACGGGAGAGGTCGAGTCGAATTGATATTGTGGTTTTTTCGTTGATTCCGAGTACTTCAACAATAAACCTCTTTATCGGAGGTCCTTTACGCAATTTCTCACAAAGTCAGTCAGCTGCCCAAATGAGTGGGCCGGCCATCTTAATGCCAGGGGGTGGATGCTTTCGTCTTCTCTGCTGTCGTTTAATGATACTCATATTTTTATTATTAATTTAGAATATTTACAAATACAGGTTCAAACACAATAATAGCAATCAAGCTGGGTCGTCTACCTTCTCTCACATGATACTCAATTTTTCTCGAACACTGTCAGTTCGTGATAGGTGTTCTTTAACATCAGTCTTTCAATCAAACCACCATACATGTATTAATTGCTTTTTGTCGTGAATTTGTAACATTTCGTAATTGCCTTTTCAAACACTTTTACGATCTCTTTAATATTCTTGTATCTGTCGACATAGGGGGTATGTTACAACCACAGTCGTGTTTTTATTTTAATTCAAGAGAATTGCACATGGCGAAATTGTATTTTTGTAGATATTTTCAACTTCATGAAACCTCCACCTGGAAACCCGTTCTTCGACAACAATCGCGAGGGCATGGAATGCTCTTGCCTCCCGGACTGCGATGTCCAGGACTTTTCTACAGACGTCTATGTCGCTCCTCTAGGGTAAGACTGAAGCGTATTCCAAAAATATAAACATATTCGCGGTAAATACCGACCTTAGTAATGTAATTGGTTAAGGAATTTGCCGATATGTGGAAGAGTATAATAAAATTTCGCATAAGGAAATGTTTATATCATATAATTGTGGGATGGCTGACCGTTCAATGTACGAAGTACCACGTCTATCCATCCATTCATTCATCTATTTATCCCAGTTCTATTAAAATAAAGATCAACGCCAATATGATCATATAATTGTGGGATGGCTGACCGTTCAATGTACGAAATATCACGTCTATCCATCCATTCATTCATCTTTTATCCCAGTTCTATTAAAATAAAGATCAACCCAATATGATCATATAATTGTGGGATGGCTGACCGTTCAATGTACGAAGTACCACGTCTATCCATCCATTCATTCATCTATTTATCCCAGTTCTATTAAAATAAAGATCAACACCAATATAATCATATAATTGCGGGATGGCTGACCGTTCAATGTACGAAATATCACGTCTATCCATCCATTCATTCATCCATTCCTCCCAGTTCTATTAAAATAAAGATCAACGCCAATATGATCATAGAATTGTGGGATGGCTGACCGTTCAATGTACGAAATATCACGTCTATCCATCCATTCATTCATCCATTCATCCCAGTTCTATTAAAATAAAGATCAACGCCAATATGATCATATAATTGTGGGATGGCTGACCGTTCAATGTACGAAGATCACGTCTATACATCCATTCATTCATCCATTCCTCCCAGTTCTATTAAAATATAGCTCAACGCCAATATGATCATATAATTGTGGGATGGCTGACCGTTTAATGTACGAAATATCTCGTCTATCCATCCATTCATTCATCCATTCCTCCCAGTTCTATTAAAATAAAGATCAACGCCAATATGATCATATAATTGTGAGATGGCTGACCGTTCAATGTACGAAATATCACGTCTATCCATCGATTCATTCCTCCCAGTTCTATTAAAATAAAGATCAACGCCAATGTGAGGCTAAGGTGGTTGAGTACCACGTGTCCATGCAGGGGAAGCTCTAGCGGAAGCTGGAAATTCCGCCGCGCTATTCTTTTCAGAATTTTCCCTCCGGTATCACTAGAGTGACCGGAAAAAGGCGGCCGCGATATTAGGGAACCTAAATATCAACCTAAAAAAGAACATACTCTTTTCTATATTTGATGAAAGGTAATCGAAACTTATCAAGAAGGAACTTATCAAAGTGCAAAGGAATACGTTGACGTCTGTTATATGGGCCCCTTAATGGAATAATAATGTATAATAATAATCTATTATATGGAACCCCTTAATGTTAAATTCTGTCATCAACCTTATTAAAACCGTCACTTACATACTTTGTTAACAATTGACCCAAAATTCATGACATTTCGCTTCTTGTTTGGAGCGAAACGTCATGAATTGAAATTAACTCTTTTCTAATATATTGTTTAAATATTTTCAATAATTCACTGAATGCACTATTTACGTTTGGATGCTTAGATGCAACAGCTAAATATTATAGGCAACGCAAGGCAAACGCCTAAAAAAGTGTCCGATTCTGAAATAATTCATATTTTAGTATCACCAACATATAATTATTGGATATCATGACAGAGTTGAAATAATTGTTATAATACTTAATATTAGTGGTAGTATGATTATTGCATCCCCCTCCTGTACTGTACTCCTTTTTATTATTAGCATTATTATTGTTATAATAATTATTATTATTAGTAGTAGTAGTATTGTTGTTGTAAATATTGCTATTTTACTGACACCAAGTCATACCCAATTGCAGTTCAAATAAATGTAAGTATGTATGTATAAAATAGCTCTTTTTTATCGCAACATGACAATTATACCGACAGTTACAGGTTTACAATACATTATCTGGCCAAATAAATAAAAATAACCATTCACAATATCACAGTACATCTCTTTGGTGTCATTTAAGTAATTTTATAATATTTTGTTTTAATTTTTCTATTTTCATGGTAATTTATTTTATTGATGATTTTTTTAAGGGCCGGCTTCAATCCTGCTTCCAAACCGCTGAAGAATATGACATCGATAGTCTTCTTGGATATCCATTTCCAAAGTCTCTTTGTAGTGCGATATCGAACAGATCTTGTATTTGGTTGGCTAGATCTAATCGGTGAGTATTGTTGATATTGCTACTAGAGTAGACCCAAACTGATTCTGTATGCATACCATTCATGATTAGTGTGTATATCATACAAATTCTTAAAAATCTAAACTTTTATGACTATACTTATTGACTGGTTTCAACTCCTATCCTGTTTTGAGGGCGAATTTTGCTTAATAGAAACATGTCCCCCCAAGAAAAGAATGTAAAATGGGTATAGAATGTGTGTGTGTGTGTGTGTGTGTGTGTGTGTGTGTGTGAATTTTGATCATGAGTAACGGGTTATAGAAAACAAACGATCGTTATATTATAGAGAGTATTTAACGCTTAAAAATGGTTTAAAATTAATGAATACTTGCAACCAAACATCTTTACAAGAGATATACAAGTATTATGTTTTAATAAGCTAATACAGTTTCTGGTTTCAATAACAATACGATTAGAAAAGAGGTGTCTATAATACGAACCCCCTATTACAATCTTAAAATTCTCTAGAAAGATTGACGTCAGTCTGTAAAAGAAAACGACTTACTCCTGACCCTATAACATAAATCATTCGTGAGTGGAGTACTTGTGCCAGAAATACGGATGCAGAGAAAGGACAAAAGCTCTCTGAAACTTTTCCATAACATACATGTACGGAATCACCGTCCCTAGTTCGTGAGAGATTCTGACAATCCACAAACAGAGAAGAAGAAAAAAAAAGCCCTAGTGTACTGGGTTATAACAAGTACAATCTATGATCTCACGCAAACAAATCGGGGGCGGTAAAGGACAAAAACGATATCTGTAGGTCGGAGCCATCCTACTTATGTCAAAAGGCGGTGAACAGAACCTTTGGTTGGGTTGGGGTTGAAGTGGGTTGCGGTGGGGTGGGGTGGGGTGGGATGAAATGGGATGGAATAGGATGGAATGGGATTGGGCGGCGCGGGACGGGGCGGGTGGGACGGGACGGAATGGGATGAGGCGGGACGGGACGGGACAGGGATGGTACAGGACGGGACAGGGCGCGTCGGGACGGAGCTGAGACAGATAGGGGATTAGGTAGGGGACGGGCAGAGGCTTCAGTCCACAACAGCTGTGTTGAATGTATGTCACGCGACAAAGGGTCATTAGACGGACGAGCAATGACTAACTCTTCGGGAAGGTCGTGTTTGTTATCGTTGAGGGCGTCGCAAAACGCAATGTAGTAATTATCGCCGTTTGATGTACATGACTTGTACCTCAGAAGTCGGAAAAAGTTATAGGCAGAGAATTAGATCTCCATTCCGGTAATGAAATATCAATCCAGGTAATTCTTTTCGTCACATCTAGTGTTCATACTCGAAACGCATTGTAGTATTTGAAATGTCACTCTCAGTTACTCAGACGCCAACAAATATGTCATCTCTTTCTTTTTATGTAAGTTGAGTTATGCACGAAGAAAACTATTTCTTGTGTAATTTTTCTCAAGAGAGAACTTTCCAAATTCTCAAGGATTTGAGAGAACTTTTTAGGTTTGAGGTGGTCGTGGAGTACTTGAATGATCAACGACAAACTCTCAAGCATTCGAGTAGAAATGAAAGGTCAACATTTTTCTTTACTTATTACGTAGACTATTTACTAAATTACGTTGATGTTATTTAATAAACATTTTTATTTTCATAATATTATTTACATAAATAATAAGTAATAAATTAAAAAAACATTTTCATTTAAATAAAATGTTGTAAACCAACACCCTTCACATTCAGTTGTATTCAAATCCCAACACCTGACACGAACCGGAAAAGGAACATAATCTTAACTATTCGATGCCTGAGGAGGGCTGATAATAGAAATTCATTCAATGATTCGTTCAAAGGGTTTCATTAAAATAAGACATGATATATTTAAAAAATTGCAGAAACTCACTATTCCTCTTACAATACTACACACGATATATATATATATATATATATATATATATATATATATATATATATATGATATTTCTTTCGATGAACATTGTCTTTACTGACGCTTGTAGTTAGTAATTTGTGAAGGTCGTCCGTCTTTCACAGCAAGAAAACTTGGTTGAAGTTATAATCATTACCAGGGAGGTAGCACGAAATTACCCCCTTCACGCTTTGCTGATACAAAGTTGCTCGCCCAATCAACTGAAGAGCCTCACGGCTGAACGTTGTAATGTCTGCCAAAGTAAAATAAATAAATAATAAGAAAAAACAGCAAGAAGACACATTTTTCATTTCAAAAATTTTTAATTATATTAGTAGCAATATCTCTGTACACTTCTTTAAGTTATAACTGAGCAAAGCATTAGCTTTATTTGAGACTAGCCTGTCAAACCACGGCCGCACAAGCTTCTTGCCTACCTGGAAAGCTCGGTGCTTTACGAGCACTGACAATGACCCCTGACTCTCTGATTCTTTTATTAAAATGATATTCTTAAAATCACGAGGTACAAAATATAAAACTATTTACTCTATACATTTTATTTAAAACATTTACTTGATATTATTGTATAACAACATGGTATTTTAACTTTCCTTTCACGTATTTTTCTCTCCCTGTGAAACATATGACTGCTTCCTCGACAACTATTTTTTGAGCTTTCGGTGCCCTCATTTGCGTGGCTCATCCGGGCAGGCGAGGTGTCTTAAGTATCGATCAGTTCCTGATTCGCACTGACAGAGATAGCAACTCTACTAATGTAGCTGTCACAATTACTGAAGATTACAGTACTTGGGAGTGAATGAGTGGCTGCAGTATTGACGCAACATGTAATTTTGAAATGAAGAAAATGAAATAGTTATTCACAAAGTATCATTCATTATTATTGCAACTAAGAAATGTATTGTGAATGTTTGAAAAATTGAATAAATAAATTATTTAAAGAAATATGACTTGAATGCTGAATAATTAATTAATTTCTTGTTATGAACTTTGTAAAATTTCATTACCACAATCCTTTTACTTTGTACTGTTTACATTTCAATTCTCTTGTTAAATAGACTTTGTTTTTAAATGGTCGACTGACAAAATGCATAAGAGACAAGAAAATAATATACATTTTAAATTGTGGAATACGCCTTTACTGGGATGATGTTGATTTTGTTTTTGTCACTTCTCTTATTGGATTCATTAGGCTTCAATTTACTCGTTAAAATTATTTGTCGAAACGTGTAAAGTAACCCCAAATTTTAAAGAATATTTCTCAAAATTTCAAAGCTTCAACTAGAGCCAGATGATCATAGGTTTCTTCAATTTGAAAAGATCGTACGTGTGGTTTAGGCGCTAGTAGTGTTCACGGACGGACGGACGGACGGACGGACGGACGTTTTGCTTCTAATTGTTTTTTCGACATGAAGGATCCACAAAACAAAGATTCTGGCTACACCTCGTGTTAGAGGATTTTTTCTCTTAATTTAGCAACTGGTTTAATGCACTTTTTGGCGACCAGAGCACGTTGTTTAACATTGAAAAGTGGTACTAGAAAAATTAAAGGTTGTGTTAAGAACTGGTGGACAATATTATATGTATTCTATATATCTATATAACATGAGTGTAAATGATTAATAGGAAAACATGTAACTTCCCTAGATTTTAGCTCACCTGGTAAGTTCTTCTTTGTGAGGTACCCCTCCTGAGATTAGGAGGCATTTGCCTGGATAGGGATGTTACTGTTTTAATATTATTATTATTATTATTAATAATAATAATAATAATAATAATAATAATAATGTTCGCTTAAGTGTATTTTTATTATATTGGTGACGAGTGTATAGTATGCAAAGGTGTGTGTGTGTGTATATATATATATATGTGTATATATATATGTGTATGTATATATATATATATATATATATATATATATATATATATATATATATATAGTACAAAAGGTCTTACTATCGGCCCGGTGGTCGAGATCGCTAAGGCAGTAGTGTCGTAGAGATCTCGGACCGAAGGGACCAGTCCCGTTGTATTTGTGTTCGTCCTTTCACGCCTTATCAACACCATTTCGTTTCATCTTCCTAGTTACCATAACGTTAATCCAATAGTGGTCGCTAATGACCCAGATGTTAATGCGACCTTAAATAACAAAAAGAAGTTCTTACCACTCTTATACACCTCTTAAGGTGTATAAGAGGATACGAGAAGAAAAGGCCCAGAGAAGTGGCGCAGGAATTAATCCTTCACCACGTCAATGGGAGACCACTTACAGCTTTCATCGTGCAGTATTTTTGGTAAAAAACAGTAAAGCCTCCTCGCGTAACATCCTCGCATACCGTATTCACTCGATTTGGCTGCGTGCAATTTCTTTCACTTTCCCAAGATAAAAATTCAGATGAAGAGGAGAAGCTCTGACACGATAGATGAGATTCAAACCAAATCACATGTTGTGCCCAACACACGTTTTCTACCAGGAAAGCAAGACTTGTATAAAATTTATTATTTTCCACAAATCCATTATTTCCAGAAAATTTATTATGTTTCAATGTACTACATCTTTTTTAGAAAGAAACACGTAGTTAAACACATGTTACCACTCTTTATCTATTTGTAATGTGGATAGACTATTTTACTACAGTAAAGCATTTGTAGCACAAGCTCACTTAACACGAAATTCGCCGTAAAACGAAAAAATTGGATCCCACCGAAGAAACTTAGTAATGATGATATAAGGTATATGTAATAAGGTTAACACGAATTTTGTATCTCAAGAACATTGATTGTTTTAGTCCCTTGGAATTTTGGGAATTCTGATTTAGTGTTGTTGACGTTCTTATAATAAGAAATAAAGAGGTCATCTTCGTCAACATATCAGCTTTATTAAGATAGCCGGCTTTCGACGGCTTTGCCGTCATCGTCAGTCTCGCTGCTGTCGGCAAATGTCGAGCGACTTTTGTAGCCGGCTATCTTAATAAAGCTGGTATGTTGACGAAGATGACCTCTTTTATTTCTTCTCTTGGAATTTGTCTTTACGAGGGTTTACTGTTGTATATTTTTCTTGTGCACACGGCGTACGGCTATATCCTCGTGACAAAGGCATGCTCTGCTTGCACAGTGTCGTTCGGCGGGATCGTGGGCCTTTTCCTGGGCAGCTCCATGCTGAGCGTGTTCGAGATCGTGTACCACGCCACGCTGCGGTACTGGTGTCGCCTGTGGCGCGAGGGCCAGCAGCGCAGGAAGGAGGCTGTCTTCGCCGCCCCCACGGCCTCCGTCTCCTCCTCCTCCGCCCACCTCACCCCTAGGACCCTCCCCTCGCCCTGGCCCAGGCCGCTGCTCGGCATTTCGCCTTCGGAAGCCTGGGTGCGCTGAAGCGGGCTCAGGTCGGCGGCGCTCAAGAGACGTGGTACACAAAAACACCAGTTTGTGGTTAACCCCAGGACGAAAAGGCCCAGTATAAAATGTACACCCTAACCTAAGGGGGTACATTTTATACCCCAAGACGTGTTTTTGTCATTTATTTCAGTTAGTGTTACTATCAGTATGACGTTTTTTTCTAGATGATTATTTTCCCCTGATACATCAAAAAAGCGCTCAGTAGAAAAAAATCAATAATTGTTGTTTTTAAATACACTTTTCTCGCCATGGTGTATCCCTTTAGTACTCCGTGTCATATGTGACAGTCATTCATGCTACCATTTTTCTGCACGAATTGTTGAGAGAGCGGGTTAAATTTACATGTTATCACTTATAATTGCCTTGTTTTCCCTATGTATCACAGGTATTGAATTTGGTTTTGCATTTTATTTTAATGATTATAATAATAAATGTGTGTGTGTACAAATCGTGTGTGCAGTAAGCATTCCAACAAAACAGTTATCTGCCCGTGTTAAAACTGTTAAACAGCAAACGTATTACCGTTGGTGAATAGTATTGTAAAATTTATTTATTTTACGTCAAAAAAAGTTAAAAACTGTGTGTCGCACTACTGGGAGAAGTAAATTCTATGCACGTTTTCATAATTCTGTGTTCCCTACCCTAAGCTATATACTACTCGAATTTTGAATACAGAAAGAAAATGAGGGTTTTTTGCAAAGATTGTTAACAAAATATTCGCTCCGATCTAATGAAATCTATTTTCAAGGGTTCATCAGCAATAAATTTGCGCTCTTATCCCTCATCATGTCCTTCGTGACGGAATAATACTACCTGCTGCGATAACATGGAGAACGATTTGCATAACTATATTTCCTACTGAATTCCAGAAGACGTGCACAGATAATGAAGTTACTTTTATGTCCAGAAGCAAAAAAAGGGTCCATCTCAGCATTTGCTCAAAGGGTCAGGGAAACTGGACATAAAACCTGATCGAGATGGTGGTCATTGACTCACAATCTGCGGTACAAAACTTGTTACAGGTTGTTTCGAACTATGCATTCCAAATGGTAAATAATACATAAAATATCATTAAAGTTAATGTTACTTTCCTTGGGATGCTTAGTATAGTCTCTAATTTACAGAAAAAGTTATGCAGCAGAAACGATTTCTCTTGGGATTTAAACTTTTCTTCGAATTTAATCGTATAGTGTTATCTGACAAAGTGTTTTAAAATAATGTACATGTTGTATGTGAATTTTTGTAGTAAGCTGAAGATACTGTTACTTGATGAATATGATTACTACGACGAGTGTTAGAGTTATAGATATCGGAGTTTTCTGAAGATATATATTCCCGCCCTTAACTAAGTCATTTTTGACAAAAACCACTGTAAATATCAAAAAAACATCGTAAATCAACTGACAAGGTAATGGTAAAATTCCTAAATTAATAAAGAGAGGCTTACGAAAATCACGTGGGTGAGATTTGGTTATTATTCGTACCATTCTTTTTTATAATCTAAAAGTCTGGGAGCTATAAGATGTATTTCCCCAGAATATTATGCCATATCTCAGGCGGGAATGAACATTTGCGAAGTATACACAACGAGCAGAATGAAGGCTGACTGAATTTGCAAGAATTCTGAACGCGTAGCATAATGAACTTAATTTTGTATTCAATTCATTTAAATGGAATTCATTTAAGGTTTGACTGAATTGAGAGACCTAAAAATTTTGTTGCCTTAACATCAGTCAATGGTACACTGTTCATTTTCAATGGAGCACAGAATTGTTTATTTGAAATGGAAAACTGCACTGAAACCGCTTTTATTCGGGTGATTCAGGTGTGTATCGTCCGAGAAATGAAACCATATTAGTTGCGGGCCTTGACGCCTTCCAAGTTGTACATCCATAATTTTAAACCAAACAATAATATCATGCAATTTATTACGCATATAAAAATATCTCATAAAAGTCTAGATGAAAATTATTTTAAATTATTATTTTATGCATGTATTTTTTACGTCTATTGTCCGAATTGGTTAATTACTGAGTTCGATTAGTGTTCACATTACCCAAAGTGGGTGGATAGTGGGTCGAGTTCGAAGTAGAGACAGATTCGAGGCATACTTCTGGCATTAGCCGGATAAAATTGTTAGTAGACAATGAGGTACCTGAAGCAGTAAGTCCAGAAAGTTCCAGGGACAAAGAATAGCAGTTTACAAGTCTAGGGGGAGACAACATGTGTAGTTTTAATAGTAAATTCCGTAGGCTTCTGGATGGAAACTGTCCACGCCTCTTTTCGGCGTTCGATTTGACTCATTACTACCGCCGACTCTTTCATTTGCGTGTGTACTCCGCTCTAATCTTGTTTACCAAATCAAATTCTGCGTTGATGGTTCTGACTTGATGGACCATTTAATTTTGCCTGAAACTCCAAACAGGCGTTCCAAGGATCATTTTAACAAGCAGTACAGCTTTATCGCTTGCACGCACGTCGCCGATAGTTTGTGTTCGAGCCCATTAGCGGCGACAATGGCGAAGGTTGCTGATTCGGGATCACCTTACTGGTGTGAAGAAAAAATTCAGGTCTGTAACCCGAAACCACTCGTATTGTTTTTATCATTGTAAAATTAGAAACGTGATCATATTACTTATTAGATACCTCAATTCTCATAATCAGAAAATAAACGCAGAATTAGATTAGAATGCGTCAGCATTTACCACTTCATTTTTCACGTTTCCTTATTACGTGGACAAATTTGCTTAATATAGAAGTAGTATATAGAAATGTGGAAGTGCATTATAATAAGAACAATAGCTGTAAATGAGCTTCCTTACACATATAATGTGAGTATTTATGTGTTCAATATAAAAAACACAGAGTCTATAGAGCTGGAGCCAACCTAGGAAATAAATTCAATATGTTATCAAAAGTGGTGTGTCGAATTAGAGCCTAATTTTAAGTAACTTGTTATAATTAAACAAATATTATAGATACTTCTGGGTAATATCAATATTTAATGAGCAATTCAATATTTAATGTTTAATTTAAAAAGAATAATTAATTAAATTCAAAATATTTGTCGTCTAAATTGAGAGAAAATGCGGTATTTTGAGATGATGTTTATGACTTCGCTATATACTTAGAAACAAGAGAAAAATTCAAACTACAGAACGACACAGACTCTTTAGTATTGAATGTAAATGAAAGATATTGTCTGGTAACAATATTTTAACTTCAGATCTCTTCGATTGTGTAGCGATCATAAACAGAGCTATCTGAAAAAAATACAGAAAGTTTTTCAGATAGCTCTAATGATGTTTGCTACGCGATCGAAAAGATCTTAAGTTAATATATAAATATTGTTGATATCAAGCAACATCATTTATTTACATTTACATAAGAATGTATCTATATCACCAACGATCTAATTAATCTCTCGTACTAGCTACTTTCTTAATGTGTAGTCTGGGCTAACTTTTCTTTTTTTGCCCCACACTCTTCCCAGCTGATACCTAGTGACACCGAAAACTTTTTTTTTCACATTTTCTCAATTTTTTGCCCCCTAATAGTTATATTCGAAGATGATTTAAAAAATATTATAAAAGCGTCAAAACCTGGTCTTACATGCCAATTTTCATTAAAGAAATTGGAGCTGATTTTGAGAAAATATCATTTAAATGTTTCTAAAAGTTAACAATTTTGAGCTCACTTTCACAAAAAACTTCATTTCAAGCTCTTGTATTTATAAATTGTATAATGTAAATAAATCTCGTAATATAAATATTAACGAGGAGGAAGGTATACTAACGAGTCGAGATGTCTGAGTCTATGAACACCAAAAAGACGGCCATGTGCAGGGCCTTCTTGGACTGAAACTACAGTTTGGCAAGGCCGGACACCATAGCGACAGACAAGATACGCCAAGAAAGTAAATCAACAACCAAATCGAAAGTAGTTGTCTGATTGAATGGAGAGTGATTCGAGGTCTGGTAGATGACTGAAAAACTTTGTGCCAAGTACGGCGTGGTATATGTTCAAGCATGGAGAAAAGCTGAATGTTTCAGTTATGTGTAGGAGAAATTTGAAGATTCAATGATTTATAGATGTGAGCGGGAGGGTGTATGTTCGCAGACGTGAACAAAATGTAATTATATTCACAGACCTGTTAAGATTACTTTTTTCTAGTTGTTAATTGTGCAAAGTTTCTTTCTTCACTTTTTCATTTTATTGTGGTTCAATCTTGTAAATAACTGTCTTATTCTGATTTGAAGTTTGAAAATGTTTATAAATTTAAGCAAATGGTAAGTTAACTTTATTCAAGTCTACGGCGTATGCCGTAGAATCATCGGCCCTAAAACAAATAAATTGATATTTCTGTTTTTTCTTAGTATTGATTTTTATTAATCAAAGGAAAAAAATTAGAACCATCCGAATATAAAAAAATATGAATTAAATAAACAGGCTAGATCAGACGATTTTCGTTTCTTTGCTCTTGACAGTTTGTAATGACAATCAAAACTGGTGAGAGATAGGAACAGTACCACAGAAACAGTATTCTTGCTGCCTGTTGGTAAGAAAACAGGTGGAATGCGACGAGCGGATGGCAGCTTCGTGCTCGGATGGCTCTGTTCTTATGAAAGGCGAGCGGCACATAGGACTCTGCAGTGGATGTCCGCGGTCGGTCTTGACCCAATTCTGGCATTTTAGCCACACACTTCTAGAAAATATTCAGCATGGAGTAATACGCAGTGAACCCCCAACTCCACGAATTTTTTCATATCCAACAAACACACTATCAATTTTTTGGAAACTGTGAATGTTGAAAAACGCAAAATTATGTCTACTCACAAGAGTATGTTGCTCTGAGACATTCCATCCGGTTTAGCTTGACGATTTCGTTTTCATCAACGCAAATAACCCTTAGAAACACAAAAAGCGCACGGAAAAACTTAGCGCCAACGGAGCGTGCGCCGAGTGGAACGTCTTCCTGGGGGTACTTCCCCGCACGTGAGGCGAGGGGTGGTGGGTGGGAAGAGCGGTGGGGCGTGGTGGTGGTGGTGGGGGGAAGCGCGGGGGAGTCGAGGGAACGAGGCGAGGGGCGGAGGGGGGGAGAGCGGAGGAGGCGAGGGGGGTGGGGGGAAGAGCGGGGCGGGGGTTGGGGGGGGGGGAAGAGCGGGGGCGAGGAAGTGAGGCGCGGGATGGCGGGGAGAGCGAGGGGTGGTGAGGGGGCGGGGCGATGGGCGGCGAGGGGGAAGAGCGGGGGAGGCGAGGAAGTGAGGCGCGAAATGGCGGGGGGGGGAGAGCGAGGGGTGGTGAGGGGCGGGGCGAGGGGCAGGCGAGGGGGCAGAGCGAGGAGGGGTGAGGGGGCGGGACGAGGGACGAGGGCGGCGGAGGCGAGGCGAGGCCGCCGGGCGATGCCTGTGCGCGAGGCGTCCAAATCACCGTGCGAGAGCCCTGGAGCTGCCGCCCGCCTGTCCTGTGGCGGCCTGTGTCTCGCTGGGAAGCGAGCGCATTGTTCTGGCTCGCCCGCCCGCCCGCCGCGCGGCCTTCGAGCTCCACCGCCACTACGAGCACTTCCTTCGCTTCCGACGGCCGCAAGTGATTTCCTTTTGGGAGCCATTGCCTCTTCTTCTTCTTCTTTTATCTCCTCTTCATATCCCTTTTCTTCTTCTTCTTCTTGTTCTTCTATTCTGTTTGCTACGTAAAAGGGAATATGTCCAAAATAATATTTTTTTAGGAAAATGCGTTTCAAAAATTGACTAATTTATATATTTTTGTTTTTAAGTCTATCTCAGCAGTCCTCTGAGGTTCTAATATCGACACGTGTATTGTAGTGTAACCTTTAACAGCTCAATATATTTAAACAAAACCTGGACATTACCCTCAACATTTATATTTTTCTCTTTTACCCAAAATTCTCTAACTCTAATCTCAATCAATAACTCTATGTAAAAGTGGCCTGGATCTTAACTTTCTCCCTCCCTGCCTCTCTCCCTCCCTCTTTCTCTCTCCCTCTCCCTCTATCTCCCTCTCTCTCTCACTCACTCACTCTCCCTCTCTCTCTCTCTTTGTTATCATTTTTGGCCAATACACCTTTAATTCAGCAACCCAATATTAATACTTCTGTTTTACCACCACACATACACGTGATATAATGTTGCTTTCAAACCCCCAAGGTGGCACTACTGTTATCGATGAAGATGTCATTTCCGCGAAAAGAAATCTAGAAATTACCGTCCTATTGAAGTTATCAAATAAAATTTGGATCGGTCGTATCGCTATCGGTTGTATACGAACAAAGTTGTCCGTCTTATTTTATTCGAAAAAAAAAAACAACAAAAAATGAATATTGCACCCAAAATCGTACGAGTATTCCCATAATTTCACAGCAAATTTGTTGAAGTAAACCAAAAAGCACGCTCTAGATCATCTACATGCACTGTAGATGATCGTGGTATTGAAGAAGGCCATGTCTCTTAAGCTGATTTCGGGGGAATGAAACCCACCGAACCGAACGAAACATCTTCGTCCGTCAGCCAATGATTTTCGACTCCGCAAGATGTCGTTCGGATTCACTACGACCATTAACGTTATCCAGCACGTGTTTGAACGAAAATCTTTCACGAAAACTTTCGAAGTCGGCCGATCAAAATTTCGGCCACAAACATAATCGCTCGTTAAATACAAGAATATTACTACTAAAAAATTGTCATTTTCGAGTTTCCTTCGTGGATGGAATGATCTGGCATTACTCTCGCTACTTCATGAATGTTGCATCTCATTTTACACAGCCAAAATGCAACAATTTTTTGTTTTGTTTTCGATTTACTAACTTATATGGCAGACTATCGTAAACTTCATTGGTTTGGTTTGTTTTTTTCGTGTTTCCGGGCGCGTCAACTGCTTTGGTCATTAGTCCCGTTAGTGTATTGTATGTTTTTTCTCGGGAGATGGCGGTGATCTTTCCCCGCTGAATGGTGAGATCCGACGCCGACCTACCGTCGGCTAGTGGGGTTTCCCCCTAACCAGGACTCTCCCACCAGAGGGGCACCGCCCAAGCCGGGACAAGCTCTAAGCTCCCGACTGGTCTCCCGGAATATGTGGTAATGTAGTGCATTCTAGTGTAAGTGTGTGTGTAAGGCGAGGGGATAGGACAAGGAAGAGGAAGGACAGATCGCGCGCGATCCGTGGCCCGTTTTGTAGGGTACTGCTCCGGCATTCGCCTGGTGTTGATCGGAGAAACCACGAAAAACTACCGATCAGAGCATCCGGCTGCGAGAATTCTCCTCCAAGCAGCAACTGAATTCGATCTAGCTGAAAAGCTAGTATCGAAAATCTTGCCGCCGTCAGGACTCGAACCTAGGACCTTCCGGTCAGAGGCGCACAGTGATCAGTTGATGGGCTACCGTTCCCGGTCTGACTGAGGATGTAAGTCCCCAATACTATCCAAATATGGAATAAGTCAAAATCGGGATTTTAGTGACTTACAGCACTCTGCAGTGACTTCAGTTGATGTACTGAGCTACCGCTCCCGGTCCGTAAACTTTAAATGCTATTCCAGCAAAACGACGATTTTTGAGTTATGACGTTCTTGCATTTAATGAGCGAATATGCACAGTGTCCACCACCAGATCAGACAGGTCTTGGCTGCCACTCGACGCGGAGCGGTGCGAAGGAACCCGACGGGATATTTGCCCGGCTAGCTCAGTCGGTAGAGCATGAGACTCTTAATCTCAGGGTCGTGGGTTCGAGTCCCACGTTGGGCGCCAAATATGTGACCGCTCTACCGTTTCACTATATTCTCTAAAATGCCTACAGCTGGTCACTCAAGTAACCTGGTAGTATTACTTGACCTGTGACTTGTTATAACAAAATCACACCAAAAATTAGGATTGGTTTTGTAAGTCCTAATTGCTCTACAGGAGTGGGTTCGTCTTTTAACCTGCTTTTGTAATAAAAGAAACATAAGCAAGTTAATCTTTTAACTGTGAACAGAGTTGTAGATATATTCTGTTGAATATTTCAATACAATTTTATCTAGTATTTACACATGGCATTGAAAAATTCTATCACTTGCTCTATCTTTAGCAATTATGTGATTACCTAACAACTGCAGTTGCGTTTTAACACTTGCATAAACACTTTACATAAAATTATATTACCCTTCACTTCACAAAAAAAAAACACAATAAAATACCTGCGCACAAGACAATAATACATGGAAACACAAAATACTGAAAAAGAATCACATACCATAATGCCCTTTACATACACTTTCAAAGACATTGTTACATGAATAGTGAATGAAATATATACAAGACGTTGTTTCACTTTCACGTAGATTATTACTTTATACAATTTAGTCAGCAAAGAAAGAAAATGTTGAATGCAATGAACGTACAATTAACAATAACTCTTTTACTAATTATTGCTTTTGAACAATTTGAAAACTATTAAACAATAAATTGAAAACACACACACAAAAAGAACAAATATTATCGATAATACAAAAATGAAAAAATAGGTTTTTACAATTCTTTACAGGAATTAGCTATCTGACTTCCTTTTACGACTACAATATTGTAAATGATTACGTTTAAATGATTTTAATATAATTACTCGACTATCTACGTCTGTAAGTGAGGTGAATTCTATCTCTGTATAATAATTCTCGCTTCTTTAAACAGTTCTTTTTTTGTTTTGAGAATATCTAGTGAAGTTTTCTAACTCACAACACGACGTCTCGAAGAAATATTTCTACAGCTTGGAGCGGCGACGCCGACCCAGATCCTTTCAAGATCGTGGCAACCCCTTTGCTTCCGCGAACACGTACTCCGGTGAATCGCCACCACAGTCCTTCGAATTTTATACAATATGACTGCATTATCTCCGTGTAATGAATTTCTTATGTGGTAAGCCAAGACGAAAGACCAAAAAAAAAAAAAGCTGTAAATAGAAAGAAACATTTCCTATAGCACATGCTTTCCACTTCAGTATACGTTTTTGAACGTTGAAATATATTATTTCCTCGTTGATAGAAAAATAGTATATTTCTGCGTAATGAGTTCATGTGAATTTATCAGAATATTCATTATTTAAAATTCTCAATTCTCTCATAAATGGTATCGTTATTTTAACATGATGAAACTAATTACTTTTTTTAAGCTTCTTATCGTCGAAATACGGCGAATTCTCCTCTCCTTCCAGCACGAACAATTCCGGCGTGTCCAGATTGGCGTTCGGCAGCACAAGAGAAACCTTTTCATAGCGATGCTTTGCGCTAGCGCTGATATTTTCAACGGTGATTTTTGATTGGTTTTCGTTTAATTCTACGCGAGTGCGTTCAGAAAATTTAATAAATTCTCGCAAGGGATACCCTTTACTGCTGGCGCGATCTCTTGCAATCGGTTACACTATAATTGCATCTTGTCGTGTCTTGACGTTCTCGGGTTCTTCTCAAAAATCAATGTAACCGACATATGGGCGGTTACAGTATCTTTACAATACTTTGCGCCAAATATGGACTGTTTCCTATAAAGCAATGTCTTATACTTCCTTCGATATAAAACAATGTCTTTTGAATGACCTAGAAATTTAGCCAAATTTTTACACAAATTTTGCTAAACAAACCGTAGAGCTCCAATAACTATCGGAACGATCAGTGCTTTTACACTTCACATTTGGCTGATCTCGATTTCCGACCTTTTGTATTTAAGACGTTTCTTTGCCTCCCTAGTTACGACGTTTTGATCGCACGGCCACATCTACAAGTTGACGTTTTTTATCCAATATCCGGTTTGTTTGTCGATATCGTGCGGTCAATTTAAATATGCTGATCGTAGAATATTGTTCTCCAACAAACGTCACCAGTTTTGGTGAGTGCTCGTGCCACTTGGAGCATTTGTTTTGAACTTCCAGGACGTTACTGATTTGCCAGTGGAGGTAACTACACGCACTTTCGTGTCGGTTTTGCTAGAATTGGACACGCTGAGACAATTCAAAAATTCAAAATTTAAGTAGTATATGACTTGGTGTAGAGATCGCAGAATTTTGAAAATGTGCACACAATTCACTTTTCCCCATAGCACGTCATACGCAGTTTTTAACTGTTTTTTGACGCAAATAAATAAACAATATGATCAATGGTTTCTACTTGTTCCTTTCTGATGCGACATCTTGGAAAATTTTGAGAACGGCTTTATCATAATGTGTTCTCAACACCTGATCATAGGCAGCTATTACAACTGCTTCCGATTCTGGCTTTATTTTTTGTATTTTGGGCCACATTCATGATCTCTATTGATCTGCACTTTCTCCATTCTTTTAAAATATTGTTAATATTTAAATATTGTCGTGGAGTGGTCGTGGAGTGTCGTGGAGTGTCGTGGAGCTCATGGGCAGCGTACTAGCTTCTCGTGCTGTGGTCCCCGAGTTCGATTCACGGTCGAGACAAAAATAGAGTTGTAGCATTCCTTCAAAGTCGTCCCAGTTTCTGTAGCTGTGTGACGAAGGAAAGCTCAAGCAGGTGTATATTGCCAGGTATGGTGAAGAGAATACGTCATGTTCGCCTCATGTCACTCTTATACCCAAGCATGGGAATTGAACTATGCCCAGGTATGGGGGACACCGGTAGCTGGCCGGCGAAGTGGGACTACCGACCCAAAACGCCAAATACATACAAAATATTTGTCAAGTGGTTGTCTCTGTATCTTCCTGCGCGATAGGAAGAGCAGGTTTGGTTTGTTTTTTCGTGTTTCCGGGCGCGTCAACTGCTTTGTTCATTAGTCCCGTTAGTGTAGTGCATGTTTTTTCTCGGGAGATGGCGGTGATCTTTCCCCGCTGGATGGCGAGATCCGGCGCCGACCTACCGTCGGCTGGTGGGGTTTCCCCCTAACCAGGACTCTCCCATCAGCGGGGCACCGCCCCAGCCGGGGCAAGCTCTAAGCTCCCGACCGGTCTCCCGGAATGTGGTAGTGTAGTGTATGTTAGTGTGTGTGTGTAAGGGGGAGAGGATAGGACAAGGAAGAGGAAGAAAAGATCGCGCACGGTCCGTGCCCCGTTTGATAGGGTACTGCTCCGGCATTCGCCTGGTGTTGATAGGAGAAACCACGGAAAACTACCGATCACAGCAGTCGGCCGCTAGAATTCTCCTCCAGACAGCGGCTGAATTTGACCTAGCTGAAAAGCTAGTGTCGAAAATCCTCCCGCCATCAGGACTCAAACCTAGGACCTCCCGGTCAGAAGCGCTGCAGTGACATCAGTTGATGCACTGAGCTACCACTCCCGGTAGGAAGAGCAGGACATTGCCCAACCGAACCCACGGAGCGGGAACGGAAGAAAGCAGTGTCTCCAGCCTTTCCCACCCCGCCGCGCCGGCGGCGATGCAGGCGGCGGCGGCGTGTGGACCGGTGGTGGTGGTGGCGCGCCCCGGCGGGCGCGGCGGGCAGCGCGCGGCGGCGGCGGCGGCGGAGGCGGGGAGCGCGCCGGCCGCGTCAGTTGGAGGAGCGCCCGCATGCGCGCAACGTCTTCTCCTCTCGTCGTCCTGCTCCTGCCGCCACCAGCTCAGGATACCCCGCCCGCCGCGTGTGCTTCGCGTCGCAGTCCGTGTGAAAGAGAGAGAGAGAGACCGCGAGCAGCCGGCCCGCCCGCCCGCCGCTGCCGGTGACCAGTCCGGACCAGCTGCCGACGGCCGCCAGGGCCACAGCGTCGCCTACCGGTAAGCAGCCCGCCCGACCGACCGACCGCCCGCTGCGGGCCCTGCGCTGCCTGCTGTTGGCGCGTGGGGCGCCACGAGTGTGGCCTGGAGAACGCAGCAATGTTTGCAATCACGCGGGTGTTCTGGAAGAGTGTGGTTATGTTTTCTTTTTCGATCTCTGTCTGTTGTGGTTTCCAAGCCGTTGTTTTAATATTTGCTGGCAGCTTTAACAATTTCCGGATCCGATTTATTGGGCGTTTTCTCTTTTTAATATATCTTTTGTTAATATGATCGTCATCTGTATATTCTTACTATTGTTTTGTTTCCTTCTAAAAATATTTGCCGAGATAATAAGCGGACGTGCAATAAAGATTTTGTTTTGAATTTATTCAGGGATCTGTGAAAATTATCGTTTTCAACCTCACAAAAAAGGCGCATGCAATCTTCGTGTTATCATTATTCTCATATTTCGTGTAATTGTTGTTTTGTGTGTGACGGTTTCAACCCAAGAATATAAAGAATATCGGTTTATTGCAGTGGTTTGAATATACAATACTTTCGTAATATTGAGTTTCTAATAATGAAAACAAAGCACAGTTAGTGCAGTCATTTGTGAGCTTTTGTATCATGGGAATTGCTTAAAAATGAAGGATGTAATAAAAATATAACTTTACGTGAAAATGAACTACATGAACTATAAATTTATATGAAAATACTATGATTTTCATTCTTTTTGTTTTGATCTGAAAATTTTACCTTCTCGAAAATATATGAAGAAAGATATTAAAAATTAAAACTGCTTAATTAATTATATTTGTAGTTTTTAAAATCAAATTATTCGCTTTATAGCTAATTAATATATTCGTAATTCGTAATTTGTTAACTAACAAAGCCTCAGAATTAACTTTTTTTAAACAGTAAAAAAGCTGTTTTGATGATTAGATCTTAAATAATAATCAATGACCTCCAATTCTATTAGTTTTGATTATCTTAACCAATTTCCCCAAAGTAAGTGTTATTTCAAACTATTCTGTATTTAGATCTTTCAAATTAATTTTCTCATGTAGAATCTAACCATTTACTTTCTTTTAGACTACAACTTATAATTTTATAATTAATAACTTATAATTTTTGAAAAAAAGCTGATTCAATATTACTATTATAGTTCATAAAAATATATTAAAATTTTAAAAATATAAAAAATAAAAAAGTATGTTAAAATCGGCCCATTTGTATTGTCATTACAATTTTTGAAGGAGCAGATTTTTTAATGTGTGAAACTCAGTATTTGTTACCTACGACCACAAGTTTTCATTTTACAAAGAACCACTACGATTGTACACCTGGCGCACAGAGTTTGGCTTCCGTGAGTTTGTTGGAAGAGGTGTTTCTCTGAGTTGGCAAAGTATCTAACCCTTGCGAGTTGAAGGAAAAAAAAAGTCTTGAGAGTTATTGCCTCCACAAAGTTAGAAGAATTTAAAATATTTCGAAGAAGTACTTTTGCTTTTTTAAAAAGCTGATTCTGCGAATATTTTGCCGATAGTTGTTTTTTTAATTTTTGGTAACGTAGGTAGATCTTAAAAATTAAGGTTAACGTTTAATAGTTAAAAATATAACGTAGTTACAGCTTATATTATTTTTACAGTTAATTTCAATTGCTATGTATTTGCCTAATATTTAAAAATAAAAATTTATTAGTTAAGATTATATTTGTGATGAGATAATTCATTACGTAAACTGTATAATTAAAAGCAGTACGTTGTATGGGAATTAAGAAAGCTGGAACTGTAACCATAATTTTCTCACTGTATCAGTTTCTGTATTTTTGAATTACACGGTTTCCCCAAAGGGATAATGAAATAAAATGATTTGCAATTTAAATACGTGTTGCAGATGTTGAAATCCGTAAGAACGTTTCTTGGGAGTTAATTGTGTGATATAAAAAATAATTTGCAAGTGGGTCGAGAATTTCACAATAGAAATCGAATTCTACATATTTCCTGATTAAATCTTGCCTGAATTGTTGAAACGAGCATATCTCTTGAAATTAACGAAACGTAACATAAACAATGCAAAACATATTCGTGATTACCAAATGATACAATACCCTACACTAAATCCACCGTGCCCGTGCCTTTCACACCACACGAAAAATCTCACGGCAATCTCCCACTCGTCAAACACGTCCCCAAACCAGAGATTAAGGAATTACTCGACCTCTAACGAGACTTTTTTTTATCCAAACTCTATTAACGATCTCGCCCGTTGGCAACACTGCTCCAGGCTACACAGAGCCGCGGAGGGTTTATGTAAGCCCATCATAAACATTACATCAAATGTGAGTCTCACGTATAACCCCTCCACCACCCGAGCGACTCTAGGTCCACCACCACCACCACCACCACCACTACCACAGCGGTAAGGCGGTGGACTATGGACCGGATCGAGAATAAAGTGGACAAAATATATTTCTTCTTTTCGTTGTAATACTATTCTCACCTTTTATTAAAACAGACAATAATCCTTGTGGTTAATACCTACGCTATCTTGAATGTATAGATAATACAGAATTATTTTTTCTAATTATTTATTAATTTGTCGTTTCGACACTAATTGGAATCTTTTTCAACAAAAAAATTCTTGATTCTAGGTATGTTAAAAAGACTTAGTAAAATACAAGTTTAATTTTATAGAAATTTGGCAATATTATAAAAGATCAGATTTTTATAATATCGACAAGTTTTGTATAAAATGCTACCTGTTTTTAACGATCCTGGAACCGATAATTTTTTGAAGACTTTAATTAGGATCAAAACCTCTAATTAACACATTGTTAGAAAATTAATACTGTAGTGTGTGTTTTAATATAAGATCAGAATGCTTGTACAGAGGTTACAGACGTAAATATATTCCTTCTTTTCATTGCTTTAGCGTTAGGCCCGAGCAGTTGCACGGGCAGAAGACCATCGTATGCGTATGCCAGTTACCAGGGGGTGGGTTAGAATGGAACATTATTCTTCCACGGCTTCACTCTCCCACTACACTCTCCCATTACAGGTGCTTCTCGCACATTCGACTGGAAGTGAAGCGGGGAAATCACAGAGTCAGCATTTTATTATACTTTAGCTACACCATTTAATTGAAAAGATACAGAAACTGATAATCGGAAAGAACATAGGTACACTTTCAGCTTAGTTTATTCACCTACAACGTACTGTTTACTAAACGGGTTGTCTCAACACAAATATAATCTATACATTACAATCCTTATTTAATAAATTATAACCTATAAATATTATGCAAAAATCTTTTTAAAAGATCTAATGAATTCTGAAAATTACTAAAGGTGTAAATCTATTACATTTTAACGATTAAAAGTCGGCTTACGAATTCTTTTCTGGCAAGTATTACTATCTCACCGATCGTAAACGAATCTTAGCTGGAAACTTGCCGGGGTGCGACATTGCGAAAAAACTCGATGTTTCTCAGCAAAGAAGCTCAAAATTTAGTAATGTTAATAAAACATCGTTGTAAGACCATTGATAATTTTAAAACTGCATTAGTTACCGTAAATTTTCACATGGGGAAGGGCGATTTAATTTTATGGTGGGTACGTTTATTCTCTTTTAATTGAGATTTAACTTACTTAGAGTATAAGAGAGATTAATAGAGATTTAACTTAAAATAGAGTAAAATATTATGAAGAACATTTAACAAATTTTTAATATATGATTGGATAATTTATAAATTACATAGACTTCATTTACAGACGAAAATCGATTTTAATTATTCTTTATCCTTAGTCACATTGTTCTGAAGAATGCTCAAATAACGAATATATGATTATTATTTTAGATTTTTGTTATAGTGGTACTTTTCATTTAAAAATAAAATGTCAACCAAGAAAAAATCGAACACAAAACATCGATGTTAAAGTAAGATCGACTTCAAAAAACTGAAGTTAGATCCATCAATGATTTTATAAAAACATCAATGATAAAAACATGTTTAAAAACATTAACATTGATGTCGCATCCTCAGATCGAATTCGGTCTTCCCAATTAATGTTCTCCTTGAGTCGTAAGGAGTAGCCATTAAATTCACCCGCTACGTATTGTGGTGTAAAGAAAACCTATTTCTTCAATGAAACGAAATTCGCGGCTGTTGCCTCGTAGACAGATTGAACCAGGGTTGAGTGCCGGTAGTGACGCAGTTTTCGCACTAGCACAGTCGAAGGTCGTTCACAGCCTGGGTGAGAATTCTGTTGGGTGGCTGCTTGAGTTTCTTCCAAACAATTCCTGACAGATTCTGGTGCAGTTCCTTAAGCTACAGTCAATGGACCATACGCTATCCTTTCTTCGCGTTAATTTAGAGCTCCAATGTAAAACTGAAATTATGGAATCGGTGGGAATTCGAAATGAACTCTTCTCAAACCTAGACATTTTTATAATACTTGGACATGACTTACGATGGAAAAATGGGTATTATTTTTCAGAAAAAAATTATGTGGACATTTTACCCCGTATGTCACATCAAGTATTTTTTGCGTTAGTTAAATAAATGACATTAAAAGTTTTACTACGCAATTGTTTTAACAAGATACATTGCTAAAAATACTTAGAAACAAGAGTGAAATTTAATTTGATAAAATTAATAATTAGGAAGTAATACTCGAATCTTATTCAAATGAAATTATTTTATAATCCCTTCCCTCATAAAAATATGTAAGCATATTTTCTCAGGAAGCTTAAAAATATATGTAAAGTCAGAATCATGAATCAGTGAATACACTTTTTTTCATGACCGGTTGAGTCATACAAATCTGAACATTTGTGGGGGGTTTTAAATTTCATTTTGGTATTCATCCGAAGTTATATCTGAAATTCTTTGGTGCGTCTTTCAAACCATTTTTTTTTTTTTTAAAAAAAATTTTTTTTAGATTTGTTTAAATTAGAATTTATTTCTTGTGGTTTCTGATCACCCGACACGAAAAAAAACAACAACAAAAGAATCGGAATTTTGACGATCAAAAAGACAACACATTTTACCCCCTTTCATGAGTCTTCCAAACCACCGTCAGAATCATGAATCTGTGAATACGCTTCTTTTCGTGTGCGGTTGAGTCATAAAAATTTGAATATTTGACGAGATTTTATTTTCATTTTGGTACATACCCGAAGTTGTATCTGAAATTCTTACATTTGTTTCCACATTATTTGTAATTAAATTTTACGGATGTGTTTAAATTAGTGCAATATTTATTTGTTATGGTATCATTCGACACGAAAAAAACACACTAAACGAATGGGAAATGTGAAGACAAAAAAGACAACACATTGCGGCAGCGATGGTGTAGCGGTTAGCGTATCGGACTGCTATACCCAAGTTTGCGGGTTCAAACCGGATTGAAGCCGTGGCCGTTTTTAAGGGCGAAAAAATCCTCGTACGCCTTCCTTCGGAGGGGAAGTAAAGCCGGCTGTCCCATGTTAGTACATTTACTGCATGTAAAAGATCCTCAAGCCTAAATGACGCCTCTGAGCTAAATTCAAATCGCCTGTTTCGTCGCCCAAGTAATACCTTCTTTCTACCATGATTGGTGAAAGGAGTGTAACGAAATTTGCGTGGTCAGACGTAAGAGCAGGCCTCATGGCCTGAGTCTCGCCACGTAAAATAAGGCAAATTCAATTCAATTCAATTCAACACATTTTGCCCCCTTTCGCGCGTCTTCACGCCACCGTGTTGGCGACCTGCTGTCGGCGCTGGCAGCGGGAGAGCGTGTCGCGGGCAGCCCGGGCGTGCGCGAGCGGGGGCGCGTGCTTGCCGAGAAAGTGTGCGCGAGGCGGACGCGCGATGGGCGGGCGTGCGGGCACACGCGCGTGCGGCGAAGGGTGTCGAAACCCGGACCCGAGAACTTCCTGCCAGCGCGCACTCCCCGACCGGACGTGGCACGCG
The DNA here is from genome assembly GCA_964035755.1 of Teleogryllus oceanicus. NCBI lineage: Eukaryota > Metazoa > Arthropoda > Insecta > Orthoptera > Gryllidae > Teleogryllus > Teleogryllus oceanicus. The sequence continues at coordinate 171,799,458 of CAXIVR010000003.1, forward strand.
AGGCGAGGCGCGGCGAAAGGGACCGCGAGATTTGGACCATCTCGCTTATGAAACGGCGGTGCGTTGCGAGAATGGAAACAAAGGGATTCCGGGGCGGTGATTCTCAGATGCTTTGGAGGAGATTCTGAAGTGTAGCGTGTTTGGACGAAGTTGTTTAAAAATGTGGGTATCGGAAATGTGGATTTTAATTAGCGAAAGGTGCCTCGAGGTTTGGGCCATCTTGCTTAAGGCTGCGAAGAATGGAAACACGTCGATTTCAAAGTAGAGCGCGTTAGATGAATTGGATGAGTTACTGATAAGTTATTTGTTTAGTTGGAGATTACCCCCCAATTATTTCCAAAACGAAAATCTAGTTCGGTGATTTTGCTTTTCGTTCATTTCATCATTTCGGCCTCAATCAGTTTGCTTTCTCGATACTCGCTTACGTAGTAGAAAGAAAGTAATGAAATGTTGCGAGAAAAAACAGCAAATGTTTGCCAGAAAAACTCTGTTTACAGGGCCCTGGTAATAAAAAAATGTGGATAAATACAGTAGCCAAATTTACAAAGCTATACCACTTTGTATTCGGACAATTCATGTTATAGGAGTAGGTCAAAGATGGGTTGTAGCAAAAGATTGTGTGGAATAAGTGAATGCGCTGGTAACCTCGCGTTTTATTTGCTCGGGTTTCAGGTTAGTAAGACATTCTCTTCACACCCAGCTCGTATTTCGGTGGTGTCATGTGGACATTTGCAGTAACGTGTTATGTTCATTGGTGTCATCGGGAAAGTATTCATGTTTCTTTAAGATGCAACTTTAAATACAATAAACATTTCAGATGTTTATGAATTGAGGTCAAATGAACTTTCTTATTTTAGATATTAACGTTTCAGTCTTTAGTCAATGGTCAATCCACAATGTATTTAATGTAAAATGGAGTACAAATAATAAAGGTAGTACCGCACGAAGGTGACTGCTAAATGAGTATCTTTAGCTTTACGTAAGGAATAATACATTTCTTTTGACGATAATATATTGAACACAAGATTTTGTGTGGAAAATAATAATAACTGGCTCCTTTTTGGTCAGGATTTTTGTACTACTTAACTATTGTTCTACAGTTTATGAGACTGTAATCTTCGCTAGTATTGACACAAACGGGTTTTGTGCATTATTTTTGTACATCACTCTACAAACAACACGATACCTACGCTGTGAAACTTCGTTAAAGTCTTACCCAAAGATAACAAGGAGCCGTGTCTGAGGGCACCACAGCTGCTGGAATGATTGATTGATTGATTGATTTTTTCGTGTTTGCGAGCGCGTCAACTGCTTTAGTCATTAGTCCCGTTAGTGTAGTGCATGCTTTTTCTCGGGATATGGCGGTGATTTTCCCCCGGTGGATGGCGAGATCCGGCTCCGACCTATCGTCGGCTTGTGGGGTTTCCCCCTAACCAGGACTCTCCCACCAGCGGGGCACCGCCCCAGCTGGGACAAGCTCTAACCTCCCGACCGGTCTCCCAGAATATGTGGTAGTGTAGTGCATGTTAGCGTAAGTGTGTGTGTGTGTGTGTGTGTGTGTGTGTGTGAAAAGGGAGAGGATAAGGTAAGGAAGAGGAAGGACAGATCGCACGCGGTCCGTGGCCCGTTTGGTAGGGTACTGCTCCGGCATTCGCCTGGTGTTGATCGGAGAAACCATGGAAAACTACCGATCAGAGCAGCCAGCCGCTAGAATTCTCTTCCAGACAGCGACTGAATTCGACCTAGCTGAAAAGCTAGAGTCGTAAATCCTGCCGCCGTCAGGATTGGAACCTAGAACCTCCCGGTCAGAGATGCTCCAGTGACACCAGTTGATGCACTGAGCTACCGCTCACGGTGCTGCCGGACTGAGATCGCAGTTCCATTCTCGAAAAGGCATATCCACGTGAAGGAGTTTGTGCCAGGCCTCTTGAGTATGTTTACGGACACGACACATGTCCCGCCTGGGCGTGCGCTAGTCCATCGGAGGGCACGCTGCCAAGGTATTGTAGTGGATGAAAGAAGGAGGTCTAAATTGAGACACATCTCTCTCGCCTGACAGGAAGAGGAGTCCTTGAACTTTGGCACTAGCTGGCGAAGTGGAGGCGGCCGCGGCGGCGGGCGGCGGGCAAGCGCTTGTGGCGGGGGGATATCAACGGCTTTGACCTGCGTGTTTGGGCTGCAATTAGCCACCTCCGACACGCGCGCGGGGAACGACGAGGGGGCGGGGATGAGGTGGTGAAGGGGAGAATGAGGTTGAAGAAGGGCTGAGAACGAAGTTCGAGAGAAACGAGACGGTATCAGGAGATGATTGAGAAGCAATTGCGTGATGAAAGGGTGCCGAAATCGTTGTCGGTAAACATTCAGTCACACCTTTAAAATCTTCGACCCATCACTGCAGGTGTTACCCAAGGCTTCTTTTCTCCTTTACATTTTGACCGCTTACGCACTTCTCCATTTACACATACCCACATCTGACAATTTTCAGACCACAATTCACTGTTTCTTTCTATATCTGAACTAAACAATCTCGTTGATAGAAATTAGAGGCACTTACACCCGATAGGAAGACTGACCACAACCTGAAGAATTATGTCTAATTCCTCAGGGAAATCGCAAGTATGTTCACCATCTGTCATTTTTCCAACACGCTTCTATTATTACAAAAGCCTCCCGTTCCTAAGTGTCCATTCACTTCATCAACCAAATATGTAGATCTTTCCTTAGATATAAAGTTTACGTAAAAGATCACAGAAATCAAAACGAAGTAAGCCGAAGCAAACAAAAACGAAGAAATTACATAGTTATTATTTTATAAAACGCAAAACTTACCTCATTTGGCTGACAAAAATACAGCAATTGTGCACACATCTACTCTCCGCTCACTCCTCCTCAACTATGACAGATCTCGTGACAATATCCTACATGAACAAGTCGTCCGTATTGCAAAGAACTTCTCATGGTTGACCAGGAACGCAACCCTTCATAGCGATTTCAAAATAACATCAATAAATGAACTACTATTCTTACCAACGACATTTTTACTCCTGGCTACTAAGTGTAACTAGATCAATTCATCTCAGTGAATATAAACCTCCCTTTCCGAAAAAATAAGTTTTCCATTTGACACCTTCTTAAATTGCTCCTACACTTTTGACTAATAAGATATATCCAATACTTGTAAATATAAAGGGTACCGTCATTGGACAGTCATCTACCTTCAGTACCATGAGAATACAATTTCAGTACCGCTAGGATAGTAAACTCGTCGGGGGCGTCGGGGTACCGCCAATGGGAGAGTACTACTAATAGTGTAGTCCGAGTAAAATCACTACCGTCCGAAAATCTTCGAAGTACGTTCAAAGAACTGTCAGAGTTCTGAGGGCGTACCAGGAGCGTACGGGAGTGTAACGAGAACTTACCGTGTGACTATCGAGAGGTCACCGAGGGAAAGAAACGTACCTAATAATGCTAAATAAATTCCTAGTGCAATAACGAAAGATGTCGGAAATCCATATAAATTCTAGAGGATACTCGAACTGGCTATCGGTAGCGGTAGCTCAGTGCATCAACTGATGTCACTGCAGCGCCTCTGTCCGGGAGGTCCTAGGTTCGAGTCCTGACGGCGGCAGGATTTTCGACACTAGCTTTTCAGCTAGCACCTACCAAACAGGCCACGGACCGCGCGCGATCTATCCTTCCTCTTCCTTGTCCTATCCTCTCCTCTTACACACACACACTTACACGGACATGCACAACACCACCACATATTCCGGGAGACCGGTCGGGAGCTTAGAGCTTGTCCCGACTGGGGCGGTGGGAGCGGGGGCTGGTGGGAGAGTCCTGGCCAGGAGGAAACCCCACTAGCCGACGAAAGGTTGGCGCCGGATCTAGCCATCCGGCGGGGGAAGATCACCGCCATCTCCCGAGAAAAAACATGCACTACACTAACGGGACTAATGACCGAAGCAGTTGACGCGCCCGGAAACACGAAAAATCAATCAATCAATCACTCGAACTGGCTGAGTGAGGAGGAGAGGGAAAGACGAAAAAACATGCGCTCTAAGGAACGAGACGTCTGAGTGTCAGGCAGCGTGAAACGGAGAGGATAAATTGGAGACGGGATATGAAGCGGGCGTGCGGAAAGAGAACTTGTAGTGAGGAAAAGGAGGATTGAGTTTAGTACTGTGTAGATAGGATGATTTACAGTACTTACGTTTTTATTAACCCATATATTGCGATGAAGTTGCGTGTGAAGAAGTTTTTAATCATCTTCATTTTAGATTTGGTGTCGAGTGACTATAATCTTTCGTATGATCTCTTCAAGCACAGGAAACATTGTATTTCATCTCACCGCGTCAATGATGACTCTTAACGATGCATTTAGTGTTACAGTGTTAGTTTATTTCTTGGCGGGAGATAATTTGTAGAAAGACAAAACTATAAAATCTTTCGGTTCCGGATTCGGTTTAAATCGCGTTCAAAAGGGTTTTTTAAAACATTTTTTTGTGTTTTGATTTATAATCTTCCCTGAGCTAAACCAGAATCCATCAATAACTTTAGTTCAAATTCTACAAGACGTCTTGAGCATCATTGGAAACAATTAAAAAGAAATACCCGTATTTCCGAGGCACCTGATGAAGTTTGGAATGAGATTGGGACCATGCAGTGCTGGCGGGTCTGTCGCCAAAGCGTTGGTACGTGCGACGACGTGCAAAGTGAGGGTTGCCAACAGCTCCCTCGGGCGCCTCCCCGTCCACTTCACCTGTCATTTGGCCGCTCGTCTTGCCAACCTCGCTGCCTTGTTCATGAGGCAATGATTTCCTTTAAGCATTGCGCAGTCGTCCATTTGACGTTTATCTCTTCTGCATTCTTTGTTCAACGCTTGTGAGCTTTGTGATGCGTTTTCTCGAGGCACAGAAGGATATAAAAATGTTTTGGAAAGTTAGATTCAAACATGTAGTTTAGAATTTCAATGATTCAAATCTTATTGAAATCTAATATTTTCCCGGTACCTGGTTTGGGAAAACCTCGCAACCTGACGAAGGCTGCATGTCAAAAAGTCTAAAGAGATTTAGTGCCATATATTGGAGATATGTAAATGGAATCGGAAATCTCTCAACATTTCATACTTTACTTCTGACAAATCCAACTTACTTTTTTGAGGACTTTGATGATACTGAAGGCTAATATGATAGCTGTAGCTGAGAGAAAAGAAGCTCATGCGCTACAATTATCATTGTGAGGTAGGATCCTTCCAAAACCACCAGCAAACGCTTTAACTTCCCCTCCTTCGTGATGTCGCAACGCGCTCGATATCGATGACAAATGATGGTATCCGAACAAGATAACGGCATATGCGTAGGATTCCAGTCTCGTGACATTAGCTTACCGTTGCATAGTTCTCATCACTCTTTCTCCCCCACTCCCAACAACTTGCGAACTCTTTGGCAGGCGGTCAGCCGGAAAGTAACCGGAATGTTGGTAGAGGACGCCTCTCCTACGCTTCACGAGACACACTCTGCACGTGTGCTTTTTAACATGTGACGGTCTCATTCAGTATAATTAGGTTTCTTGCTTCATTTTATAGACAGCCTTTACATTTTTAAGTCTAGTTTTGTGTGGCATATTATGTTATGCTTGCATTAGGTCGTGCCTGTTACTGGATCCTGTTATATTACTTGTACGATACAATTTGCATATTTCCCAATAAAGCAAGCGTTAGTAACGTTTCTCAATTAGAAGCAGTGCATTTCTTTTCGTTAGAATATACAGTCGACATTTCTGTAAGTATATTACTTTCTAACTGACTGTCATTAATTTAATTGTTAGATCAATATCTCGATTTGCAAGTATGATAGACGACACAATCAGATGGCCAAGTCATAATAAAATGTAGGTATATAAATATATTTATTTTTAAAATATATTGAAAATGTTGTATTCTCTAACGATATTTTAAAATAAAAAAACAAATTTAAAACCATATAAACTTATCAGTCTTAAAAAGTAAATGCGCATTCTTATCAGTAAATTGAACAAAGAAACCTAATTATACTAAAAGAAACTGTTATATACTTTAGTATATAACATATTTTAAAGCTACACTTTTTCGCCTTATTTTCACGCAAAATTATGAAAAAAATACTCAACTTTTCGAAAAATTGTACAAAAATTTATTTCAAAATCTATCTTTAAGGAACATATTTCATTTGGGGAAAAATTTCCATCTTTAATATTTTAGTTGTTGGAAGACTCCGAAACAAATTTGAACTTTTGCATTTTTAGAAAAGTTTGGGTTTTCAACGAACATGATACCTACAACATTCTCTTAAACGACTTTCACACTATCAAACAACAAAATTTAATCCAAAATGATGGAACAATTTTTTTGAAAATTTTGAAAATCCCCTAGAAGCTTCATGTAAAGAACCCCCAAAATTGAAATACCGATTTCAAATTCAAGGAACCGTGACATCAGCTAGATTGGGAAATATCAATTTTGGAGAAAATCGGCTAAACAGTTTACCGCCTAGTTCATAGACGGACGGACAGACAGACAGGCGGACGGACACACGTTTTGCCATCATTGGATTTTTCGGTATTAAGGACTCACAAAACATGAAGTCTGGCTACACCAATGTGTTAGAGAACTTTTTTTTATAAATTTATCAACTGGATTTATTCATTTTTGTGTTCCTAGGGCCCTGTAATGGGGTTTTTCTGCTAAAAAGTCGCTGCTTTTTCGCGCAGCACTCTCTACTCTGTAGCGAAATAGTAAAACAGAGTGCGTATCTAGCTACTTTTGCATGTAATGGGACCAACACAGTCACTGACAGGTTTGTTCGTACGGATGGACAGAATCTAGTGATGAATGAAAATCCCACGGTAACTCTCGAAAAACCCATGAAATTTGTTGTAAAAACCATGTAAGTGTAATTTGTTGAGTTCGTACCGACCTGAGGAGGTCGCTTAGAGTATTAACTTATATCATTGCAGTGCCTCTGAACGGGAGGTCCTAGGTTCGAGTATCATCGGTAGAAGGATTTTCGGTACTAGCTAGCTAGGTCGAATTCAGCCACTCTTCGAAGGTTTCTAGCGGCCGGCTGCTTTTATCGGTAATTGTCAATGGTTTCTCCGATCAATACCAATACCAGGCGAATGCCGAAGGAGTACCCTACCAAACGGGCCACGGACCGCGCGCGATCTGTCCTTCCTCTTCCTTGTCCTATCCTCTCCCTTTACACACACAGTTACACTAACATACACTACACTACCACATATTCCGGGAGACCGGCCGGGAGCTTAGAGCTTGTCCCGGCTGGGACTGTGCCCCGCTAGTGGGAGCGTCCTGGTTAAGGGGAAACCCCACTAGCCGACGGTAGGTCGGCGCCGGATCTCGCCATTCAGCGGGGGAGATCACCGTCATCTCCCGAGAAAAAACATGCACTACACTAACGGGACTAATGACAAGAGCAGTTGACGCTCCCAGAATCAATGAATCAATCAAAAGAGTTCGTAGCGGAGTGGGCATAAAGTGTTCAAAACTCCCGCACGGGAGTAAATAATTCGAACGGCCGGAAAAGGTAGTAGGTATAGCATTACGTATTTTATTTTAGGCCCATAAAGAAAAACTAATGAACTAGTAAACCATAAAATATAATTCACTCATGACAATTTCTAGACTCGTATCCTAGACCCAATCTTTCTCACTCGACAAAAACGTATTTTACTTCCGTGAGCCATAAATTACTAAATTAAAGTGCTCCTGAATATTACTGTAGCAACTTATTTTCACGTTACAACAACAAGAACTATCCAGGCCATGGTCTCTCGAAATGGCCACAACTGAATCGAAGGCAGCCGGAGAACAATAGTGACAGGGAGACCCGCTTCGCCCGTTCGCCTGCTGTCTTTAAGCGCACAACCCGCGAGCGTTGTATCCACGCAGAAAGCGTCTGAGGGGGCTGGCGGCGTGCCACTGCAACGACGGCGCGCGGCTGCCAGCAACCCGGCCAGACGCGACGCGACGCGATCAGCTGTGTTGTTGCGGGGCGGTGCACACAGTGGGCCGACATACTAATGATAATAATAATAATAATAATAATAATAATAATAATTATTATTATTATTATTGTTGTTGTTGTTGTTGAGTTTTCGTGTTTCCGGGCGCGTCAACTGCTTTGGTCATTAGTCCCGTTAGTGTGGTGCATGATTTTTTTCGGAAGTTGGCGGTGCTTCCCCGGCTGGATAGCGAGAATCGGCGCAGACCTACCGTCGGCTAGTGGGGTTTCCCCTAACCAGGACTCTCCCACCAGCGGGGCACCGCCCCAGCCGGGAGAAGCTCTAAGCTCCCGACAGGTCTCCCGGAATATGTGGTAGTGTAGTGCGTGTTTGTGTAAGTGTGTGTGTAAGGGGAGAGGATAGGACAAGGAAGGGGAAGGACAGATCGCGCGCGGTCCGTGGCCCGTTTGGTAGGGCATTGTTCCGGCATTCGCCTGGTGTTGATCGGAGAAACCACGGGAAACTACCGATCAGAGTAGCCGCCCACTAGAATTCTCCTCCAGATAGCGACTGAATTCGACCTAGCTGAAAAGCTAGTGTCGAAAATCCTGCCGCCATCAGGACTCGAACCTAGGACCTCCCGGTCAGAAGCATACTAATTCTCTTCCAGATAGCGACTGAATTCGACCTAGCTGAAAAGCTAGTGTCGAAAATCGTGCCGCCATCAGGACTCGAACCTAGACCTCCCGGTGCAGTGACATCAGTTGATGCACTGAGCTACCGCTACCGGTAATAATAATTGACTACAGTTGGCAGAATGCCAGGTAGTACCATTAGTAAGATTTACATTTAAGATACAGAAAGAAATTTACAATATAAAAAACAATTTACAATACAACACAATAAATTATATTTCAACTGCATTTTCTACTACATCAAAAGATGGTACAGCACAAGAGCTTCCTCAGGTACCCATGCAAAACCAACCATTAACATTAGTAATACTTTAAAAATGTATATATACCGGGTCTTCAGTTTATTTCGCAACCCACGCCTGGGAACTAGGAATGGGCGATTATTTAAAAATAATAGATTAATATCTATTCCATGATTATTTTTATTAGATTAATGTACATCGATTAATTTTTCCTAATTAATAGATTTATCTTATATAATCGATTATTTTTATACATGTTTTAAATTATGCATAAAATGTAGAGAATCGTTAATTTTTAATTTGTAAATTAATGTCTCGATTAGTAACTTCTTATTTTAAGAAAATCTATCACAAAAATGCGAATCATTCTCATTTTTGTGACTTGTTAAATATTATTTAATAAACTTTGTGTTCAAGTCAAATTTAGTTGTTATTTTAATTAATCCAGAATAAACACATATTCATCAACTAAAATAACGATAACTTTTTAAATTTAAATACAGAAGAATGTAATACACACGGTTTTGTACAAATAAAATGCATCTACTTTATCGAACAAATCTCTCTTCTCTTATTTTCTTCTCGTAAACGGCAAAATAGCTGACTTGGATGGCCGCGGTGGCTAAGAGCGAGTACCGACTCAGCGCTTCGGTCCAAAGGGACGTAGGTTCTGGTTGTTGGCTGGATAAAAGCCCTAGAAAAAAACGACAATATAAATAAAATTATCTTTTACAAAATCATTTTCATGAAATATAAATCTCTGTAAGAGATCATTAAATGAACAATATTGAATAGACTGACGAGGAATTCCATTGCTAAAGTTCAAATGTATAGATGTACGTTCATATTTTTGTTCGTCTTGAAAATTAATATTTGAATTAAAATAATTGAGCTAACAATCTGAAAAAGTAATCGATGTGACCATAATCCGTGTAAAGATAATCGATTTCAATTTTTTGATTAATCGTATAAAGTAACCGATTGTTGCAATAACAGCGATAAACCGCTCATTCCTACTGGGAACACAACGCTGACAATTTGGCAATCTAGCAAAACGTAAAATATCTTCGGAATCCCTTTCACTTTTAGCGGACCCCGGCAGCGTGCCCTCAGACTTTGGACTGTGACGTAGAACGAAACGCGCGCTCCAAGACACCACGCCCACACAGGGCCAAATTCCGGAAGCTGGATCGATTGAGGTGGCTCCGGGAATCAACTTGTGTCATTACAGTGCCTCTGACCGAGAGGTCAAGAGTTCGAGGTCTGACGGCTGCAGGATTTTTGACTCTAGCTAGATCGGATTCAGCCACTGTCTGGAGGAGAATTCTAGCGGGCAGCTGCTATGATCGGAAGTTTTCAGTGGTTACTCCGAACAACACCAGGCGAATGCCAGAGCAGAACCAAACTACGGGCCGAAGATCGTGTGCGATTATTCCTTCCTCTTGTCTGTCCTATCCTCTCCTCTTTCACATTTTCACTTTCACCACTTTAACACAGATGTTGGGAGACCACTTGGGAGCTTGTTCCGCCTGGGACGGTGCCAGGCTGAGAAACCTGGATGAGAAAAACCCGGCTACCCTGCATGTAGTTCGGAGCCGGACCTAACCATTCAGATACCTCCCATGATAAAACATGCACTACACTTCCGGAACGTTAGTTCATTATGCTAGCAAAATGAATGCCAAATATAAGTCTGTAAGTAAACAAAACGTATGTAGAATGCAACTTAGGAAGTGAGCGAATAAAAATTACTTATAGTCTAATTGGCATGTAAATGTGAGTGTTCATCCAATTCAGTTAAGTAGAAAGACTTCAATAGATGTTAGTGGGTGCTAAGTCTGCCAGTGAAGCCTTACCTCTACGTTGGAGTAAAATACGTTGAAAATGTTGTTTGGACACAATTATGTGTGTGGTTAATAGTAGAGGCCTAAGACTGTGTACTTGGAGCTGGGGGTTCAATATCGGTCAAATTGGCCGTTTGAAATGGGTGATTTGTTTACGAACTGAACTACTCAGAACTATTTTTTACAACATTTTAATTCACCGTTATCAAAACTCTTTCTTCTTATTTCTTTTATTTTGTTTTATAGTCTGTTTTCATAGAATGGACTTTTTTCACAACATCGAACATTTCATATAATCACTTTTATAAATTCCCACATTTTTAAATTGTTCACACTTAAGCAGTTTCAGAATGCAATTTTTCATCATGATCTTGGACCTCCCACTCTTCTCTTTCATTCTGGTTTCTTTCTCTTGTCACCTTCACTACCTTGGTTTGTTAATGTTAATTTTGTATTCTTTATTTCTTTGCGTTTTTTATTATTTTTCTCAACACTCGTATGACTGATACTTTTCCCACCGTCGACTAGTAGGGTTTCCCCCAAACCAGGACTTTCCCACCAACGCGGCACCGCCCCAGCCGGGACAAGCTCTAAGCTCCCGACCGATCTTCCGGCATACGTGGTAGTGTAGTGCATGTTAGTGTAAGTGTGTGTGTAAGGGGAGTGGATAGGACAAGGAAGAGGAAGGAAAGATCTCGCACAGTCCGTGGCCCGTTTGGTAGGGTACTGCTCCGGCATTCGCCTGGTGTTGATGGGAAAAACCACGGAAAACTACCGATCAGAGCAGCCGGCCGCTAGAATTCTCCTCCAGACAGCGACTGAATTCGACCTAGCTGAAACGCTAGTGTCGAAAATCCTGCCGCCATCAGGACTCGAACCTATGACCTCCCGGTCAGAGGCGCCGCAGTGACATCAGTTGATGCTCTGAGCTACCGCTCCCGGTAGCTCTTGTTTGGATATAAGGGTATAGGTATTTGTATATACCCTATATATTCTGATCTTAGCTTCTTTTCTCAGATACTGGTTATGCCGTAATGAATGGTTCATGCCTTAGAATCTTTTACCTTTACATTTTTTACCGATATGTTACTGCATGTTATAACCTTCGATACGGAACTCGATATACGTTGCATAACTTACGTGGGTCGAGAGGATTGTGGATACGATGGAAATATAAAAAAGGTTTTGGGAATTACGAGAGGGAATTATGAAAGATGCGACAAAATTATGAAAGAGGTGAATTATCAAAGGGACTCTTATGGAGGGAATTATGAGAGGGAATTGTGTCTCCGACGACAAAAAGCCCTCAGGCAAAAGGCTCTCTGGCTTTTTGTCGCTGCTCGATAATTAGAATCCTTATAACGCCCTTGGTGCACAAATAACTGTAGCCCTCCCGGAAAGACTGTCTTCAGTAGCACCTTGCTGTTGTGAGTGCTTGCACTCACAACAGACATTATGTTGGTAGAACGAGCTGCAACTTGAAAACGTAAATTGCGTACTCACAACAATCATAAGATGCTGGAAGTTTTGTCTCCTTCACTTGTTTCCCAGTGATCTGGTTGCTATCAACATAAATGCAATTTGTAGCAGGAGGCCTTGACTCGGCCCAGTGCGGAGAGACTTTACCGCGAGCGGTAGCTCAGTGCATCAACTAATGTCATTATGTGATAGGTCCTGACGGTGGCAGGATTTTCGACACTAGCTTTTCAATTAGGTCGAATTCAGTCGCTGTCTGGAGGAGAATTTTCTGCTCTGATCGGTAGTTTTCGGTGCTTTCTGCGATTAACAACAGGCGAATGCCGGAACAGTACCTTATCAAACGGGCCACGGACCGCGCGCGATCTTTCCTTCATCTTCCTTTTTCTATCCTCTCTCCTTACACACACACACACACACACACACTTACACTAACATGCACTACACTACCACATATTCCGGGAGACCGGTCGGGAGCTTAGAGCTTGTCCCGGCTGGGGCGGTGCCCCGCTGGTGGGAGAGTCCTGGTTAGGGGGAACTCCCACTAGCCGATTGTAGGTCGGCGCCAAATCTCGCCATCCATTGTAGGAAGCTCACCGCCATCTCCCGAGAGAAAAACATGCACTACACTTACGGGAATATTGACGCGCCCGGAAACACGGAAGAATCAATCAAGCGCAGTTACTTTCCTGTCGCACTATATTACTTAGTCTGTGAAGAAGTAATAGTTGCGCCCGGGCCCACTGTGCGGCGTGAGCGGGCGTGAGCGTGTGCCGGGGCGGCATCGTGGGCCCTTTGCGTCATCGCCCAGGCGATCGCCACAGAGGGGGGCGGGGCGGGGCGGGGAGGGTGGCCTCTCTGGCGAGGATTAAGGCGGCCCTGGCTGGGAGAGCGGGTGCCACCAGTTGAGGCCGGTTGAGACACTGCAGTCGCCCTGGCTTTTCATTTCGAATCACCTGGGCGACGCTATTTGCAGGAGACATTCTGCAAAACCAGGGCTACTTAGTTCTGGCAACACCTTCATTTCTAAAATTTTGGGTGTCGGAACGCGCCCCAAATTAATTATATTAATTTAATATATATATATATATATATATATGTGTGTGTGTGTGTGTGTGTGTGTGTGTGTGTGTGTGTGTGTGTGTGTGTGTGTGTGAGTGAGTGTGTGTGTGTGTGTGTGTGTGTGTGTGTGTAACTTTTTATATCTCTGATTCATTTTGTTTGGTTTTGTTATTTTTCGAGTATCAATGTTGTCTACTGATATTACGATCCAGAATTTTTTCTACTCACTTACTCATTTTACATTTGTGAGTTAAACGTGTATTTTGTAAGAGATACATGGGGATTTAATAGAATGTTGTTGTTATTGTTGTTATTATCATTATTATTATTATTATTATTATTGAAAAATGAAATTATCCTTATTTATTAATATTGTTAAATCACTGAAGTTCTAATTCCACATTAAGTTAGAAATTTGCTTTTACATTTTCTATGCATATTACTACTATAAGGCTCTTCAATTCAGAATTTCTTTGCGGCAGATAAGCGGAACGAAATTTATTGTAAAATGATAACCCTTACATTTGGCGCACGTAATATTCAAAGATGAGTCAAAACGCGATTTAATGCATCATCAAAACGCCATCTACCAAGTGAAATGCATCTGAAATTACATAATTCATCTTCGACACCGAATAATGCAGTTAGTGAAACATTGTATTACGACAACATCGTCAACTAAAGCAACCTTCCAGTGCTACGCGTCTTCAAGACCGAAATGAGTCAAAGGGGGAGAAAAAACAGACCTACATTCTTCATTACGTTCTTCTAACAATTAGGAAAAAGGGCCAATAATTTGCACATGACGTTGATATGAAATAGACTATAAATTGTATTCAGGAAATAATGGCTACAATTCCTGAAAAAAAAGTAACAATATTACGCTTATAAAAAATGTTCCTGAACGTCTCACCTACTCTCAAAGCAGTTGAATGAAACGCAAACAAATCGTATTTTGAAAAATCAGACAGTATAGAGGATCAATACTATTTCTAATACTACCTGAAACATAAAGAAATAAGTACCATGACTGACTATAATACCAGTCAACCTATTAATAAAAATTACCATAATTGTTTCTTCAGAGAATGCAAATAATTTACATGGTACTTGGCGACAAGTCCATGTCAATCACTTAACGACATCATCGTTATTAATATGTGTAATTTAGGGGTCAGTTAACAATCGAGACGGTCGTACAATTACATCATAAACAACAACGAAAGAAGACAAGAAGAAATATAAGTTATGCATTTCATTCCATCTTTCTTTGCAACGCAAATAAAATGAAAAGAAGTGAAAACAGAGCTAGGGGACCCTAATCCTGACCAAACTACGGGATGCTTAATAAGACTGAATTGTTGAACAAGTGTTCAAGTGCACTAAAAATAATTACGAAAGTAAACTCTTACATTTACAACTTGAATAATTAATATTAAAAGAGTCGATAATAATATTAATGATAAGGATCGTCATAGGACTCGATTTAGGACACACGTATGCTAACCTGGGGGACCCGGGTTCAAACCCCATCAAAGGTGGGAATTTTTAGTCGAGTAATATGTTTAAAAAAGGGTATCAATATTACTGGCTTTATTAACTGTAAATATAGGGGGAAATACGCACTCGAAGCATGGTGAATAAAGCATGGTGAGAGAAGATGGTGTGGCAACCGTTGTTGCCACACCATCTTCTCTCACTTCCAGAAAAAATCTAAGATCTTATATCACCCGATAATCTACGTAGTGTTCTGGAAGTGGGGAAAATAATGCGAAGTTCTAACCTCTAGCAACCATAAACAGGTGAATTCTGTGGTACAAACGGTAAAAAATTAAATAGTTTTGAACAAAAGTAAAATTTTGTTTAACAATTGTTTTGGAAGACCCGATCAAGCGTGGACCCCAAACAAGACAGTAACCGTTCTGTGTATTAATCCACCTCTGATTGGAAAACTCAGAATGGCTCAGAGCGAAGTAGCCTTTCACCAAGCAGGACCGGGTTCGATTTCCGTTGACTCCCGGACAATCTCATGTGAAATTTGTTCCGACAAAAGAGTTTGTGTGATTCACAAGGGCTAGTTCAACCCCTGTGAAGTGTCCTAAACTCCTACCCCATTCCCAATTCTTTCCCCATTCTGGCCACTGGGTAGTGCCGCAGGAACGCGTAAGAGCGAGGCTCGTACGATGAGATGCTACCTGGTGGTCGTCTTGCCAACTGACTGTGACTAATAATATACTAATAATATATTAATAAAATGTTCACGGAGGATTACTCCTGAATTAAAAATTAAACGCTGACTGCCTCCTAGAGGTTTCGACACGCATTGCGTCATTTACAGACGCAACAAATTAAAAGCAATAAACCTCGTCAGGGTCTTGGTCGCCGATCGATCGATAGATTGAATGATTTTTTTCGTGTTTCCGGGCGCGTCAACTGCTTTGATCATTTGTCCCGTAAGTGTAGTGCGTGATTTTTCTCAGGAGGTATCGGTGATCTTCCCCCGCTGAATGGCGAGATTAGGCGCCGACCTACCGTCGGCGTGGGGTTTGTGTGTCCTAGTGGGGTTTCCCCCTAACCAGGACTCTCCCACCAACGGGGCACCGCCCTAGTCGGGACAAGCTCTAAGCTCCCGACCGGTCTCTCGGAATGTGTGGTAGTGTAGTGCATATTAGTGTAAGTGTGTGTGTGTGTGTGTGAGAGAGAGAGAGAGAGAGAGAGAGAGAGGGATAGGGCAAGGAAGAGGAAGGATAGATCGCGCGCGGTCCGTGGCCCGTTTGATAGGGTACTGCTCCGGCATTCGCCTGGTGTTCATCGGAGAAACCACGGAAAACAACCGATCAGGGCAGCCGGCCGCTAGAATTTTCCTCCAGGCAGCGACTGAATTCGACCTAGCTGAAAAGCTAGTGTCGAAAATCCTGCCGCCGTTGGGAGTGTAACCTAGGACCTCCCGGCCAGAGGCGCTGCAGTGACATCAGTAGA
Source organism: Teleogryllus oceanicus (assembly GCA_964035755.1). Taxonomy (NCBI): domain Eukaryota; kingdom Metazoa; phylum Arthropoda; class Insecta; order Orthoptera; family Gryllidae; genus Teleogryllus; species Teleogryllus oceanicus. The sequence continues at coordinate 171,815,757 of CAXIVR010000003.1, forward strand.
TGCACTGAACTACCGCTCACGATCGCCGATCGCCGTCCGGTGGGGGCGCGGCAGCGGGGCGGCGGCGGCGGCGGCGGCGCGAGGCCGGCCCGGAGGCTGTGGGCGTCTTCCGGGCCGGCTGCTGCAGCGGACGAGGTGCATATAAATAATGTGTTTCGCGGAGGAAACACACTTTTACAGTTGCAGTTCAACGCACGGCGTCCGGCGAGCGGCTCGCGCGGTTGCCACGTCGTTTCCGCGCGCTCTCGCGACCTTCCTGCCGACGCGACGCGACGCGACGCGACGCGACGCGACGCGATGCGATGCGATGCGAAGCGATACGACGCGATGCGACGCGCGCTTCCGTGCGGTCGCCTTGCGCTGCGGGGAAGACGGCTTTAGGCCTCGTTCACAATGCACACTTAAACGTAACGTAATGCTGTAAATTTAGCCGTAAAATTTACACGTAAAAACATGCATTCATAATGACAAACGTATGCTGGAACGTAAGTTTCGCCTGAACCAATCAGAATTCGACGTACTGAAACTTGATCGATTCGTTTCTAGCACGATGGAAAGATCTTACTACGATATTTTTTAGCTTTTTCTTCGACATTTCTATCGATTTTTCTTGTGAAGATTGCATTGTGATTGAGGCCTTAGATAGGGTTACCAACCATCCTCCAATTGTGGGAATTCTGATTCGGTGTTGACGTTCTTATATGAAGAAATAAAAGATGTCATCTCCTTCAACTTAGTGTTTGTATTGAGACAGACGGCTTTCGACGGCTTTGCCTTTATCATCAGTCTACAACGTAAAGAAAAGAAGATATAAATAAAATATATGTATATTTGCATAAAAATTTCACGAATGCCAAGAACATTGCTTACTCAAGATGAATTTAATGAAAATAAGGAATGCAAAGTTGTCCTACGATACATACACCAAGTACTTTGTATTACTTATTTAGGGAATATTGAAGGAAAGATAATTTGAAAGATAATTTGTACATCTAGTACTTGTCAGAAGACGCAGTAATTAATTTGACAATTAAAATAATTATCTTTACACATCATCAGTTGAGTCTCAAAAAGGTGTAAATGGCAATGTTGTATTAAAAATGAAGTTTGGGATTGCGTGAACTCAGATAAAAGTCTCTAAAATACGTTTATATAAAGATATAACTAACAATATCTCATGTATGTATAATATTAGTAATAATGAATACTAAATTATTATAAATGAGTATTCTATTATTTATCTCAATCATTCTGTAGAACCGAAAGTTACTTATATTTCTTTTAGTAAATGTTCACAAGTAACAGTCGTACCAACTGTGATGTAAGAGATACATCTGCGTAGCGATTGCATTATAATTACTCACATATTGGAGTTTCAAAATATTACTCACATATTGAATATCGTCGCATACAAATTCGTTTTTATGTGCCCATGGTTCAGGGGATATCTGTAACATAATGTGTCCTTGTTTAAGTGGCCTCCAACCCGCAGGGTTAGAGGAAGTGCACAGCTATGCGGGCTAGTTGCCAAGTTCACATAGGCAGTTAATGTTAGAACGATAGAAGTCATGATTCAAATGTTTGGTACAATTTCGCTCAATGTCTAGATTGTTCAAACGACTCTGTGATTTCAGATGGTTAATGTAAAATCTTTCAACACGCCCGAGGTTTCAAAACAAGGATGTAACTAGGCAAGTTCAGCAGCATGTTAGTTCTGATTTCCCAAGTATATACTTAGAAAGTGGTACACTCCAAATTACGAGCATTTTGAATGGTGTATAATTTGTCTGACGTAATTTTCGACAAACTAATGTAACTTGATGTAAATATTTAAGTTAAATATGGTTTAACATAAATTATTTCAATAATAATTATAAAGCTACCGTACAATATGAATATACTACAAATTGTGCAAATGGAAAATTCAGATGTTTTAATGTATTCTAATGTGTGTACGGAATGAATATCTATTCTAGAAGTAACATTTCTAACGAATTTGAGACTGATGAGGCTTGAGTCTTTCCGACCCTAGAAGGCGATAAATTATATTCACAAATATATTTGTTTTAATTTTTAATTGTAACAAAACCCATTCAATATCTCTGTTGATTACACTACAAATGATTTCCATGAATCAACAAATAAAAATAAATTTTATATTCAGCTTAAATTAAAAATTATTTATAATAAAGCATTAAGGTACCTGGACACAACATGAATGGTCCTCATCGTAATAGTCAGGTATCGCCACTGGTAGTATGTAAAAATGGTCGTATTTGTATGAGAGCTGGAGGCGGAATATGCGGACGACTCTGATCAAAGAACCACATATGTACCCTCGCTTGCACAAAAAATGGGCGATGTCCTGAGCCGAACTTTACCAGAGTTTTCCGACCCCTGCCCCGCCCTGCGGGATCGAGCTGACCAATCCGCTTTAGCTTCATTTCAGGGGAATATGCGGACGTATTCATCTTGAACATTACAAAATGGCGGTGATGGAGTTATATTATAGTAAATATTTGAATATAAATATTAAATCAACCAACAGTTTACATAAATTTTGTATATACATTTAATTACATAAATAAAGGCATGCAATTTCCCAGAAAAAACATATTTTAAAACTGTTATAAAACGGGTTTTTGCAAAATACACTGACAACGACTATTAAGCTCCATGTCTACATTTCTGTCGTTTATTATTGTAATATTTAATATAAAATGCAAATAATTTGCATTGTATGCATTGTCTAACCTAGTTATTTTATTAGAAAAATTAATAACTTAAAGAAATACGTTTTAGAGTCAGTTTCACAAACACGTCTCCGAGATAGCAGCTTTCAGTTGTGAAATACTTCATCATAAATTTCTCAGATGACCCAATTAAAATATACTATATGGTGCGAACATTAATATTGTAATAAAATAGTTTTGATATGTAAAATACTAAATAAACTTAAAGTATTTAAAGTTCATTTAGTCACAATCAAAGTTTTCTTCTGCAGACATTATGATTGGTAAGTGCAGCTGTAAGCAAATGAATTATTTTTGATCTTTTGTTTTGGGATCACAATTATCCCTCTTCCATCCTAACGTTAGGTGATTGCATTTTACATGGAGTTCTTTACCGCAAATATTAAAAATCATATGTGATACCTAGTCTTTGAGGATTTTTGCGTGAGAATCAAAAACGACATATGACTCTTATATAACATTTTAATATCTTAATGTTTGCAAAGGTAGAAACACCACCTTTCGTCTATTGCGTGAACATTGGAGGAACACACACACACACACACAGTCATATCAATATATTACTTACATGTAATTTATGTATGATTTCCAATCCAACGCAATGCAATTAATATATTTATATTATAGTAAAGTATATTTTACATTAGATATTTTTATTTTCGAGAGACGAGCAATGCACACAAAGTTTTTACACGTCATCGGAATGTTACACACGTCTTCTAGATAAGCAGACCTATGCAAACACTGTTTTTGCTAATCCATTAAGAATCACTAGAGATTCTCCTGTCATAAATTATTTCAAAATTGTAATTGTTAATAATGTTTCAAAATTTTCTCAAACTTCGGAAATCTGTGTCACGATAATCGTTAGAAAATGAATAGGGATCCTCTTCTGTAAAATATTGTTGCAAAATAAAATTTTCTCTATTTTCATACATTTTTTACATTTCATACAATTACAATTTATTGGATATGTTCACTAACGCATCTTCAGTAATATTGCACTGCATATTATAATTTTAATGAATTGTTAATAAATATTGTAAACAAAATAGCAATTAATTTTTTTATTTGGGAAAATTTCATTAGTTATAAATATTTATAAAGTAATTTAATTAAAGTACTGTAATATGAATTAAGGTTGAATTTTAAAACTATAACTACAATATTTATTATTGTTGAAACGCATTGCTACTATATTACAATGTAACGTTTTAAAATGTACTGCCCATTGATTGATAGTTTGTGTTCGTATATAGTATATCTCAGAGACGATTTTACAAAGAAAATCTAAATAATAATGAAATAACCTCAAATTTATAATTCATTGGCATTTGGTCGCACACTTCGGCGACCACTTTAATGCAAGGTCGGGAAGAAGGAGAAATCTGCGCTATGGCATTTGGGTTCGTAACCAAATCTTCAGGGTCACCATTAGTTCTTTACTTAAGTCTTGGGATTCGAAAGTGATACTAGATATTTCAACATTAACTTGAGAATACATGTTGCATACCATGAGAGAGAAATGATGAACAAATGTCTGGATTTTTAAAAATATCTGCCTTTGGAATACTGCATCAGAAGTCCTACTGGCTATTGTAATTACATTTTCTGTCATTCGTCGATAAACTGCCGAACACTTTCCGGTGAATTATGTTATCGCTCGCTAAAGGAAAGATTTCAGGTTAAAGAGACCCACATATGTTATTGGTGGATCGAAAATAGATTTTAATTGTGAATTGACATTATTCGTTGGTGCAATATACAAGAAATGTGAATTTACTATTTGTGCTAGTTTTCTCTTTTCACTTCAGTCCCGTCAATTTTTCGAAAACATAATTCAATCATCTTTTTTTTTTACCTAAATACAATATTTACTTTTCGACCTGTCAATTCGGAAGAATAGTTGTTCCATTGAAAAGCGATCATGCTGATAAATGGACAAAGTTTACAAATATCATAAATACCAAATAGAGTAATATCTGATATTTGTTATCTAAAGGACTCCCCTCTAGAAAATAATCAAATTTTGTTTGTTTTAATTTAATCTTTTCAAATAAGAACGTAACTTTGGTTTGGTTTGGTATTCCGGCAAGATCTTAACAGATCCTGCAGATCTTAACAGATCTTGCCCCGCTTACTTGTGCCAGCACATAATAACAAGGCTTCTTCATCCGGTATCTTTCACTTCGGGTTTAAGGTAATTATTATTAATTCTTAAGCGAGTATTTTACAGTTCTAATGACCGTTTTTCGCAATCTACACACCAATGTTTTTTATTCCGTCAGGCATCTTCCTCTATTCTTGTGCCCTTCACTGTCAAATCCATGACGTACTTACAAGATTTCCTTGGCCTTCCTCGTTTTCTTCTTTCGAAAGGGATTCATTCAAATATAATTTTTGATGTGCCCTTCACTGTCAAATCCATGACGTACTTACAGTTTTTTGTTATTATCTGTCTAATCTCTTCGTTTAGTATTCTATCAAACAGTATACTGACAACATCGTCTCCAAAATTCATTTTCAGCATTCAACGAAAGTTTATTGCATCATTTTAATTCTAATTTGATTCATACGTAACACAGCTCTCCACCATTGTCTTGTATATTGTCTCTTAGTTTTCTTCGAAAATTTTGTTTTATAAAATATTATGAAGTCTACTAATAATTGGCCTTCCTAGCTTATTTTTAATAAAGTCAATATTATTAGATCCTGCTCTAATAATCCCCTCGATATATTTAAATTCCTTTCCTACTGGAAATATACCTATTTCTGTTCTAGATCATATCGAGATTTCCTACAACCATGTGTCTTGACTTTACATTATTTATTTTGAGTCTCCATTTTATGTTTTTATTAATTTCTGGATTAAATGTTACAGATACAAAAAATATTATTTTCTACCTATTTTCAAGTGATACCTGACTCCAAAAGCGGAAATCGCTTATGTATGAATTCAAAGGTTTGCAGCCGTTCTCGAAGTCTTAAACGATATCCACCAACATTTTTTAGTTATTTGGATTATGCACTAATCAAACCTTCAACATTTTGTTTTACCAGTCTTGCATGACTTATTGGGTGCTCCTAAAATAATGTAACAAGTATTTCAACGTCAAGTTAAGGGTAAAGAACTGTTTCTGATGAAATAATATTATATAAATAAAAGATCTTCATCTCATCTTCATTACTAGTTTACCACTAGTTCATTATGAGAAGAAATGAATATTTTCTAGATGAAGAGAGGGCACGTGACCTTGAGTCTTTATTTTGGATCCGGGTTGGAATGGTTTAGTAAAATAGTTGTAGCATACTCTTGAATGAATGATTGAGAAGAATATTTAATAATGGACTGTTTATTAATCAATATCATTCACAACAATGTAGCCTTTCAGAATGTTAGCAAATGGGCATGATACATATTTACTTCAACTAATAATCGAATATTTATTATATAAATACATGGTTTTAAAACCAAGAATTATTTTTCAACTTCATCACTAACTTATTCTTAAAATTTATCTGCGTGACGCATGTTAACAAACACTTACATATTATATTCTCGTATACTTACGTATATACAGAGTAATATACAGTATAGAGAATGTTATATAATGCTGCGCGAAAAACTGCGCATTTTCTGCGAAAAATCATTGCCGCGCTCTGGTGACGAAAACTGAATCAAAAAATTGCTAAATTAAGAGAAAAGTCCTCTAACACGCGGTGTAGCCATAATTCCAGTTTGTGGATCCGTGATGCCAAAAACCATTTGGAAGCAAAACGTCCGTCTGTCCGTCTGATACAACTCTAGCGCCTAAACCATGCATACGATTTTTCCAAATTGAAGAAACCCTGTCGTTTTCGCCTGAGCTGAAGCTATGCGATTTTGAAAACATTCATTAATTTTGGGACTATTTCTAGCCTTCCGGACATTTTAAATTTTTTCAAAACGGCTCCAAATTGTTTCTGTAAATTTGTAAGACTGTTTACTCTATAGTAAAATACGCTTATAAAGGTAGAATATGTCCAATTTTCACGGTTAACTCGAATTTTGAAAATCGCAAAAATTTGAAGTTTTAGTTGATTTGCACAATATGGCGTGCAATATTTGCAATTTTAAAAATTCACATAAACAAGATTTTCTAAAAACGGCTCCAAATTTTTCTTTAAATTTTGGTTGGGGTAATGCCAAATGCAGCCTATCCGATGACATAAACGAGATATTGCTCTATTCTATTGTTTTTAAAAATTACACAAATGTAATTTTGAAATACCTCTCACGCTGTTAATATGAGCATTTGAATAGATTGTATAGATTATTTAACTTGTAGTAGAAGTGCTTCAAATGACTTTAGGGAAGTTTTTCAAAACTCAATACATTCCTTGAAAAGAGCTATTTGAACCGAAAAGTTGAGAAAATGTCAAAAATGTATTTTGTGGCGATAGATGTCAGCTGGCAAGTGAACGGCAAGAACCTTATGTGAGCTGGCAAGAACCTTAAAACCAGTCCACAAAAGGAAATTATAAACATTTGCTACGAAAAAGTCTGTCCATTCTGTAGCACCTCTAGTTCTTCATATTTTGGTAGTAGCGAAGTGTAGCATTTCTTAATTTTAAAAGCAAAGAAAAATTCCAGCTAGAAAACTTGACAAAAGTGAGACGCAAATAATAAAGTTAATTACAAAGGACGTAATACTGTATTAGGGATTGGAAGGAAACGAACGTACCAATGTAAAACCAAAAACGGCCTATGAACAGGAAAATATGGAGTAGTGAATGATCTGGTAAACGACCAGTAATCGAAAGTACATCAAATTCTTTCCGCAGTTTGTAATGGTATCTTCTTGAAAAAGAAAAGGAATGTTTAGAACATTCTCGACATCGTTATTAGAATTTATTTTCATTGCTGTCAAGTAAAAACCGCAGATATCGTACGGATTTGAACAGCTTTCCCTATTGTGAAGCCATGCACCTAAGCTGATTGCGCTACCAACACATCGTACGTAGCATTTCCGTGAACTTACTCAATTAAGAATCTTACGAATTTTGTCTTCAAACTCATTGCTTTTCCGCACTTCTGCAATTTAAAATATTAAATAAATTACCTCTAAGAGACAATAAGAAAGCAAAGAAATCTACGCGGCACTATAAAATAGTTAATTCTACTTAAGAATGTTTCAGTTCAGTACTATGTAATTTTAGGCGCTTCGGTTCTAGCCTGACGCTCAACCCTTATCGCCTCTGCCCAGGTGAGATTATTAGACGGATAACGTTGGGCTAGCAGACACGTTTCGACACGGCCGACATTCAGAATTCATTTGCTGCAAGTAATTACTAGAATCTAAGAAACATTTATTGACTTCAAGAAAAATCACCTATCATTACGCAGTTATTATCTTTTGTTCATCTACTCACATTTATATAAAATAAACTCTTATTTTCTCGTGTTATTGGTAATGTTTTCTTAATATATAACAAATGTTACACTATTACCAATTCATTCGTTTTTGAAAACTCTCAAACGACAATCGTAAATGCATACCTTAAATTATTGAAAAGGAAAAATATTAATTAATATCTCACACATTGTCAAAAATAAAAAGTTGCATGAACAGGCCAGGACGTAAACTCGAGTCTTCCAGTTCTTCAAACAAGCACCTGAACTACATGACGTCACTCCCCGCAGTCACTTATACAATGTTTACATATTAGAATGTGTTGACGAGTGATACTTGTTGAGTTTGCTAGCTGAAGACAAGAATGTTGCTTGCAACGAAAAAACAGTAAAAGTACGATTTCGCAAAATGGGTTTTTGAAACGTTTTAATAGTAAGAAAAGAAAACGATTTCATTGCAGTTTTGCATTTCAAACCATTCTTTAAAATTTTAAATATTGCTTGCACTTTTGCACGAAAAATGCCATCATTTCAAGAAAGCCTAAATGATTGTTATGCAAGAACGAATTATGGACAACAAATTTCATTTGAAAGACAAATCTGTTTTCAATTTGTAGTTGTAGGAAGACGCTAAAATGTTCAAACTTTTAACTTTTTCGAAAATTCAGAGTTAACCATGAAAATTGAACTATGTCATCCTTCTAAGTGTATTTTACTCTATTCTATAGAAAATTGAGCCGTTTTTGAGAAAATTTTGAAAATGTCCGAAAGGTTCATGTAAAGTACCCCCAAATTTCAAAGATTTTCAAAATTTCAAGCTTCAACTACAGCCAGAAAAACAGGGGTTCTTCAATTTGGAAAGGATCGTATGTGGTTTAGGCGCTTGTAGTAATCACGGACGGATGGACGGACGGTTTGGATAAAACCACTTTTTCGACTCCAAAACGTGTATTACCGTTTAATCGCGAAATCGATTTTCCGCTGTATTACATAACTTTCTCTATACTACGTATACGCCGAATATACTAGTATATACGTCACATACGAATATACTACTTATACTACGTAAATTCAAAGTGTATATGAGAAAGTAAAAACGAGAAGTACAAGTTTTGTTTTGTGCTGAGATAACGAATTATCATAGTTCAAAATCCATCTAAACGTATTACAGCAGTTCCAAAAGGTGAGATACAAAAAACAGTACTGAGAATTTTCTGCATTACTGATTGTCATTTCAAGGTGAGTTTATTTTTTACATAAATGATTCATATTGCAAAATATGAATGTATTTATCTAATCAAGAAAAAACGAGTAATTTGTCACAATCTGGGCACGACGTTGTGTAAAAGTTACAACTTAAATATCAATTACTTAAAGGTCCAAACCTTCCCTCATATTGACTTACGTAAATGATGACAGCGGTGACAAATATCAAATGCGTGGGGAATACACGAGCCCAAGAACCCAACTGTAAAACGCATTTTTTCGGAAGCTCAGTGGTCAGAGCAACTGGTCGTAAATCGAACGATGCGGGTTTGATTCTGTCCGAAGGAATTACATCTTAGTACTCCAATTAACGATTATCAGGTCACAATATGGATATCACTAACGAACGGGATAAACATTTCTCATATTCATTTCCATAAAAGTGACAGAGTTGTGACAAACGTTTTTGAAGTGAATGCAAATGTATGTCAAAACGTTCACTATCTAATTCCAAAGAGGTTAGTTAAATTCTTACTAACTAAATATAAATAAATGCACATTTGTATAAATATTTGTAATAAGCGGTATCAAACTAATTACACATATATAGTATAAAGTTCAGCAAAGATCTTATAAGCAATAAATAAATACACGTATTTTCCGCTAAACATTCTTATCTTTTAATTCTCAGACTTAGGTAAAACAAAACGCGGAACAGAAGAAAAAAAGGCATCGCGCAGAACTCGATCCTCAATACCTCCGATTTAAAACCCGGTGTCAAACGATTTCAGCTACAGAGAGAGTTATTGTCTTCAGTAATCTGCTTTAATGTATCTACGAATACGAAATATTTGTCCTGTAATTCTCCATTTTCTTGAGAGTAACATTTAAGACGTAATAGAAATCATATTCCTAAACATATTCGTTCTCAAGCAGTACAATTTCAGGAAAATGCAATATTAGGCAACTGATGTTTTAACAATACATGATAATATATTTATTTATCTAACTCCGTTATCATATTTATGAATTTATAATAAATTTAATATTTAGATTTAAAGAACGACATTATCCCAGACATTTTGAGATCCGAAATTGCACCTCCTTGTTTTTCCTATATTGAGACTAAATGACAGGTGATTTGTGCATTAGATCACCTACACAAGCATTTGCGAATAATCATTGGATATAACTAAATAATTAAAATTCCTTATTTTCTTGTGAAAATTGGACTGATTGAATGCTCACCACTTAGTCTCAGTCTACTCCTGCACTAAAGATAAGCTGATCAAAACATTGTTTATTTAAAATGGAGATTATAATAAAAATATTGATTTCTTTACATGACCAGTCAAATCGTACTACTTTATTATGTTTTGGAGTTCATACATTTTGAAATGTGGCTCCACCCACTGAAGACTTACATTAAAAATTTTAAGAAGACTATAAAAATAAAATTATCAATTGTTACAAATAATTAGGATGCGTTCTGTTAGCATTTATCACAAAGGCACAAACACAAAATGGTAATTTTAATGAGTTCGTAATAGTCTCTAAGGAACTTGTTAAACTGTAAAAGACATATTCCTTTCTCAATTAATAAAAGAACGAAGAAATTACCTTTATTGCAAAATTTATAATAAACCCACAGACTTGTTAAGGATTCTGATTATCTCTAGAACTGTTAAATATGTAAATTACTAGTGATTATACAACTTGGTACAGACTTTTTCTATTATTTCTAACGATTACATAAAATATGATAATGATATTGCAATTGAGACACTGTTAATATTTTAGCTATCTCTTCCAAATTTCGTTTCGTCATTGCTTGGAATACAAGATACCAGCACACAATCTTAATATAATCACATTATCGTTTACAAAACAAGTTTGTTCTCCTTAAAATTTTGGAATGTCTCTCTGTGATGATAGTGATTAATGTGTTCCAGGCATCAGGTAAAAATACATATTCGGCAGGATTTGATCTGGCGTCCATTCCTCTATCTACTACGCGTTTAATCCACGGAGCTATCACAGAGGTACCTTACAGCACCGATGAGGGGTGTTGTAGAATGAATTCTATCTTGAAATTTATTGTTCTTATGATGACAACATTTACTTAGGTTACAGCAAACTCACATTCTTTATAAGAATGTGGAATGATCAGCGCTATACTATTCTATATTTGATTCTAGTTAGAAATATTTCGATTCGAATGTCTTTGTGTAGGCTCATGAAGTAGCTTCTATCCTGCGAACTGCTTCTTGCCCCTCCCATATCTTCAAGTGATCTCCCCATTACGCGATAAGACTGAACTGTAACTCGTCGTAAACACCAGTCTGAAATGCAGAACCGCTAGTATTAAGGAAGTAACTATGTGATTTTTAAAATCAATAACACAACTAAGAGAATTTCCGGACAAATTTGCATTTGTTATTCATGAAAACTTGTAACCTAAACTTGAATGATATAATGCTAACAATATTTTAATTATCTGCAATAGTTGATTGATTGCTTCTAAAGAAATTATAATGCTTATAATGTAAACAACGAAGTAGTTGTATACAACAGCACATACTTTCTTCTCTAATGTCACTGCTCGCAATATTATACTATTACATGAATTGGGAAAAGAGTTTCAACCAGTAAGATCTCTATTTTCAATTTGTAGTTTGAAAGTTAACTTTTTTCAATTTTCAAAAATATAGAGTTCTCGAAAATAGGACGACCAGCGCCTCGGTCAGATAGTACAGAACGGAGGCTTCTGATCGTCGTACTATGGACGACAAACCTGGCCCTTTTACGGCCCCTAAGTCTTTTCAAAATTAATATTAATTACAAAATATTGGACATATTACACTGAAATCACACCATAACAGAAGAAAAATATCACCTTCTGGATTCGAACTCACAACGTTAGCAAGCTGACATGTACTAGATGAACCATTCGACTAAAGCGGTTTCTGTTTCAATTGCCACTTAGAAAAGTAGTTAAATATAATAAAACCTATGCTAAATAGAACATAATCGTTTCGTATATATTTTTTCGTTTTCATAGGTCAATCCTTTTAAGTTTAAATATACTGTGATATATAATATAATATAAAAATGTATAATATAGGAATATTAAATATATTAATATAATATAATTATATTTTAATAGAATGCGAACTTTTCTATAGAAAGAAAGTACAATATTTTACTTTCCTCATGCGTACTTCAGTACCACATTGTCATAATAAAACTGGAAAGGACTTGCAATTATTCGAGAAGAGCCTAATGTCAGAAGTAGGACAGTTTTAAAGAATACTAGTGATGCTAAAACAGCGCGTACTTTCTCACCTGTATTTTCACGGAAACTTATGCTGAAAATACTAAAGTTTCGAAAAATTGCACATGATCTTATTTAAAAATCTATCTGTAAAGGAAAAGTTTCATCAAGGGAAAATTTAAATTTCAATATTTTACTTGTAGGAATACTTACGAAAAAACAGTTTTAAACGAACATGAGACCTGCAATATTCTCTTAAATGCACTTCCACTATCCAACCATAAAATGTAATAAAAATTATGGAGCCATTTGTTTGAACATTTGAAAAATGTCCCAGGGCTTCATGTAAGTACCTCTCCCTAATTGAATATCGGTTTCAAATTCAAGGCGCTACGACATCAGCCAGATCGATTGGGAGTATCAATTTTGTGAAAATCGGCTGAACGGTTTAGCCGCTAGCGTTGTTCAGGGACGGACGGACAGACGTTTTACCGTCAGTCGATTTTTCGCTATCAACCACCCACAAAACATGGATTCTGGCTACACCACGATTTGGGGGATTTTTTCTAAATTTAGCAAGTGGATTTATCCATTTTTCGTCACAAGGGCTGTAATATGCGTTTTTCTGCAGACAATTCGCCCTTTTTCGGTAGCATTACGTAACTTTCTATCCTTAAGAAGAAAGTGCAGTCAATATATGAGAAAATTTAGATTATGCGTTCACGGAAAATTTGTATGCTTTCACTGCAAAGCAATTTACAAATTTGAAAACATTTACAATTTTATAACTTCATTTGTAGAATAATTATACTGAGAAGAAGATAAAGAGTTCATGAGAAATTTGAAACAGATTAGTAATTGTAATGTTGAAAATCCCAGAGATATTAATAAAAGGTGACATTTACTACAGTATTTGTAATAACGGTATAGTGTATCTGAATGAAGAGTGTAAAGTAAAAGAAAGAGTTCTTTTCAGAAGTTTCAATAATGCAATATAAGCATAATGTAACATACCCTCCAGAAATATTGGAATATCATTGGATTCAGAATCCCAATGAACTTGCTAGTATAATATCAATTTTGAAAAAGAATACATCGATTTAGAAGTCAGTAATGTTTTAATTTTTTTGCGGTACCATGTGTACACAGGTCCTTTTCCTACAACGAGTCTAAAAATAAATACATGTTCGCAGAGTCTTTTTGGAAATATTTTTTTAGAGTTCGTGATTTCAAAAGCCGAATTTTCCTTCAAAACCCCGAAATACCATTTTTACTTGATATCATTGTTTCTGTAGTGTGCTGCGCATTCGAGAATGTAAAATATAGTAAAATATTTAATGAAGTCTTAACTCAATATTAGGAAAACTATTTTCCGTCACTGTTCCTCAGCTTAAAAACTATGGAAATATTGTAATGAAAAGAACATTATTAAATTCAGTGGTACTCAGTTTAATAAATATGTTTATTTTACCAACGAAATAGAGAAAGTGTGAATAAAATATGATTGCTACAATGAATATCATTGCAATATTGTAGAAATCTCTGAGAGAGTTGAATATTAAGTTATAAATAATAATCGAATTAGCTGACCATATATGAAAATTTAATTTTTGATTAAATAAAATTCCGTTTTATAATACTATTTTACCCAGGGAAATAAAGTCCTTAGGTTTTATTAGGCAACGATTATTGAAAGTCCGAATTCAAATATGTGAAATTTTCTTTGACAATGGAAGTTGTTGTTTTTGTATATATTTTTAATGTCTCTTTTAACTACTAGGTCATATACGACCACTGTGATTTTTATGTTTGGGGTTTTCTGTAGGAGAATACGAAGACATCACGAACACACATCTATGTCCGAGGCGGAACCCGCGGCCCTTCGAACCCAGGAAGCTACGGCCTTGTCGTCCATTTCCTCTTTCTCTCTAGTAAACCTTGACATCATATCCAACATCAAATACATCGAAGATGTCGCTTAATTCTCCATCATTTGAATTACGTTTTTTCCTGTTCTGGCCACGGGGATAAGTGGAAATGAAACCCCTGACTGGTAGTAAAGTTGGCCTCGAGGAAGCCAGAAAGACATCTTTTTGGTAATATCTAGTCTTACTACGAGGGTTTTATCCAACGTTGCATTTTGGGTGCAAACAGAGTGGCCGAACTTTTCAAACTCACAAGGATCATAAGACCCTTGTCTGGTCATCCCGTGCTCTAAGCCCGAGGCAAGAATTGTTATTCACCTTCGGATCGGGCACAGCCACTTCTCGCACGGACATCTCGTGCAGTTACCCACCCCTATCCCCAGAAATGAAGAACAGATCTTACTGTAAAGCATGCCCTTGCACTACGATAATGAAAGAGCCGAAGAAGGCATAGCTTGTCGATTATAGAGGAGATGCTGGCTACTGTCCTCCGCAAACTCTTTAAACTTTCTTAGCTATGGATTTATAAATCTAATACGCGTGAAGGGATGATTTTAACATGCCTTTATAACTAATTTTGCGTTTTGATGTAACACTGTCTTTGTCATTTATTTCATTTTTAAAAATTAGTCATATTTTACTGTTTTACTCTTTTAATCTTGTAATTAATAAAAATATTTTAATGACTTTTATATTAATTTTCAGAAAATTTTAGAATAATATTGAACTATGTAATTGACAAGATATTTGAGCACAATACACGTTCTTTATATTATTAAAGAAGGTATGAAGTTTCATTCGTGAAAATAATAAAGACTGTAGTTTAGTTTTCAGATTTGAGAACTTGTGATCTCATTGAATCTCTTGTGTTTTCCGTGTTGATCTAAAACCAAATGTATTTTCAGGTTCGATATGCATTCAAGTATTGGGATCTTATGAGCACAAATTATTTGTCATGCGTATATCTTATAATGGCTAAAATTATTTCACAATTTATCATTAGAAAACAAGGACGGTGTGTTTCGTGTGAATAAAAACCGTTTCTTACTTCAATATCGATAACCGTGTCAAGGTTTCCGGATGTTTGAATTGCGAGAGAGCTTGAATCGAACTAAACACTCCAGAAAGTGTTTCTGGGGGTCATACAAAACCTAACATAAATTGGAAAGATAATACGACTCGGAGACACTGTGTTCCGCTTAAATATTTTAATTGGAAAATTGTCCCGGAATTGAAATTTTTTAACTAAATACTCAATCTCTTTAAAGTTTATTCAAACAAGTTTTTGTTTCTTTCTTAACAGCTCGTTTTAAGAAAATTACATTGATTTGTAACATTTTAAGGTTTTCAAATTTTTTTTTTTTATATTAATCTAATTTTGTATTAATATATGCAATGTGATATGTTGAAAATAATTAATTATGTTAGCGCCTATTCAGGCCATATCAGATTTGTACTGTTGCCTGTATATTACCTTAAATAAATAAATAAATAAAAATATCACTGGGAAGGGATAGATATAATCTTCTCAGCAGTGTAACAGAAAAATAGCAACTTTTGAAAATATATGAAGAATAAGACAATTATATTTTCGAAATATTTTAATGAGAGGTTCCTAGTTCCTTTCACCGATTATCACTATAAAATTGCATCAATTTTACAAATAGTCTAAACAATATTACAATAGCAATTTTGCAATGATAATCTACTTGGACACCCGGCAGTGATTTTTAATTGATTAACGAAATCACTGTTTGCATGCACCTGCTCATATAGAAAAATGGGCGATTACATTTTCATAATGCGTAATAAATGTGTGTATTGCTTGCATTTCCTAATAAAGGCGTATAATGTCAAAATACAAGTTTTTAAATACGTGAACATGAATTTCAATTTGCTTGATAGGAAATGTATATTATGTAAATGCATTATATTGTGTTTCCTGAAAATTATTATGTAATAGTTAGTGTTCCTTGCTCTAGAACCATTAGCATTTTAAAATAGTTTGTAAGAAACAAACATTCAATACTATTAATTTAATCTGACACAAATTTCTCACAATATTAGATACCATAAATTAGACTTCATTTTCATGGTAAAGAACTCGATAAAAAATGTCACAGCCCCTTCTCGTGACCCGCTGCCCCTTGGTTCGTCAGCGTCCACGGGGTTCAGGGCCAACGTCCAGTGCAATTGGCGGAGTGATCCGCCCGCGCGCACCATCCGTTTCGTTTCTGTGCCCTCTCCCTTACCTCCTCTTACTTCCTCTCACCCCTCCTCTCCTGTTACCCCTGCTCACGTTAGCGAGGCAGCGTCACTGACCTCAGAAATTGCTCCGCCCCTTTGAGATAACTAGGAGGAAAATCTTCGAGGAGGAAGGGGACGTGTCTGAAACTTGGAGCAAAAGCCAATGATAAGAGCGGATACGCCTCGACGCCAGGATTGGTCAAGTGTCCAGCGATGGTTGTCCAAGCTGTGGAAAAGCCAGATTTGGCCGCACAAGGCATCGCCCATATTCTGTGAGAGTGGGTATACATGATATGTGACATCATGAAATCACTAAATAATACAGAATCATCGATTGTGCAGTTGTTGATATTTTGTAATAATAAATCATATTTAAGCCGATCCGATGGCCGAGATCGTTAAGGCAGTGGTGCAGTAGGTACAGGGACACAGAATCGCAGGTTCGAATCCTCCTAGACATTGATGTTTGTGTTGACCATACATCTTCTCCTCCAGTTCCCTAGACTTTAAAAATTAAAGTGGTCGCTATATGACCTAGATGTTGAAAAGCGGCCTAAAAAATCACATTGTGATTTATTGACACACTCCCAAAGCATTTCAGTTGCGAAACATTGTCCATTTTCTTTTTCGGAAAGTGCGCATCACCGAGTGAAATGGGCGGAGTACCTCATTTGGAGATTATATTTATCCCCAAAGGCGTCGTTTCCTCTCTTAGCGACGAGGCTCAAAATATCGGAACCTTGCCAAGGTTGTGTCACGTTGGGGCGCACGAGGCTGCGGGGAGACGGCCGGGGCGAGGGCGAGGGCGAGGGCGGGGGTGGAGGGTTGAGGTGGTGCAGCGGCTCCGATGCGGTGACGGCTGCGTCAGATGGTCGCCCTCGCCCTCCGCCCACGCAGACGTTTGGGATAAAACGGGCCACGCCCACGCACGCCTCCCCCCAAAGCGAATGCGGCTGCTTCGCGATCGTCAACATCTGTCCGCGCTCACTCTCTGCACGTGACCGGTAGCGGTAGCTCAGTGCATAAACTGATACCACTGCAGCGTTTTGACCGGGAGGTCCTAGGTTCGAAACCTGACGGCGGCAGGATTTTTCGGCCACGGACCACGCGCGATCTTTCCTTCCTCTTCCTTACCCTATCCTCTCCTCTTACACACACACTTACACTAACATGCACCACACTATCACATATTCCGGGTGACCGGTCGGGAGTTTGGAGCTTGTCCGGCTGGCGGTGCCCCCTGGTGCAGAGTCCTGGTTAGGGAAACCCCACTAGCCGACGGTAGGTCGGTGCCGGATCTCGCCATCCAGCGGGGGAACATCACCGCCATCTCCCGAGAAAAAAACATGCACTACACTAACGGGACGAATGACCGAAGCAGTTGACGCGCCCGGAAACACGAAAAAATCAATCAATCAATCAATCAATCTGCGCGTGATTCCTTCGGCTCTCATTTCACTGAAGGAGTTGAGTGTTTACCTGTTTTCTGCTAACAGCTTTCCGGAATACTCTTGCAATACAAACAGATTTACGAAAATTACGATTTACGAAATTCAGAAAAATACGAAGTTCTTTCGTAAGGCGAGAAAGTAAAATATTCACGAGGCCGTAATTTAATTTTCCCACAATTTCATTGGCTTCACGTTAATAGAGGATCTGAAATATCAGATTGCAAATGATATCAAAGATTTATTATTTTTAAATTTATTAAAATAGAAATTTTTAAAGTCTAACCTTTTTGATTTTTTGGAAATTATTAAAATTTTTTGAGTAGCAGTACTATTCTACAAACTATCCCTTGAAATTTTTAAGATGGTTTGTGACTCATTTTGAAATACAGTATTCCTGATCTAAAATTTGTCCAAAATGTAAATTTATTTAAGACAAAACAAGTATTTTCCCGGGATTTAGGCTTCATTTATCGCATTTTAAAAAAAATTTCAGAGTTCCTTCAATTTTTTTTTATTTTTTTTCCCCCAGAGAAAAATGATCATTTGGGAAATATACATTTACAGAATTTCTTTAAATTTTTAAAAATTGCAAATTTAAAATAATACGAAAAAGGGGGAGCTGTTGTTATTTTTTAAACCCAAAACGTACATTAATTAAAATTTATACTTTCCCATTCTATTGCCCAAAAATTTAATTTAAACTTCCATTATCGTCATTCATCACATCGATTTCCATATTGTAAAAAATCACCTAAAAGAACTCTTTTTGCCCAACTAAAGAATAAACAAAATGGTAGAACCCTAAAAATTTAAATTTTAGATATAAAAGGGTTTAAAATTTCCATGCTGGTTGAAATGTGGGAACCATACCTTAAAAATTTTTTTGTTAGAATAAGGTTTAATAACGTTAAAAGCTTTGAAGATAAATAATTTTTTTCCCTCGCATTTTGTTTTCGTGTTTTTTTGGAAAGAAGGGGTTTAACCAAGGGCCCGTTTTATTTTAATATCAAAAGATCCCGCCAGATAACTCTGTTCCACCACTTTTTTTCTGGGACCTCCCCTTTTTCCCAGGCCTTTCCAGGGTTTATTCCCCCTTTTTTTGATTACTACCCGACACACCCGTCGCCCCCATTTCCCAATCCCGACCCCAAATTGTCACAGTTTTAATTCCCTAATGATTTCTGCAATTAAAATTTTTTGGAAACCCAATAAAGCTTTTATAATAGAACAAAGAAAACTATAAGAATTGAAACTTTTTATTATATATAATAAATTAAAATCATATAATCTATAACATCATTAAAATTAAAAGAATAATCATCCCATTTAAAAGTAATAAAACACTTTTAAAGGACAATTTAAAATTATATCCAAACCCTCAATTTCATTTTAAAAATTGATTTTAAAAAATACTTTACACGCAAATAATTGAATTGTGGAGGTCAATATAATTTAGAATTTGTTTTTAAAAAATTGTTTAGTAAATTTAAAATTTTAAAATTGGAAGGGTGTTTATGAAAATTTAATTTACGATGATCTGTTTAAATTTTTCATATTTTTTAAATTTTCACTTGAATGTTACTAAAATTTTTAAGAAAAAAACAGAAATTATCTTTTTTGGATCTATAAAGGGTTTTTAAATTTTAAAAATTTAAAAAAAGAAGTAATTTTAAAAAAATTAAATGCCTAAAATTATTTTATTTTGGAATTCTGTTTCGGGAATTCGATGAGTTTATTTAATTCCCAGATCGGGATTTTGATGTCGCTGCCATTAATTGATGTATCGCAAGAAAGAACTGATAATCAAATTACCAAAGTGTTTACTTTTTGGGGTTTTTAATATTTCATGCAAATTTTGCATTATTTGTAATATTTGGGTTTCTATTGTTATTTATTTTTCGATATTTGACTTTAAAAAAAAGGGGGGAAATATAATGAAAGTTAATGGAATATATTTTTATTTTATTTCGTTTCTTTTTCCCCGAGAAACAACTGTTTTAAAAATAGTCATATTATATTAGCCCTTTTCCCTTCTACAAACGTCCATCAAAATGATACCATTTATTGTTTTACCATCATTCCCTTTACGGACGGGGGCCAGAGAAGGAGTTTTCAAGTAGCGGAGGGAAGAAAGGGGTGGGATTCAATCCAGGCGGGGAAATTTTTGTTTTCACGTAATGAGTTTTTGACCCCACTGTACATGCCCCATCTAAACCCAATATTATTCACATTCATTACCCCGGGGTGAGGCAAAACGACACTACAGCGCCTCTGCCCGGGGGACCAGGTTGGAGTCCTTGCGGGGGATTTACACTCGCTTTCACCCGGTCGAATTATCGCTATTGGGAGGAGAACCCCAGGACCGGCGCCATGGTAGTTTTCCGTTTTTTCCCCCGATCAACACCAGGCGAATCCCGGGAGCAAAACAAACGGGCCAGGCCCCCGGGATCTGTTCTTTTTTATCTTGTTCACCTCCCCCCACAAAAATTTCACAACATGCACAAAACCCACATTGGGAAGATGGGCGGAATTTTGAGTTGCCCCGTGGGGGGGCCCCGGGGGAGACCCGGGTTGGGGGGAAACCCATTGTCGAGGAGGTCGGGCCGGATCCCCCATCCAGTGGGGAAGACCCCCCAAATCCGAGAAACAAACATGATCACTGGGGACGGGGCGTTGACCCCCCGGAAACACAAAAAAACAAACCCATTCATCCCCCTTTTTGTAATTCCCCTGCTCAACCAGGGGAACACATTTAAACCCGCATTTTGAAAACCCTCCCAAAAAGGGGAAGGGACAAAGTCGTCCGGACCAGAAAGAGAAAATTTAAACCCCCCATCATGATTCAAATTTTTCCCCAAAACGAAATTTCCCTTGATCTTCCAAAAAAGTCACTGATTATAACTTTCCAGTTTTTTTATTTGTATCCATTGCCCACCCCATGCAATTAAATGCCAACCTTTAACATTCTCCAATTCCATTCCACCCGAAACGAAACAGCTCCATATTTGTTGATTCTCGCCTCAATCCCACTATCACCTCTTTTGGTCATTATTTCCCCGGCCCAACCATGTCGACCCCAACAGTAAGCTGCCACCTATTGGCACAAACTTTTTTCCGCTGTCGCCATCATTCCGCATGGTTATCCGGTCCATTTCTCCTATTCCATTTGTCTCTATCCCACCCATTCCTTTCCGGCCCGCTTGCCCCCACAACCTTACCCCACGTTTACCTTCGTCGTCGCCGCCACCGCGCGACCAACCCACATCATTCCTTTTCCCCCATGCTCATGCCCCCCCATACCAGGGTCATTCCATGTCCATCGAAAGTCGGGACCCTTTTTGATCCAGAAAAAAGCCAGTATGGGGTTTTCCCCTCACGCCGCCCAATCAACCCAGGCCAATTCCCATTTTCATTCCTGACCACCCCATACTTTTTTTGGCGGCCCCTAAATTTGGCTTTCGCACAGGAGAACTATTTCCCCCCATCCCAGAACTTGAGGTCGGAAATTCCCCTTTTTTGATGTTTTCCAAAAGATCAAAAAAGGAGGGTAAGGGAGATGAAGTTCTTCACCAAAATTTTTATTGATTGATTGATTTGTTTGCCCCCTCAATGTCGGCTTTTCCGTTAGTGTAGTGTGGTTTTTTCGGGAGATGGCGGGATCTTCCCCCGCTGGATGGGGATCCGCACGACCTACCATCGGGGGGTTTCCCCGTAACGACTCCCCCAAGCGGGACCGCCCAGGGGGAATTCCCCCGCCCGGGGCCCCGGAAATTTGGGTTTTGGGCATGTTGGGGGGTGGGTGGGGAGAGGTGGGAAAGGGAATGGGGGAAGATCGCGCGCGGTCCGGGCCCGGTTAGGCACCCCCCGGCATTCTTTCTGTTGATCGGAGAAACCAGGAAAAACCCCGACCAGAGCAGCTTTGAAGAATTCCCTCCAGGGGGGAAACCCATTGCCCTGCTGAAAAGTAGTGTCGAAAACCCCGCCCCCGCGACTCCAACCTAGGACCTCCGGCGAAGCCCCGCAGTGACATCAGGATGACAAGCCCTGCCCCGCAAAGCAAGAACCATCCAAAACTGGGATGGGCGAGGGTTGCTCGCCGTTCCCCGAATAGGAAGGAGGAATCCCCTTTCATGGCCACAGAGTCCCCGCCAGCTGACGCCAGTATCACTACCCTTTTCGCCAGTCGCCCCCCCCCCCGGGCCACCCCACGCCCCCGCTCCACGTCCCGGCCCACCCGCGACCGTGCCGCACGCCTGGGGAGGCCGCCGGAAGGCCATTTTCCCCCCTTTGCCCCGGACCGGCCAGCTGCCGGCCGGGGCGGAAAAGGGGCAGAGGCGGCGGAGGCAGCACGCACGGGGGAACCCACGCCCCCGGGGAGGCGGTTTAACCCCCGGTCCCCGGGAGGGGTTTGGGATTTAAAAAAGAAACGGGGGTAATTTCCGCCAATACGTTTTTGTTTTTTAAAAGCATACCGATTGGATTAGTTCGGGAATATAGGCTACGTACAAAAAAAGGGTTTATTAAAGGTTTTTTTACGATTAATGATTTATTGGAAATCGGGAAGTAAAGGGATAAATTCGAGGATACGGGAAGAACAAAATTGTGAAAAGAGACAATCACTTAATTACTATTGGGGACTGAAGATTGTCATAATTAGAATTAGAATTTAGTTAAAACCCTTTTAAAAAGTTTATAAAAATTATTTTGAAAAACCCCCTAAAGTGTTTGTCTTTTCCCATAATCAGTTATTGGCGAAAACTGGATTTCAACCGAAAGGAAATTTAAAAAAGTTTATCAAAAAATTTATTTTTTGAAAAATTTACTCATTGTTGAATCATTTGTATGGCGGGAAAAGAAACTAAGGGTTTTAAAATTTGTCAGTCATTTAAAGAAGGCTTTTCCCATTTTTCCATGTTACAAGCATACCCCCTTCGGGGATTGATTACATGTGATGACCCCGTAAATTGATTACAAAATTTTTATTTTTTCCCTTTTTTGAAAAAATGCAACATTTGAGGAAAACTAAAATGCGATGTTTTGAGGGGGGAAAAACGACCCCCGACGTTTTCATGGTTTTTCCTTTCCCCCCTGCTTTTAATTTTCTCCACTTTCATTTTTTTCATCACCCTTCCACATGATTATAACTATCATCCACTTCGATCATCCAAGACAGAAAAGATTTTAAAATTAAAACCCCCAAAAACCATTAATAAAAAGAAACCATGGGAAATGACCGAGGTTCTGCTCGTGTCTTGTCGGCGAGTGGGGATTTTCGAAAGTTAAAAGGCTGGGGCGAACAGCACGTTTGGGAGAATTTTATTTGGCTGTCAGTAGTTTTTCCCCAGTTTTTGATCAACACCAGGGAATGCCGGACAGAAACAAACGGGCCCAGGTGTTGCGAACCTTCCCCTTCCACTTGATCCCTCCAAATCCAACAACATTGACAAGCAGACACTACCCACACGCCAGAAGACTAGTCGGGGATTAGAGTTTTTCCTGGGGGGGGTGCCCCCTGCTGGGAGATGCCTGGTTTTGGGATATCCGATTGGTTTGGGTTGTTTTTTGTGTTTCCGGGGGCACAACGGTGTGGCGAGTCCCGTTAGTGTGGGGTTTTTTTTTCGGGAAAATGGGCAGGATCTTCCCCAGGTGGATGGCGAGATCCGGCGACGACCACCGTCGGAGGGTGTTTTCCCAACAGATTTTCCCACCAGCAGGGACCCCCCCAGGGGACCCAAACTCCCCCCCTTTCCAGAATATGGTAGGAGTGAGCGTGGGGGTGTAAGAGGGGAAGGGTAAGGGGAAGAGGGAAGGACAGATCGCGCGCGGTCCTCCCCTTTGAAGGGACGTCCGGCATTCGCCTGGGGTTGACCGGGGAAACCACGGAAAACTACCGATCAAAACCCGCCGGTCCTAGATGCCTGAGCTACCCCCGTGGGTATCCGAGATCTGTCGCAGGTGGTGCATCCACCATCCAGTGGGGGGAAAACAACACCATATTCGTAAAAAACAAGGCATATAAGGGCACGAATACCAGGTTGCCGCGCCAGGACATACGAAAAACCCAAACAACCAAAAGGGGGCGGGGGCAAAAGCATTTTTTTGGGCGCGAGGGCGTCGTTTCGACCCGGGCGCGCGAGATGGGCGCAGGACGCCCCCGGGGGCGTTCCCTGTTTGACGAGGGCAGCTCAGGCATCAACTGGGTGCCACCGCGCGCCACTGACCGGGAGGGCCATTCACCCCACGGCGGTGGGGTTTCACACAGCTTTTTAGCCAGGTCGAATTCAGTCGCCATCGAGGAGAATTCCCGCAGCTGGCTGCTTTCATCGGTGTTTTTTTGGGTTTTTCCGATCAACGCCGGGAATGCCAAAAGAACCATTCCAACGGGCCGGGCCGGGCGATCGTCCTCTTTCCCCTTTTTCCCATCCATCCTCCAAAACATTTATACCAACATGCACCCCGCACCACATATTTCGGGGGACCGGGCGGGGGCTAGAGGGTTTTCCCCCGTTTTGCAGTTGGAGAGTCCGTTTGGGAAACCCCACTAGGACGGGGGCGGTGCGGGTCTGCCATCCAGCGGGGAAGATCACCCCCTCTCCCCCAGACAAAAACAGCACAATAAGGGTAAAGAAAGGCCGCCCGGGAAAAAGAAAAAATCAATATTAACAACTTCCGAGTTTGGGGGCGCGAAATGTCGGGGGAGGACGCCACGCCCGCCTCTGGGGCTGCCCCCCGCGGCGGGTCGGGGATTTTTTTTACGCGCCCGCGGCCCCGTCGGACGCAAGACGGGGCGGGCGACGCGACGCCGACTTTCACACGTCTGCACCCCGCCCACCCGGGGGGCCGGGGAACGCCCCGGCGCCTCGCCGAGGGGGCGAGCGGGGGGAGCGGTCTACCGCTCACCGTCCACTTTAGGGGCGGGTTTTAATCCAGCAGGCTGAAGGCCAGTCCGGAGCGGCCTGATTTGATCAGGGAATTTTTTCCCAAAAAATAAATTTTTTTTAATTTTATGTCATGCTGTTTGAAAAAAACGTGTAACCCATATTCTATTTTCTTTCTTCATAATCTCTTTTGAAAGAGGGGAAATGTTTGGGGAAATTTGTTTTTTTTTCCCCAAAAAAGGATCAAAACACGGCATTAATCAGATCTTTTTTTAAAAGTAGAAAAATTTTTGCAATCGTATGGGGGGTGAATCCCCAAAAATTATCTTTTTTAAAGCAATTTTCAAGGAGGGGGGAAAACGATATCCCGGGGGGGAGTATAAATCCGCCCCAGATCACAGATACGTATTTATACAGCGCAGTTTCCGTGTTAAATGTACCATGATCACTGATGAACGACTTAAAGGGGTCCCCGCGGGACAAAGGGAAAACTGCCGCCTTAAACAGCATCGTCCATAATTTTTATTTTTAACTAAAAAAAATGTAAAAAAGTTTTTTAAAATTTTTAAGGAAAGAAATGATTTAAATCAATTAAGGTCCATTGAAAGTGAGTTGTC
This sequence comes from Teleogryllus oceanicus, assembly GCA_964035755.1. Lineage (NCBI taxonomy): Eukaryota > Metazoa > Arthropoda > Insecta > Orthoptera > Gryllidae > Teleogryllus > Teleogryllus oceanicus. Next base: position 171,841,500 of record CAXIVR010000003.1, read on the forward strand.
TAATCAGAGGAATAAAAAAATATTTTTACACTGTTCATAAAAAAATCTGAAAATTTAGGGAAAAACTTTAAAATAAATAAGGGGATAAAGAAGGTAAAAATTTTTAGGGGGGTAAAAAAAATTTCCTGTTCCTTTTAAGTCTACTGGAAAAATTAAAGACATGAATTCGGATTTTTCCCTTTATTATTGTTGAATTTAATGCAAAAATGTAGAATAGTTTTTGAAACACCATTGTTATTTATGTTAACTGAAAAATGTAGGAATGCAGTTGGTGATATCAAAATGTTCCCTTACATATCAAATGGGTTAAAAGTTTGGGTTTTATATTTTTTCTGTTTTGTAATGATTTGCCCAAATTTTGGGAAATAAAAATACGAGGTGAAGAAATAATTTAAATTCCTTTTTTTAACTATTCAAAAACGCAATTTCCCCAAAAAATTTTACACACGTAGAATCCGGTTTTAATTGACTTTTTAGAACGAAATGTATGGGGACATCCCAAAAGGGTGAGCCGCCCTTTATAAAAGTATTCTGTGGTTCACCCCAATTTCCGGGGATCCATGTAAATTGTGGGACACTGTGGTGCGGGGGTTTTTGGGGTTTTAGATCTCCATTTATTCCATCGTTATTTATTTTCGTTCGTATCATTGGGGTAGTCCTGGTTGAGGTCACATGCCCTTCCCCTGAACAAGATTTCCCCCCAACCGGTGATCCGTGTGGAATTTTAGTGAACAAAGGGTCGCGGGCTTTTTGGGGCTCCTGTTTTTCCTGGGCTCTTTTTTCAAATTTTCAAAAAATTCAAACATGTGGGCAACCCTTTGGGGCATCAGATGACTTCCCTTTCCCCCTGGGAGGGAAAAAATTTGAAGGATAATTTTTAATTTTTTCCTGAGCTCACTTGTTCTGCTGAAGAAAAAGAGTCGGGGGCAATTTTGGGTTCTTTATTTCATAAATTTTATGAGGTAATTTCCAAAAGAAAAATTTTGGGGGGAAATTTAAATTTTTTTGTTTTGGAGGGATATACAATTAGTACCAAAGGGGAAAAAATTTTCATTGAGGGGGCCCTGTTCTTTTCCCCCGGAATGGATCCGGGGCCAAACCACAATGGGGCTTACGGGGTTTCCACCCCCGACACCAACGGGCAGCAGGCACGCCGCCTCTTCGGGGCAAGCCCAAGCCCGTCTTCCCGAACTGGAATGAATATGGGGGATGCATTTAAAGGGGGGAAAAGGGGAGTGGGGACCCAAAATGAAAAGGAGACACTCAGCGCTTTTATTGCGTTTTTTGCATTGGTTTTGGGTTTAAAATACTGAGGGCATTCACCAAATGTTTAAATTTAAAAATACGTAATTTCAAAGATTTTTTAACGTTTTGTTTAAAGAAAAAAAAGTGGGTCCTTCAAATTTAGTTTTTAGGGTTTAAAAGGACATTTGGGGGAAAAAATTTTCGTTTAATAAAAATAAAAAAAGAGTACTGACTGGAGGTTTTCGATTGGGGCATTCCAGTTTCTGACGGAAAAGGATTGGGCCAAATGATCCAGATTTATTAGTTTTGTGAAACTCAATGAAAAAGGGAAAAATGGGCTAAAGATTAATTTTATTCTTGTAGAACCAGGGCTCAAAAAAATTGGGGAGGGTTTTTGGATTTTTGGGCCCTCCTTTTAAAAAGTCTCTGATATTTTTTGATCTGTTTGAGAATGAATGTAATTAGATATTCTAAAAAATTTTTATTAAATTTTAAAGTTGTGATATTTGGAAATTTATAAAAAAAAAGGGTGTTTTTACTTTTTGAAGAATGCCTTTTTTTAGTTGGGGGACTTTGGCCCTGAGGTTTTTCCGTCTGACCACGCAAATTTTTGCACCCCTTTACCTACTAGGGATGAAAAAGGTATTACTTGAAGAAATGAAAATTTTGTTAGAGGCTTATTTTGGTTTTAGGATCTTTTCAGCAGTAAATCTACTAATATACGGGGCTTTTTCCCTCCGAAGGAAGGGTAAAGGATTTTTTCGCCCAAAACCACTTCGATCGGGGTTGGGGTAAAACCCCGGGACTTGGGATGGCCCCTTTCCAATTTCCACCGTCACCCCCCACCTCATTTTTGAACAACGAAACATTAAAAAAATACGTTGTTTTAGAAGTGATTAAATTTCTTTTTATAATAAAAAAAAAGCTTAAAAAAAATTTAACATAAATTTTTTGAAAAGATTTTTTTTTTTTCGTTTGTCTTTTTTTTCACTTCCCCCAAACATCCTTAGGCAAGCAAAACCGGGAAAAGCTTCATCGTCATCGGTTTCCCACAGTGTTCGGGAATACTTTTGGTGGGTAGACACGCTCGTTTTTTTGAGAAGGGAAAAACAAAATTTTTCGTTTTTCACCTTTCGGTTTTTTGGGGAAGACTCACTCGCCATTAAGGGGTTTTCATCCGGGGAGTTTCCGGGGGTTCCTACTATTAACTGGGAGCTGTAAGGATTTCATTGTTTTTGTTTCAAAAATAAAATAGTAAAAAAAATAATAAATAAAATGTATTTTGATTCTGGGGTCATTAATCCAACTAACCAACGGGTTTCCGAGCCTGACCCATTTAAAATTTAAAAAAATAAGGGATTCTGCCATTTTTGTTTTGAGTCACTGAACCTTTTTTGTTTTTTGTTTAAAAAAGAAAGAATAGATCCCCTTTTTATTTAAGATATTGAGTTGATTCACCAACATTTTTTAAAAATTAAAAACATTTTTAATAGTATTATAATAGTCAAATTTTTTTCGTTCAAAGGGGGATTTAAATCGAAAAATGAGTCAAAAGTGAGTCCATTTTTGATGTTTTTTTGATTGTTTAGATTTTTTTAAATTCGTCAATTTTGTTTTAGGGAATAATTTATTTGGGGGTTGAAGTTTAAAAAATTTTTTTCGTGGTGTATTTTAGAGAAAATCTGCACAGTGGGGTTTTGTTTTTTTGTACTTTAGTGAAGTTTTTAAGTTTATGTGAATCGAATGTTCACGCGCCCCCAAAAAACGCAAAAACATTTAACTGGGGGGAGGAAGTTAGGAAAGGGATAGTGAGGCATTTCTTTCTATTGGGGCATTGTCATGAAATGTCAGTTTTTTCTGCTTTGTACTTTCCTAGGGAAAATTTAAAAAATTTTTCTTTGTTGCTAAAGTAAAAATAACCCCTTTGAGCAATATGTCAGAAGAAATCCCGTTGTTTTGGAGATGATGAACATCAAAACCTTTGAAAAAAATCCAGTATGATAGTGCAGTATCTTTTGTGCCGATATTGCATTGCCACCAGGTCATGGGGCTATACGTGTTCAAAATTTTCGGAACTCATCACAGAATATCTTCATTATACCCTTAAGATCCAAACAATGCAATATATTGTGAAAATTAGTCGGGGTACAGTATTTTACATTTATTTCAGATCTCACCGTCAAATTTTGACGGGTTCTACATGTACTGTACTTTAGTACCCGTACATATACTACATGTACGGGTACTAAAAATACATGCATTACACTAACGGGACCAATGACCAAAGAAGTTCACGCGCCCGGAAACACGAAAAAATCAATCAAGCAATCATTATCTCAAGTGAAAATTTTTCGAAGCAGATCAGTTTCATAAACAAGTGTTATTTGAACATAAGTGTTCCAATAATCAATGGGACACTCAACAGTAATAAGCTTCATAATGAGTGTTATTTGAGCACAAGGTTCCAATAACCTGCAATCCCCTACTTGACATCTATCGACATCAATGTTTCACCTTTCACGAGATGAATAGTCAAATTAAATAGAAAATTAAATTACATTAGAATTTTTATTAAGTGTTTAAAATCTTCAACGATATTGGTTTCGAAACATTTTATCACAATATTCGATTGGTTATCAAATTTTTCCTAACGGCCTCTTTTATAATACTCCAATCTCGTATTGTGTAACGATACGGGATGAATCGTATGCATCTGTCTAAACTTATTTCGTAAATATGTATATAAACACCTCTTGTAATTTTTTTTTTTTTGCAAGAAGGAAAAGGTATCTCTATAAGTGGTTTTATTTGACAAATTTTCCTGAAACTCCATCTTGTTAAATTAAATAATGTTACAGAAATCTGTTCACTTTCTTCCCCGGTTGTGGAAACTCTCTTTGATGTGAAACTTTAACGCGCGAGAAGCACGTTTTTGTAGAGCGAATGCTAACTTCTTTATGATGATACTTATTACTAGGGGGCGAATTTCAGGAAATGCCATTTTCTTCATTTTCACTGTAGAACAATGCCGTTTAGTGTAGAAATAAATTTTATGTCATGACAAAAGGAAATTAGCCATTGTATAGGTCTTTTTTGCATTTTTCGTCGATTTCGACTAATAAGCCATTTTTTACTCTTTTCCGTCATTTTTTTGCTGATTTAATCGATTTTAATATCATTTGAATGGTACATCCTCGAAATAATATTTACGAGATGCAGTAAATATTCTCCACAGAATTCCTGAGTAGTCTTTTCGATTTCTTTGCTCAGAAAGTGTCATGTCAGCCGTTGTGATTATGTAATATAACGTACCTCTGGCACCTATCAATCGCCGCCATTGTCGGTTCGGACGATTTCTGGAAAACTAAAGACAGAGATTTCCTGGTAAAGAACAGTTCTCTCCAAACGTTTGCGAGCTGAGTTCACTTGAACGAGTGGAAGAACCGGGAGCGGTAGCTCAGTGCATCAACTGATGTCGCGCCAGCGTCTCTGACCGGGAGGTCCTAGGTTCGAGTCCTGATGGCGGCAGGATTTTCGACACTAGCTTTTCAGCTAGGTCGAATTCAGTCGCCGTCTGGAGGAGAATTCTAGCGGCCGGCTGCTCTGATCGGTAGTTTTTCGTGGTTTCTCCGATCAACACTAGGCGAATGCCGGAGCAGTACCCTAACAAATGGGCCACGGATCGCGCGCGATCTGTTCTTCCTCTTCCTTGTCATATCCTCTCCCCTTACGCACACACACTTACACTAACATGCACTACACTACCACATATTCCGGGAGACCGGTCGGGTGCTTAGAGCTTGTCCCGGCTGGGGCGGTGGCTCGCTGGTGGGAGAGTCCTGGTTAGGGGGAAGCCGACGGTAGGTCGGCGCCGGATCTCGCCATCCAGCGGGGAAAGATCACCGCGCATATCCCGAGAAAAAAACATGCACTACACTAACGGGACTAATGACCAAAGCAGTTGACGTGCCCGGAAACACGAAAAAATCAAATCAAATCTACGAGTGGAAGAAGCGTCGACATTAATCATATTAAGTTAACATTAAATTACATCAGTATTAAATCCAACAGCTTGATATGTTCATCCAAATAAATTTTGATCACATTTTTTACGTCATTTTTCTGTTTTTAGGGCATTTTAAAAACATTTTAAGAACATTTTATTTATCATTTTTGACGCTGTTTTAGATCAACAAAATCCGCCCCCTTCTTATTACGTAGACTCTAGGTGGGCGATCTATTGTGTGTTTGTGAAAGGTTGATGCGGGTTTAAAGGGGTTCCATGAATGAGCACCCCGCGTGTTGGGGCATCCCGTTTGTGCTCAACGACTTGATTGATACGTTGTTTAGCCGTCTGCCTTTGGCATCTGACAGGGGCTAGACGACTGAAAGTCGAATGATATATTTCTTCATTTTAAATATAACGTAAGTTTTTATCCGTTTAAATATCTATTCAATTTTATTTGAGTAAATAGTTCAAAGGACGAATTCTAGGATTTCTTATTGCCGACATCTCCCTTCCTATAACACATTTCATCATCGCACATTTTCCCTAGAAATGAATAAAATGTATTTAACATTTCTGAGTTCCATTCTCTCAGGGACACTATCTAGAGGTTTCTCAAAGGTGAAATCGAATCAAATTCACCAAAATATCTACTAAATGTGGTTTCTCTCTATAATAATCAACGACGATATAGTTGATTGCCACGTGATGGCGACTGTGAGAACAAACCTTAACTTCAATGATAATCTCTACTGTATATTCAATTCTTATCCCGGCCAAAAGAAAATTATAGAACTCCTCACCAAATTTAATATGCTAAATAGTATTTAGCTAGTGACTATACATTGTCATATGTATAACATCTAGATTTAAGATTTGTGTATGTGTATCCCATGAAAATGTGTAACTAGTATGTGAATTTGTAAATACTGTATTTTTGTAACTGTGGTCGCCAATGACCTAGGTGTTTATAAGGCTACCTTAAATAAATAATTTAAAAAAATCAACGACCATTTCATCTCGAACGTAACTACTGCCGCGGATTCGCCATCTCGTTCCTTTCGGCAGAATCCTGGGACGCAGACTGCTTGACGGCGCTGTCTCGCTGACCTCCTGGACAACCGTGATTATGAAAGGTAACTGATGCGAGTGTGAAGGTTTGTTGCCAAGAATGAGTCCCTGGCGGGTTGCGGCATTTCTCGTTTGTGCCTGGCGACGCGACGGTCTGTTTGTTTAGTCGCCTTTGAGTTCGTGCGGCCAGTGACGGCAGCGCTTTGACTGAGTAATATCCACAGCCGTGCGACGTGCCATTGAACGACTGCGAAGGACGCGGGCACGCCCCCACACACGCAGTGGCTGCTGGGAAAGCTACCACTTGAGCGTCCAAGGTAGCATCTCGAGAAACATTTGGTTGTTCGCTCCTCCAGCTGGGCTGCTTGCTGTAAGCGTGAAATTTGCAATGTTTGTAGAATGTCTGAAGGAGCGCGTGTGGATTTTGTCATTATTTCTAACACGAGTGGAAATACGTATTTTTTTACTTTCAGATTAGAAGTAAAAAACGGGGCTAGATGTTTTGAATGGAAACTAATGTCCTTCCAATCGAGTGTGATGGGGGAATGTGATGGATGATGGATTTTTTGTGTACAGAAAAGTTATAGGTGTATGTACGGATGGTACTGGGGCGTGGAGGGGAAGTTCCTCTCAATTCGTTCACGCACAAAATGAAATGCAAAGTGCCTCCGTTGCCGCAATAGTTGACTGGGCAGATGAAAGACAGTGAAAGAATGGGAGAAAAGACGATTTCAAACGAAAGTAATTTGCTAACTAGTTCTAGAAAATTAATTGTTACTTTACCACAATTTAAATATATTGTAGTTAAGTTAACATTAAAATCAATTATTGTATATTGTTTTTTTAAATTGGTAGTTCAGCTTTACCATGATAATAGGGTTAGGACATAAATTTTGTGAAATTGTATTAAGTAATGTGTAAATATTATATTTGTTTGATTGTTTTTTATATTTGTAGCATCTATTTCGGAAACGCTACCAACGGAAATATTTATATGTATTCCTAAGTAGAATAATAAATATTCTATTTTATTCCAAAAAAAGTTTATATGCTGCTGTAACATTAGCGACAGTAAAGTCAACGGCGCACGGCTTGTATGTAACGGCGATTGGAAGGTCTCGGGTTTGATTCTGCCAGATAACACATTTACTTGATGGTATCGTAGGCTTCCGCGGCCGGAGTCATGATCTGGGCTGTTCGGGTGACGCCGCGTCGAAGGCTGGGGTGCCCACGTTTCGGCCGACATATCGCGGTCCTCTTCAGGGCTGTACTGCCCTGAAGAGAACCGCGATATGTCGGTCGAAACGTCGACACCCCAGCCTTCGACGCGGCGTCACCCGGACAGCCCAGATCACATTTACTTGATGTCCCCGAGATCAATGAGTGTGTGGCGCCTTCCAGAAGCAAGTTCGTTTCTGAAGACTGTTTCAATCGGACTTTCCGTGTTTTCTGTGATTACTTCCCACGAATGCGGATGTGGCATTTTATATATCGCTTTCATCGCCACAAGGTAACAAAACAGTAAACTGCTTGCTATTAAATGGTCCAGACTTGTTTCTCTCTTGTTTCTAGCCTGTATGACCATCATCTCGTACTGTACTGATTAACGGTCGGCTTTGAAAGTGTTTTCACCGCGCAAATGTTTCATACACAAGGTCTTTGTTGAAATGTGTACATTTTCTGTCGCTGCTCGGTAGGCGAGGAATTAGTTCGTCCTTTAATGCAGGAGCGTTGGGGTCGACTGCTCTGCGCATTTCACTGGGAGCTTCTTGGAAATCTATTTGCAGAAGGGCGATGATGGCAGAATGCAGACGTTTCCGTATCAACAGAGGAATCCAACATTTTGCTCGGATACAGATTTCTAGAAATATCGTTTCAATTCTGCAGCTTTTTGCTTCGCCTTACTGTACGGCTACTCGAGGGAACTTGGGATACGTTTTGTACTGTAGACTTCATTACTTTCGTTCGCCTTATTGGCTCTTATAGTATAAATAAAAGCCATCTGTCAATTGAAGAACAAAACTTTTTCATTTTAACCTAGGAGTCGTATCGGCTTACTCTGATATAAAATTACTAAATCAGTATTTTTTTTGAGTTCGGTAAAGAAGAGTTCGACGAATACGCCAGATATTGAACGTCTCGCGAATTGCAATGAAGCACTGGCACATTTTTTTAAAAAAACATTTATTTTGGGTAAATATGTACTTATTATTTTACAGTTAAGTTTTATTTCATATGGAATTTGGGTAATTTTGTGTAATTTAAAAATATACTTGGGAGGAGTACTCGTTCGTTGACGGCGATCTGTAATAAGACCGTACGAAACAAGTATTCTTAATGAGTTTATCCACTTAAAGAAAATGTAAATGTACTATAATTTTCTATTTAATTTGACTATTCATTCCTCTAAAGGTGAAAAGCTGATGTTTATGGAAGTCAAGTAAGGGATCGCAAGTTATTAGAACACATTTGTTTGGATAATACTCTACCTGATAAACCATTGGGCACATTCCGGATTGTAGTGCCAAATATTACACAATAAATAAGAAATTAGACAAATAAATACATTGACATAAATAGACACTTAACTATATGAACACACATTAACTAAAGAAAGAACGTAAGGAAATACGTGTTAGAAGATCCGATAGAGCACATGCTTTGTTATGAAACGATAAGAGATTTTAAAATAGAATTAAAATGGCTTTTGAACAGGAACTTCCGCATGAGTGCATTGGTCAAAGTTAAATGCTGTATTGTAGACAACATCATTTAGATCAATTTGTTTATAGCTAGATTCTACAATATTGTTTCTGGATGAGTTCCCCAGAAGTAGACGTTCTTTTGAGCATCATTATATCATTAAACGTCTCTTTTTGATCAAACATTAACTCATTATTAACGAAACTATTCATCATAAAAATGTCTTTGTAGTCATCAACACACATTCTGTTTGAAAGGCACATCTTCAAAAAAAGTGACATTAATGAGCGTAATTCATCTTTGACAGTGCAATTTTCGTATCACTTCTGACACTTCCGGATTGCTATTGAATGTTTTTCTATTTACAAAAACACTTCTCCGAACAGGGTGACATAGTAAATTGACTTAAAAAACCGGTTATTCCTTTTTGGGTGACATGTTGTGACATTGACGAATTAGATTAACTCTAAATGAAATCTCCGGTATCTCATTGGTTCACTGCAGACCAGATGTTCTTTCCAACTACAAATGCAATGAATCTGCTACTCAGAGTCTGATTTAGGTCCGTTTGCCCTTTAACATAAGGCGATGCACAATCGATTACAATAAATGTGGCGAAAGATAAGTAAGAAAAAGCGACATCGGTCAGTTTTCATATTTCATTCATAAATTTATTGATTAATCATCATATTTTGTGACGCGTCTCTCAAATTAAAACAATTACTAGACATACTTGTTGCTTAAAATAATTTATTTCAAATTAGAATTTTTTGAAACAAGACATTTTATTTAAAATCAAAACAATTTAATCCTGTGAAAATTTCTGTTCCACGAATATGTAAATGTTGACCCAGATATGCTAGCGAAAAAGGGGAAACAGCTACCAAACGATATTTGCCTTCAATGGCCCTGCACTTTATGCACTTGTGCATATTCTCATCTATCTTTTGGGCATGTGCACCGGCCAAAATATTGTAAATTCTTTAGTTAAAATTGGTTTATTTCATCTCAAATGTTGCTAAGGAAAATAATATAAGAATATTTGTTAGCTTAAACATTCAATACCTTAAAAAAAAAAAATTTAATACATAACCTCAACTAAATTTTTTATAAATTACAATCGCATTAAAAATCCACAAGATACAGTGAACACTTTACTTTACAGTTATTAACTAAAGACGGTATTTTAATTTCGATAACAATTCAACAAAAATATTTAAAAGCTAGGACTTTCTGCACATGAACGAGCGAACGTGTGATTGGAATGCTGGCGAGGAGGTAGGCAGAAAGCTAAATAAAAAGAAAACAATAATCGTAATTAAAAAGAAAACAATATCGTTTTCTATGTTTTTCTACGTAATCAACTATTATTTTAAATATGAGAAAATACGATCTACGAGTAAATTGTGACCAATGTACAAATTGTGAATGCCTTCCAATATTAAGAATGTCTTCTAAAACGCACGTGGCACATCCAGTGAATGAACGCGTGGCGTGGATATCCTCATTCCGCGCTGTTTACGTAACGCCATTGCCTCCGTGCGCGCTCTTGGAAGGGGCATTTTCAGTGTCGTCGACAGGATGTGACTAGATGTTTTTTACGCAGCTCGCACTTCCAGACTTGTCGGGAAGTTGACGGATGAAAATGGTCGGTATGTCGACGAGGAGACACGTCCTTTGCAGTTCTGTGCCATTTTTGTTGGCTTTGTTGTGAGGCGAATCGTTGCGCTGTGTTGTTTCAAGCCTGACGTTCATATGCTGGGATTATTACGCGAACAATGTGACAAGTAAAAATGCTTGTGTGAATGTCGAAAAAAGAAGTGTTGCGATGTACTGTTGGCTCTAAATTGTTTACAAAAAGAGATTGTGTGAATTTTAGTGTTGTGGTGTAGTAGTTTGTCTTTGTCTTTTATTAGTGGATACATTTAGAAAATTATCAAAATTGTTCTTGAAAATTCTTTATGAACTGCCCGTTTTGAGTTTCCAACATGTATTTTTCAAAATTTCTGTTGCCTATTTTTAAGAGTTGCTTACAATTTTCCGTTATTATATGACAAGTTTGTAAGCAAATTATATGTTAATACTCATTATATCAAAGAATAAAACGACATAGTGAATACTACAATTTGTAATGAGACGTAAATAGTCACGAATGATAATCATTTTGGCTATGTGAGAGTTTGTTTTACACGGAATACGATGTTGCTGATGCTATCTGTTCAATCTACTGATTATACAGAGATTTGCACGACTTATAACTATAACTGGGTTAGGGCATAGGCAGGCGGGGAGCTCATTTAGTCGAAGCTTCCACTTACATTCTTACTGTTCTCTTAATTTGATGTTCGAATTTTCACATTTTTCACAAATTTCAAATTGTGACATTGTATTGTTTAATTTTTTTGTTTGTATGTTAATTATTTCTATTCGATTTGAATTCTATTAAAGCATTTATGGTGGGCGTAATTTATCCTTGGGGTATCTTGAAATTATTTTAATGTCTTTTACTGACAGTCCTAAATCAAAATTTTTAACACATTCTGCTTTCGGTAGTTCATCAAAACATTTTTCTGAAAGTCTTCTAATGCATTAGATTTTCTTTTTTCAGTTCGTTTCGAATTTGTCTATTTGATACAAACCATGATGCTTTAGTTAGGCGTCTTAAAATTTTATTTTGCACTACTTGGATTTTCTCTAAGTTACGTTTTGCTGCCCTACCCCATACAGGGCAAGCGTAAGTAAGCGATGGTCTAACAATTGATTTGAATAAACATATATCACATTCAATGCTTAGTCTAGAGTGACTATTTATGAGTGGATGTAGTTTTGCTATTTTCACGTGTGTTTTTTGGCAATTTCTTTAATATGATATTTCCACGTTAGTTTTCGGCCTAGAAACACTCTTAATCTCACCGGTTGATCTTTTTAATCCATTTTAAATCTACATTTTTAATTGTTAGAGGGTTGGGCATTTTAGGTCATCGTAGCGTAAATATCTTGAGTTGTGATTTAGTGGGGTTTATTTTTGTTTGCCATTTTGAGCACCAATTTATAAACAAATCTAATGATTTGTGTAGAATTTCTCTACTTTGATCCACATCTTTGTTTGTTGTGAACAGTACTGTGTCATCAGCGAAACATGCTATTTCTGTTCTTTCCATCTCAGAGTATTCTGCGACGTAAATGTTAAAGAGGGTTGGTGAGAGCGGTGAGCCTTGCGGTACTCCTACTCGCGGGATAAATCATGTTGTGGCGTCGTGGTAGATACGTAATGACTCAAATACACATTCAACACTTTATTTACGTTTTACGAATGTACAGTACAAACTCTGGGGTTGCCGACCTGGATAGCCGAGGTGACCAAGTCTGAAATGTCATAGCTACCTCGTGCCTGAAGGGTCGCGGGTTCGAATCCTGCCCGGGGCATGGATGCTTGTGTGTGTACGAGTATGCGAATTCCTTTACCATTACCCTCAAAGATCCAAAACCAATGTTATTTAGAGTGGTCGTTGTATGAACTTAGCCGTTCAAAATCGACATAAAATAAGTTCTCAAAAAGATCTGAGATTATTTTGTGTTATCTCTACGTCCGACCGGTAGCTCAGTGCATCAACTGATGTCATTGCAGCGCCTCTGACCGGGAAGTCCTAGGTTCAAGTCCTGACGGCGGCAGGATTTTCGACACTAGCCTTTCAGCTAAGTCGAATTCAGTCGCTGTCTGGAGGAGAATTCTTGCGGCCGGCTGCTCTGATCGGTAGTTTTCCGTGGTTTCTCCGATCAACACCAGGCGAATGCCGGAGCAGTACCCTACCAAACGGGCCACGGACCGCGCGCGATCTGTCCTTACTCTTCCTATCCTTTCCTTTTACACACACACACTTACACTAACATGCACCACACTATCACATATTCCGGGAGACCGGTCGGGAGCTTAAAGCTTGTCCCGGCTGGGGCGGTGCCCCGTTGGTGGGAGAGTCTTGGTTAGGGGGAAACCCCACAATTCGACGGTTGGTCGGCGCCGGATCTCACCATCCAGCGGAGGAAGATCACCGCCATATCCCGAGAAAAAGCATGCACTACACTAACGGGACAAATGAACAAAGCAGTGGACGCGCCCGGAAATACGAAAAAATCAATCAATCAATCTACCTCGGAGTATCCATACGCTAAGTGCTCTTCGAACCCTGAAATAGAACAGACTCTCCGCCCCGGCGCATTACCAGTAATTGTTCATGCAGTGCAGCGCACTCGCAGTGGCCCATGGAGCGAACGTTCCGCCTCTCTGGGCGAGCTGCGTGCGACCACGCGCGAGGTGAACAGACAGCCAAGTCTCGCCCGCCTAGGTTCAGTAGCGGATCATGGAGACTACGAGGCTTAGTGTCTTCGACTGTTTTCTTCCTTTTGTGTATATGGTGTCATATACACTACAAAAATAATATACAATATAACAAATATGTTTATTGTATATTCAACAAAAATATATGATAGCCCCCCAAAATGATGGGTTGGATCCGCTCTTGCTTGGGCTCGAATATTTTTTGGTGGTCACTTGATTATCTCCAGACTCATCTGCCTAGGCGGCAGCTCAGCCGTCATGTTATATCTCTAGCATTTTGGCGTATCCCAACTAGCCCTCAGCTGTTTTTTTTTTTTTGCGACGCCCTTCCAATCCCTATGGTCGTTTGCATTCCAATGTGCCCACCGGCGCTTTCGCAAGCATAAATGTCAACGTTACTATAATATATTGTAATAAATAGTAGGATTATCTAGAAATTGCTGAAATATTTGGAAGATTCCTCAATCTTACAATATAGAACGTTTCTCATTTTAGTAAACCATTGCAGCGTTGGGAAAACAGTAATATTTGTTTACAAGATGGGGAAATAAATATTTAGAACTTGACGTTACGTAGTTAATTTGTTGTATTCGATAGTATGTTTGTTCAGAGTTTATAAGCATTCTTGTATGTTTTCACCTACGTGTTGCATATTAGTACAATCCCCAACCAGTCCACTCTAAAGAAACCAAAATTAAATACGTTTTGTTACAAAACGGCGACAGAAACGTAAAACAATATACCAATTTTCGTATTGATAAGATGCGTATAATTCACGCAGCTCAACCTCGTGTTTTCAACTCAAACTAGTGTTTTTCCTCCGAAATAATAGTTTACTTTTCTCCACCTTATTAAGTTTTAAATGTTTCTTGACAGTAGTCGTATGTAGAAATAATTCGTTCATTAAGAATGAGCCCAACAAGAAAACATAGTTTTTTTTAATATATTATTGCAGGTAGCTGATGATAGCTAGAAATCTGAAAGATCTCTACAACATGGCTCTTAAACTTTCCATCGTGCCAGATCCGGAAATTTCGGGTCGGGAGAAAGTTCCCGTTTCCCCCTCCCCGGCGACGCCCGCACTTTGAATGAGGTGTCTGTACGCAGTTGTGCAATGCGAAAGGCAGTTCTCGGCATCAGCCTCCTTCGGTGATGGTGCGAAGTTTTGCACGTCCTTTTATTTGTACGCAGCGGGAAGATTTCTACACATCAACGCAGCCGAAGAAACAGTTTCTTTCAGGTTCGACACATTTACTACCGAGGAATGATTGTGTGGTATTCACACCTCTACCGTAACTCGCAGAACACTTTGTATGCACATAAAACTCCGAGATTGCATTAAGGAAACAGTTTTTTTGTATTAGGTGAGACCAAATAAATCGCGCAAAAAGCTAGACAAATATGGTCTTAGAATTAAGAAATGTTACGTAGGAAGAATCTATGTAATGAGGCAAGAAGTAAGATTTAAAAAAATGCACGTTATTACAGTGAAAATGAAGTCATTGGAGAAAAGAATAACAGTACCCTACCAAACGGGCCACGGACCGCGCGCGATCTTTCCTTTCTCTTCCTTGTCCTGCCCTCTCCTCTTACACACACACACTTACACTAACATGCACTACACTACCACATATTCCGGGAGACCAGTCGGGAACTTAGAGCTTGTTCCGACTGGGGCGGTGCCCCGCTTGTGGGAGGGTCCTGGTTAGGGGGAAACTCCACTAGCCGACGGTAGGTCGGCGCCAGATCTCGCCATTCAGCGGGGGATGATCACCGCCAACTCCCGTGAAAAAAACATGTACTACACTAACGTGTCTAATGACCGAAGCAGTTGACGCGCCCGGAAACACGAAAAATCAATCAATCAATCAATCCCTTATCCCCAGGCGTGGATAATAAACCTAAAACAGGGCCGTAGCCTGGAACACCCCAAGCTGGCCAAAGTCGGATTCATCCGTCCCTAAATGCCCAATACGTAAAAAAGATCGGTGCCTGAACCCTCGATACGAGGCAAGACGGCACGTTCTCCGTTGCGCCACCTGCAGAGTCCGGCGAAGCGAACGGTTCTGCGTGCGACCCGCGCACGCATCGCCAGTGACCGCGTGCGCCGCGCGGCGCGGAGCGGAACGGAGCGGCACCCCACTTACGGGGAGCGGTAATGGGCCGTAACGGTACCCGGTTCGAAGCGCGCCGCCGGCCGTGCGGCTGCTAATCGACGGAGCCGCTGCGCGCCGCCTCCGTCGCCTCCGCCCCACTTCCACCACCACTGCTGCAACCGCCGCCGCCCCTCCGACCCCGCACCCGCCCCGCCACCTCGCCCCGCCTCCGCCGCGCCGCCCCCCGCCGCCCCGGCACACCGCCGCCTCCGCCTCCACTTCCGCCATCTCACCGCCGCCACCCGCCGCCCGCCGCCCCGCCGCCATCCGCTACGCGGCACCACCGCACGCCGCCGCCATCCCACCGCCGGCGACACCACCGCCGCCGATCACGGCACACCGCCGTCCGCCTCCCTTCCGCCATCTCCACCGCCGCACCGCCGCCACCGCCGCCACCGCCACGCGCCACCGCCGCCAGCCGCGCATCGCCGGCACACCCGCCGCCCGCCTCCACTTCCGCCATCTCCACCCGCCGCCACCGCCGCCACCGCCGCCCCCGCGCCCGCTCCACCGCCGTCCACCGCCGCCACCGCCGCCACCGCCGCCACCGCCGCCACCGCCGCCCCGCCGCCACCGCCGCCGCACCGCCGCCACCGCCGCCACCGCCGCCACCGCCGCCACCGCCGCCACCGCCGCCACCGCCGCCACCGCCGCCACCGCCGCCACCGCCGCCACCGCCGCCACCGCCGCCACCGCCGCCACCGCCGCCACCGCCGCCACCGCCGCCACCGCCGCCACCGCCGCCAGCCGCCAGCCACCGCCGCCACCGCCGCCACCGCTGCCACCGCCGCCACCGCCGCCACCGCCGCCACCGCCGCCTCCGCCTCCACTTCCGCCATCTCCACCGCCGCCACCGCCGCCTCCGCCGCCACCGCCGCCACCGCCGCCACCGCCGCCACCGCCGCCACCGCCGCCACCGCCGCCACCGCCGCCACCGCTGCCACCGCCGCCGCCGCCGCCACCGCGACCTCCACCGCCTCCGCCGCTGACGAGCCTGTGTGGCGGTGGTAGTGGCGGTGTCAGGAGAAGAGAGTCCAGAGCGACAAAGAAGCACGGACGGCTCCCTTGGAAATGGACAGAACCATGTGACTGACAGTGTGTGCATGTGAAATGAGAGAGAGGAGAAAACAAAGATGAGGAGGGAGAGAATACGTGCGAGCCTTGGCTGATTTGTTGAGGTATCACTCAGTCATTCATCTGGTAAAAATAGAGAAACCATGGAAATCTACTGATCAAAGCAGCTGACAGATACAATTCTTCTCCGTACAGCGACAGAACTCGACCTAGTTAACTAGCTAGTGTTAAAAATTGTCAGGAGTCGAATATTAGGCCTTCCCGGTCACAGATTTTTAAGTAGCAACAGTCATTGTAATGAGCCATCTCAACCTGTGATGGTGACTTATGGCAGTGCAAACTAAGGAAAATAGTTAATGACTTTTTATATCTGGAAATACGCAAATGACGAGATGGCTAAATAGTTAGATAAATGACCGGACAGTCCAAGTCGTAATTTTAGGAGTTGAGTAGAAACAACGCTAGTTTCGTTCATCGGATATGATCTGTGTCTAACTCTTCACCTCTGAGCTTTTCGTGACCTTACGACACGCGTAAGAGTTGGTGATTTGCCCCCAAGTGTTTGGCGAAAAATATATTAAAACTTGTTTTTACTCAGAACAGATTAATTCTTAATTATCATTAATCTCATCAATGCTTAAGGGAGTGGAAATTGAAAAAGGGACCTTGAAGATTTGTAGATGTTTAGTATTTAATTTAAAAATTATTACTACGGTATTTCCTTCTTTCTAAATTAATTAAAGACAATGAAATTGTTTACGTCAGGAAAAGTGTTTAAAAGTGAATGAAAAAAATGATATTTTAGTAAAAAACGAATCGTTTATTTTCGTTTATTCTTCAAAATATCGGTTGTATGCAGGCGGAAGTGAAGACAGTGGTTGGAAAAGGTATTTCGGGGATAAGTGCCCGAGATTTAATTACTTATAATTTGATGTAATTCTCTGTGAGTATTTAACTAATTTTTCAGTTTGCGTGTTCGACAGTGACTCACTCTGAAAGTTCTCTTATTTTAATTCCTAAGGCACTTGTCATCGCAAAAAGAACTCTCGCAAAGCGACCACGTCATGCAGGTCACGCAATACCTTCTGTAACAAGCAACCTTTGAGAACGGGAAACTAATGAAGAATTAAATTGATTAAGAATTAGATTCTCCTTCTTTATAACTGGTTGGTTATGAACATAGTAATACGAATTCTTTTCACAACGTTAATACACTTTCCGCGTGCTCCGCTAGAAAACGATGTGCTTAATTGATTGATTGTTTACTAGAGTTTCCAGGCGCGTCATCTAAGGTCATTAGTCCCGTAAGTGAAGTGCATGTTTTTTTGCTCGGGAGGCGGCTGTGATCTTCCGTAGGTGGATGACGACATCCGGCGCCGACCTGAACGTCGGGTTGCGGGGTTCCCCTCAACCAGGTACATCCCACCAGCGGGACACCGCCCCAACCAGGACAAGCTCTAAGCTTCTGACCGGTCTCCCGCCATGTGTGGTAGTATAGCGCATGTTAAAGTAAGTGTGTGTAGGGGGGTGAGGATAGGTCAAGGAAGAGGTAGAAAAGAACGCGCGCGGTCCGTGGCCCGTTTGTTAGAGTATTGCTCCGCCATTCGCCTGGTGTTGATGGGAGAAACCAGGGAAAACTGCCGAACAGAGCAGTCGGTTGCTAGAATTCTCCTCCAGGCAGCGACATAACTCGACATTGCTGTCGGACTAGTGTCGAAAATCAGTCGGGACTTCAGCCCCAGGACCTCTCGGTCAGAGGCACTGCCGGGACATCAGTTGATGCCCTGAGCGACCTCGCCCGGTTCACCGACATGTTTAAGATTAGGCTTCATTGATAGTCAATATATTAACATAGAGGAAAAGGAAAGAAGTACTGCTATCAACTACTTTTACTACCAGTAAATAAGCAAACAGGAATATAATATTTATTTATTTTTTTATTTATTTAATAGGTAATTATTACAGCCAAATTAGAAACTTGATCCAATGTGGCTAGGCCGAAGGCCTTTAAGCCATTACAATACCTACATTCTACCGAGTTCTAACCTTTCGCCTTCTGGTATTCACCCCAATGGTCTCTCCATCGCCTCAAAGCCGCGAAACGAGACCATAAGGTACGGCTGAGGAAAACCCTGAAGGGAAAAACCTGCCGTCAGAAGCCGAGTACATGCTACTCTATCCGGGTTTTTTAAACTATTTATTTATTTGGCGCGGGCGTCAGGCATTCTCCTTCCAGTGTTTGGCCTCCACCGCACCTGAAAACAAACAGCACCACAGAAAATCGTCCGCACCAACGCCTCTGCCCTAACATTTCCGATTCCCACTTCCTTCGCCCTAATGTGCTTTATTTTAGCCGTTTCCTTTTATTTTATTTTAATTTAATTTATTTAACTTATTTTAATTAATTTAATTATAATTTATTTAACTTATTTTGATTAATTTAATTTTAATTTATTTAACTTATTTTAATTAATTTAATTTTAATTTATATAACTTATTTTAATTTATTTAACTTATTTTAATTAATTTAATTTTAATTTATATAACTTATTTTAATTTATTTAACTTATTTTAATTATTTTAAGTTAATATATATATATATATATATATATATATTTTTATTGACTTATTTATTACTTTTTTTTTCTTTTATTTTTTTTCTTTTTTTTTTTTATTTTTTTTTTTCACCTTAATTTCCGTTTCTCTAGTGGTCCGAACCTTTCCGAGAAATGTTCCTACTTCTTTCATGAAATTAGCTCTTTTATCCCCTAGAATGTTTTGGGCGAGCGTTACGTTCCTATGTTGAAGTAGTAATTTCCATTCCCATCCATTTTCCTCTCCAAATTTCGGTCGCACTGCAAATTAAAAGGATATGGATCCAGTCTTCCCTATCACCGCAAAGCACACAGATGCCATTACCATTCGAGTCCTTTAATCTACGTTGCATCCACCCCCCGACCCTGAACCAAGCGTATCCCCCTCTTGCGTCCTTTTGCAGTGTGTTTACGTAACGTTCGCAACCCCATAACGGACTCGCGTGAATTTGCGCAACTAGCGAACGTTTTTCGGCCGTTGCTGCCAGGATCTCTTGCCTTTAATATCCGCAAGTCTATCCGAAATTAACCGTTCTATGTCACGTGTTCCCTATCTCCCACCATTTCCGGAGAAACGTCTCCAAACCTGAACGTTCCAGTAGCAGTTTAATTTTATACGACCAGTAGCGTTGGTTGCTTCCTGTAACTGCACCCGAAAACATCTATTTATAAGTGAGTCAGTCTGTTCACCTGCTAATTTAATCCAAAGTTTAATGGGTTTCATTTTAAAATCTTTCCAAATTCCTACACTACCGACCTCTCTTAGGACTCCGGCATTTGCTGCGAATCTAGAGACTCGAGAATTAATTTGAAATAATCTGTTTCGACGCTTTCTAGTCGATCTATCCTATCCACTCCCAAATTTCTGCCCCATAATTCATTGCTGGGAGAACTAGGATTTAAACATCGTCTCGCACACCTTTAAAGGCAATTCCGAACCCTGCGCACTGCGCAAACGATTTCTTTGAGCGCAATTCTTCCTTTACTGTGCCGCCACTATGTGATTACTCCATCCACCATTCATGGAAAATTTTGCCCAAGATATGTAAATGTTTTTACCGGTCAATCTCCTCCTGAGCGTAAAACCATTTCTCCTTGTTACCCAGATAAATCCATTCTGAAGACAACTACTTTGGTTTTTGAATATTTACTTTAATCCCCATGTTTCACTATACGTTTCTAGGATATTTAAACTTTTGTAAGCCGTCAATAGTCTCCGAACATAAAACTAAATCATCAGCATATAGTAGTCCGGGAATGTTCAGGCCCTCAATTTCCAGCGCAGATGTATCCGCATCCTGTAACCACGTCAATAAATCGTTTATAAACAAGATAAACAATAGCGGTGAGAGGACAGCCCTGTCTTACTCCTACTGTCGATTTTATTTTCGCGTTGTACTTCCATCACCGCACCTGACACAGAAATTTACGTCTTCGTATATGCTCTGCAACACTTTTAAAACTTTACGTGAGACGCCTAGCTCATTAAGTTTTGCCATAAAGCTTTCCTATTGATAGAGTCAAAGCCATTTCGAAATCTACAAAACTGCAATATAAGTGGCCCGTTTACGCGCAAGCGCCTGCTTTACTAGGTATCTAACACAAAGATATTGTCGGTAGTCGCGAAGCTCTCCTAAAGCCTGCTTGCAATTCTGATATTTTATTGTGCTTTTCCGCCCATTCACTCAGTCGCCGTTGAGTATTTTACAAAATAGCTTGCTCAGCGCTGGTAAAAGACTAATTCCGCGATAATTTTGTGGGCAATTCGTATTACCTTTATTCTTAAAGACTGGTTGGAGGATCGCTGTACTCCACGTTTCTGGATACGATCCAGAATCAACTATTGCATTAAATAAATTTAGAATACTCTCTGGGTCTATGTGCCACAATTCCGAAATAAATTGTGGCGGAATGCCGTCCGCGCCGCCTGCCTTCTTATTATTCATGGCTAGCATAGCCCTATTCACTTCATTCCAGGTTATCGGTTCGTCTAATTCAGGGACATCCCGGTCCGTGATAATATATATCCCTGTTTCAATATTCGCTATTTCGAGCGCCCGTGAAAAGTACTGCTCCACGCGTCTGATGAAATTGCATTACTTACATTTCTTTTATTACGCAGTGATCTTATAACGTCCCAAATTGATTTATTATGATTGTTTCTTAAAATTGCCTCTATTCTTGCTGTCTCACTCTCCTGCCAAGATTTCTTCGATTTCTTAATTGTGGCCTCGTATTGCCTACGTAGTAACAAGTAACTATTTCTCGCTTCCGCAGTTCCACTGTTTCTGAACATTCTTAAGGCTACTATTGCTTCACGCCTGCTCACCCGACACTCCTCGCTAAACCATCCTTGGTCAGTACCCTTCCTCCTCTCCCACATTCGCATGCCCTCCCTGCGCGAAAGAGTCTCCTTTCTAAATTCTTTGCTTGCCTTTCCGGTGACCGCTCCTCTCGTGCCCACCCTACCGAGTTAAGAATAGCCTGCAAATTCCTGTCGCTTTTCCTCTTTCCATATAAACCGTCGTCTTGCTATTGTGAAGTTTGTTGCTCCGCCGTGCCACTGCCTGTAGCAGTTCAGTAGCATTTACTGCTAAATGAACGCACACAGGCAAATGGTCGGATTCTGCCCGTAATTCGATTCCAAAATCTAATAAATTGTTTATTATTTCATGAGACAACAGAGCATAATCTATTACACTACCTCCATTCCACTAATAAAAGTTAGTTCCCTTCAGTATCCTGTCCATAGTTGCCATTTAAGATTTCGAGATTAAATCTCTCGCATAATTCTAACAATTCCTGACCCTCATTATTGATGACTGAGTCTTTGCTTTTTCTAGAATTAGCTCTCGCTTCTTGCCGATCGAACTCCGAAAATACTTCCTGCTCATGACCAATTCTAGCATTCATGTCACCTAAGACTAGTAAATCAGTATTCGGATACCTTTGCTTCAACGAGTCTAAGAAATTATTGATTTCACCAAAAGCTTCTGGAGAATAATAAGCGAGCCCTGTGGGTGACGGTATATAAATACAATTGCGAGGTCTGTATTTTGCATTACTAGTCTAATACAAAGAAAATTGTCGGAGTTTGTTGTAATTTCATAAATAAATTGCACTAACCTATCCTGAAATATGCACGCAACACCTCCCGGTACCTACCCTTTCCCTCTACGTTTTTAGTTTTGCATATAGCTGTAAAACCAGACACATTTAAAGTCTCACCCTCCTTCCACCAAGTTTCTACGAGACCGACAATATCAAATGTGTTTATGTACCCATGGAAGTCTTGATTTCCGAGCTTAGAGCCTAGACCTTTGATGTTCCAACATCCTATTCTTAAAGCCTATTCCTGCCTATTTGGCGACCTGCTGGGTCCCGACTCACCGCGAGCTTCCTGCTGCTGCACGTTTGCCGCAGCCATCGCCCTCGTAAGAGGTCCTCGCTCCAGGCTGTCAGCCGCAAAGCGTCCGGGACTCGCCGAGTGCCGTGGGCTCCGGCGGGAACGTGAACGCGACCGCCGCCGCGAACGCGAACGAGACCGCCTCCGCCGCGATGCCGCGGGGTCAGAGGTCGTCCGCGCCGCCCCAGCACGAGGCGCAGCCGCAGGCGCGGCCGCGGCCACGGCCGAAATAATATGCAATACGAATGCAAGGAATATAATATGCAATACGAAGATAAATAAATGTATGGTCTGATTATCTACAACAATACCATAATAATTAAGTGAATACAACTCTACATTTTTTATGACAATGCATGAAATAATCTATGTTGAGTAACAGAAAAGAATGTTAATGTTAGTTTAGCTGTTTATATGTGTTAATATTTCCTTGAAGTTCATGCAAAATTTTTTCATCATTTTTCATGGCATGAAGATGGTTTTCTTTATTCTGAGCGACATGAAATTGAATTAGATTTGATGAAATTTAATTGAATGCAAATTATGATTAAAGTGAATAAGTTCATAAATAATTATTTTGCAATATTCTATGAACAGAGTACTAGGAATTAAACATAAAAGCTAGCACAAAATCAACATGTTCATAAATCATCTTCATAAATGAGAGATCTGAAGAACCCGTGCGGATCCAATCTGTGATTACGGATGCCAAGAAAAAACATGCGACTACTTATTTTCTTGTTAACCTTAAGTTTGCCAACGGAAGAATGCGGAACTTTTATTGCTCAGTTTAGGTCATCACGTTTTAGATTCTTAGTCTATGCATGCCTAAGGAGAGTAGGAAGGAATATCGAAGGAAATTAGTAACGTTGATTTTGTAGTTTAGAAGTACACACCCGAAACTCAGTAATTTTGACACTCAGGTTTTATGTTAAATACTTTTTCTCTATCCATAGAATTTTTACAAGTTAATTTGTTCGATTTGTAATCCACTTATACGCACTCTATCCTTCTCCACCTATAGAACTTCAATTGATTGATTGTTTGATTATTTTTGCTTACTGGTGCATTAAATTAGTTCTGTATATGGAAGTATATGGATTAGCTCCTGTAGCCATTAGTTCCGTAAATGAAGAGCATGTCATTTCCCGGGAGATGGCGGTGTTCCTCGCTAGAACGCGCGATCCACTGTCGACAGGCTTGTGGGGTCCCTGTCCAGATATCTCCACCAGCGGGGACCCCACGTCTGCCGGATTAGTCTTTAAGCCCATAACCTGCCTCCTGTCATATGTATAGTGTCTTCTAGTGGACAGCATGTGTGTGTGTGTGTGTGTGTGTGTGTGTGTGTGTGCGTGCGTGCAAGTTTAAGGGGAGGAATAGGGACACGCATGAGAAAGGAATGTTTGTGCGCACTTCGTGGGCCGTTTCAGAAGAGACTGCCTCGGTATTCGCCTGGTTTTGGTGAGAGAAATCACAGAACACTCCGACCAGAGCCATTAGAATTGTCCTGACAGCAGGCTACATTGGTTGCGAAGACGTGTTTCTGACTCACTTCTTGGCTGTCCGGGTGACGCCCCATAGTGGGTTGAGAGGCCGACGTTTCGCCTGACATATCGCAGCCTTCCTCAGGGTATACCCGTTTCAGAAGAGATTGCCGTCGCTCAGGGTACACCCTGAGAAAGCCTACGATATGTCAGGCGAAACGTCGGCCTCTCAGCCCACTACGAGGCGTCACCCGGACAGCCAAGAAGTAATCGACGCGAGCCGCCGATGCTTACGTATACGTGTTTCTGATTCAGTCTGAAAAACACATCACAGCTTCAACCAGCATCGATACACACAATACGAACATGTAATACTCGCTCTCTATATGATACTCTATAAATGTATCAGAACAATAGTCACGACGTAACGTACTAAATTTCCGGATGACATTCGACGCCGGGCGAAACTCTCGTTAAGATGCGTCGTTGTGGCCCTCCGCAAACACGGGCCAGGTAGATTAGGAGGGCGACCAGCATCTGCTCCGGTGGCCGCGCCCGGGCAAACGCCTGCCGGTACGGGGCGCGTGACACGCCGGACCCAAGCGGAGCACCGGGTTAAGGTGGCTAGCGCCTACAGCTCACACCTCTGGACTTGAAGAAACGATACTACACGGTGGTTCAAAGCACAACTAACTATTTTTTCTCCGAGAACCTTTCCAGCTTTAGGGATGTCGATTTTCGTTCGATTGATTGATTTTTTTCGTGTTTCCGGACGCGTCAACTGCGGTGGACATTAGTCCCGTAAGTGTAGTGCATGTTTACTCGGGAGATGGCGGTGATCTCCCACTGGATGGCGAGATCCGACGCCGACCTGCCGTCGGCTAGTGGCCCCCTAACCAGGACTCTCCCACCAGCGGGGCACCGCCCCAGTCGGGACAAGCTCTAGGCTCCCGACCGGTCTGCCGGAATGTGTGGTAGTGTAGTGCATGTTAGTGGAAGTGTGTGTGTGTGTATGTGTAAGGGGAGAGGATAAGAGAAGGAAGAGAAATTGCGTGCAGTCTGTGGCCCGTTTTTTAGGGAACTGCTCCGGCATTCGCCTTGTGTTGATCGGAGAAACCACGGAAAACTACCTATCAGAGCAGCCGGCCGCTAGAATTGTCCTCCAGACAGCGACTCAATTCGACCTACCTGAAATGCTAGTGTCGAAAATCTTGCCACCGTCAGGACTCGATCCTAGGACTTCCCGGTCAAAGGCGCTGCAGTGACATGTGTTGAGGCACTGACCTACCGCTCCCGGTTCGATTTTTGACTATTCCCGCCAGGTACCTACTATGTCCCTTATGGAGACACTTATTAACTTTTACACTAGCACCTGACACACTTGCGGGCTCCCCTGTCTGTGATCAGCAGACACACAATGCTTTTCTCGAAAACACACATACATGAAAGACGAGGGACAACCAATAATGCCCAAAGCGAGAGTAGAACCCATGACCCTTCCGACCGAGCCGTTGAGTCAGCACATGCTCTAGTCATCTGGACCATACAGGTCGGGAAATCTTCACTACCTATACCTCGATTAAAACAGGAAGTCCTTTCGAGGTCACGAGCTGGCTGGAGAGGGGGACACTGTAACCAATTGCGAGTTTTGTTACGACTTGAATGTTTGGTGTTGAAGCTCCCGATTGGATGACAGAGTTCTCCTCTCTTTTCAGCTCGTGAACTTGAAAGTTCACGCTTCCTGTTTTAATCGAAGCATAACGTTGAGGGGAGGTGGAGGGAGACGATAGAGGTATTTTTAAGAAAATGTTGTGCGGTGTTGCATAACTCCCAGGCGTTGTCACTCGTCTTCCTGTGAAGAAGGAAATCGTTGTAGTTTTGGTTCCTAAACGATATTTAAGTTCTTTAACTCTTCGAAGTTGAATGTTGTTGCTCCCTTATAAAGTTATTTTTCGTTTTATTTTACAATGGATGAATGTAAAGAAACATCGACCTGTACACACGATAATAATAATAATAATAATAATAATAATAATAATAATAATAATAATAATAATAATACCTATAATAATACCGGTAATAATGATGTGGTTGTAAATGTTCTTTAGATTTGTCTTAAAAACTCTTTACGACAAATAATGGGATGACGAATGTTTACATTTACTTCTTGTAGCGCTAACAAGGGTCAATCCCAGTATGCACCTTAAGCAATTGAGTAATCCCAGGAAATCAATAGTTAGGATGACGGATTAAAGCCGAACAATAATAAAGAGACCATTATTGACTACCTAATGTTGTTAACCTAAGGCAAAACAAAACCTGTCTCAGTGTTTATCAAGAAGGTGAAATGAAACGAATACCAAAGCCAATAACAAACGAAATTTATTTACGATTCCAAACTAATGAAATACATTAGAATATTTTCGTTTCGTGAAGGCATTATTAAATTCTTGACAATTATTGAGAGGTAAAAGGTGACGCGAGACATTAAATTACTAAACAAATGCTATCAATGTCTTCAGTACATTGTATGGGCTGATGAGATCGTGTTGATCTCGTTACATATCCTAGTGGTAGCAAACATCAACTTGCACCAGTGTCACTGAAAACTCTCCAATAACTAAAATAAATACCACAGTAGGAAGTTAAATGATGTGAAACAATAGTGTAACATCTTGTATAGAAACGGTTTATTTGGAAGGATTCGTTCCTAACTTCTACAGGTGTGGGAATCGCCATTTTGAAAGTGGTCAGTCGACATTCTGCCGACTGAGACAGGCGACTATATTTTCTTAATATGTCCCATGCCCTTTATAATTGCATAATACAATAGACTATCGACGAAAATGTAAGAGATCTCGCACACACGCAATATTACGTTTTGTCCATTTTCGGTCAGTAGTAATGCAATGTTTCTTTTAGTGTTCATTCTCCTAAGTGTGAAGAAAATTGGAGGTGGTGGCGTGCGTGTTACAAGGGAAGAGTCTGAAAAAACTGCTAAAAAAGTGGGAATTTAATTGTGTTTGAGAGAAGTCCAAAAAAGGGGGCAAGTTAATTTTTGGCGTGGTATTCACACATGAGATTTTCTCCCTTAATTGAAAGCGTTAATCACTCCCGTTTAAGGAATCCTTGAGTGAAGACAGAACGTCATAATAAAATGCACAGAAATGGAAATTAATGGCGTGCAATTACAATTAAGAGCCTTTATGTTTCTTTCCCAAAATATAAATAGTCGCTAACATTCTCTAAGGAAGGAAACAGGAAGCCACAAACCACGCGTAGCCCTTTGTAAGCCAGGTACCCCGCGTTTCATTTAAATTGGAAAATCGACATTATGTGTTAAGAATACGATGCAATTGTATGCGGACTCGGGAATAAAAGAATATACGTTGTTAGGACAACCATTAAACAAAGTGTAAAAATATTTCATGCGGGGGGCGGAGCGGGGGGGGTTGGGGACGGAGCGGGAGGATCGAAAGTCCTCTAATTGACATACACGAAATACACTAGACATACACGAAAGAGAATACCTATATTGGCTACACGATTACATTGGCAATTTTTTTCTGGAATTAAATGAGCGGAAGCCGCCACGAAAAAACTTAACTTATTTGAACGATTTTTTAATGTTTAGAAAAAGTGTGACCTCACAAAATTTACATCAAAATAAGAAACTAGTGGTGCTACAGAATTTGAATGATACTGATCGACCGAGGATTATTCAGTTACGAAACACTCCTACTCATTGTGTAAGAGATAGTGTTGTTTGCAGACAACAGACGTAGTAAGTCGTAAAAAAACAACTCCTTTTTCGGTATCAGGGGACCTCAAACCGTGCATTCCACAATCGATTTTCCGCGGCATTACATAACTTTCTCTATTCTACGTTTATTACTCCGTATATACGTATACGAAAAGGAAATGATAAATGGAAATAATGTGTTTTATTTATATAATTCCATTCTAGTTTAATATTTTATCAGGTTTCCTTCCTTAATCTCAGACAGACATCTGAGTAATAATCCTGGAACACAGAAGACACCTATTGGCACCTGTGTTTAGGATGCGGTGTCTCCCAGGCAGTCAAGTAGTTACTGACCCCGGCCGCGGAAGCCTACGCTATCTTGAGTAAATATTGGTAGACCGGAATATGAATTTCATTGGTCGCAGTGTTCCACAATGGAATGAGGTGTACGTTTGGTTCTAGACGGCGTGGGAGGGATTCAAATCTTGCAGTTCTGGTAATTTCCCTGTCGAGAATAACTTCGGCCTTGAGCGTCATGTATAGCATGTGAATGAATTGTTCATTGTCTTTGTGTCTCTTGGCCTCTGTGACACTTGACAAAGCATGAAGATAATTTGCACAGAATATAAACAATAAGCTCATTACTTCAGTGGTTGATTTAATACAAAAATCTTCTATTCATATGTTGAATGTGTCAAAAAAATCTTCAATAAAGTGAATGCAACTGTTACTTTCTGTTTAACAATTCAATTAGTATTAAAATCGAGACATTATATCGGAACCGAAAACTTAAGCAGTACTTCAATAACTAGACTGAATTTGAAAGCGTTTCGGTTTCAATATATAAAATACTGGAACTGCAGGGAATGGAACTGCACTGGTTTTTGAAAAATATTCATAATTTGCGTAATTTGGTTCACTAGTTTTTCTATTTAAGGAGTTATATGTTGTGAAGACGACAGTTTTTCTGAGAAGAGTTTTTCAGAGACGAAGAGTTTTTCAGAGAGCGGCCGTTTTGATGTTATTTATTTTAAATTATTATGGCTTTTTCTTTGAATGATAAAGGAGGGACCCGACCACAAAATAGTATGGAAGTTCTATTATATTATCATTCATTCCGAAATGATACAAGAAGATACTCTACTAACTATATTCAATAAGAAAACCTTTTGGAACTCTTTCAAAATGGAAACGGTAACTGAACCATTTTTTAAAATCCAAATCGAATACCAGAATCTTAACCACAATATTTGTTTTACTCAGAAGAAAAACTGTAATTTTCTTTGGAACGGTTTGATGTCTCCGTTAAAATATTTTTATATGATTTTTATTAACTATTAGATAACCAGCATTTATAAATTGTCACTTATTGATGTGACCGGAACATCTAATTCAGCCTATTCGGTTTTCTGTCCAAGCATATCTTGGTAAAACAAGAATAAATCTTGAGAAATTAGTATTCTAATTATTTGGTGATATGCATCTATGTTACATACCTAGTAAACAACAAATTATTTCAATTTAAGTTATGTTGTGTAATGCTTAAAAATATTCTCCTTTTTAAAACTCGAATAATGTTTTTGCACATTCAGTAACTATTTATGCTTTATAATCATAATACCACTTTCATGGAAATAATTGAGAGCACATAATGTTCTTTTATTTAATTTTTTATAAATCTTCTATTATGAGAAAATATTTATAATGTAAACATATAAAAGGATCACACCGTATTTATAATTTTGTTTTATAGGTGTATTTTATCATTGTTCCTTATCCTATCTCTATTTTTCTCTATCCTATCTATTTTTCCTTATCCTATCCTAACTCCTATCATGAATTATATCTGTGTTTAAGAGATCATAAAACCTCAAAGAGTGTCTTTTGTGTTCTCGTGTCAACTTTCAACGATGTCCTTCCGCACTAGAAGTTCATTAGGTTGGGAAAAGTGCTTGACAATTTCAAGGGCAAGGTGTCCGTTCCGCATAATGGTCCAACAATTTACCACAGGAGATTGCTACGTCATGTCACCAACGATTGTCTCACTGAATAGTCAGTATTTCTGAAATATGTATGCACCAGAACCGTGAATGTTAAATTTGACAACAACATATGCTACCATCGTGTTTCACAAACCATGTTTTACATTGAATTTCTTTTAAGCTGAAACAGTAAAACAAAAGAAAGTAAACAATATTTTCAAAAGCAATGATTTAAAACCAAAGAGGGTCAATTCTGCCTATAATTCCCAACATAAGGAATTATTCCTTTGATATGATTTATAAACACCTTGATGTACGATGATATGGAATTTTCCCTAATACATTCCTTCCTCCTCACCATTTCAAGATTTAAACGAGGAATAAACTAATATTGTTAAATTATATGTTGTTGTTCCCATAATTATCATGTACTGTTATATTATTATTTTTTATTGTTATCTATAATAATAATAATAATAATAATAATAATAATTATTATTATAATAATTTAATAATAATTATTATTATTATTATTATTATAAGTAGTAGCAGCAAAATTATTATACTATGTAAATATTATTTTAAAAATAAAACAGTACGAATCTTGAAATGTTAAATCATTTTAATTAAATTATGTTACATGCTTAACTATTTTGCTACTGAAAATAATTATCTACTATAAATATCGTAATATATCTGCAACAAGTTTTGTTGTATAATGTGGAGGCCTATAACCCCACCTCGATCACGTTCTTTTGCTCAGTTTCCCTGATCCTTTGAACAAATGCTGAGATGGTTTTGCTTCTGGACATAAAATATAACTTCACTCGCTGCACTCAAGAAGACGTATACAATTGTACTCCCTCCATATACATCATATTTGACTCCTCATACATGATTTTAATTGTATATGCGACTAAATAAATACTATTATTATTATTATTATTATTATTATTACTGTTATTATTATATTCAGACCTCAAATTATGTATATTTTATTTCTTGAACCATTTTTATAACAAATGAAAACGCACGAACCTCCTGTTTCAGCAAACAGTATTTGTGGCTTTCGTCTTCCCTCCTTGACCAACACGCAAAAATTATTATTTACGAAGACATTTCGTAAGACATTTTATTACAATAAAATATTAAAGAAAATGCAAACGACACCATGAGGCTGAGTTTTATTACCGATCGAGTATTCTAATAAGATGTTACGATGCGAGTATCGTTGAACGTTTTATCCAGTTTGTAAAAAATCCAATGGACTCTAATAAATTTGACTATTATTTTGCAAAAGGTACAGAATAATGTTGGTACTATATATTAGGAGACATGACGTATTAGAACACTTGTGGGAGCACATCTGATCCGAGTTTCGTTAAGTTTCACTTTAGATAATCAGAATGTATAAAAGGATTTAAACAGCGAAGATACCGCAGGATGGGGTAGCCTACCGAAAGTTCAAAGGGCGGAGAGCAGTAAGAATACAGGAATTATGTTGGTTGCGTTTTAATGAGAAAAAATGTTATCCAGTTCGTAAGATCTTGAACACTATAAAACCTATCGATTTAATATTGAAAGCATTCATTATATCAAAAAATTAAAGTAAATCAGAATTACATTCAAAATATTCAATTTTAGTTACGAATCACGGCGTACTGAAAGGGACTCGGGAGGTAAAGCCATAACGTGATGTGCCTTTTGACTTTATGGACGGTTCGCTCGTAAGTTTGTCTCTTAGTGCTATTTTCACTATCGCTGTGCTCGCAGAATTTACTTACGGAAAGTAAGCCTGGGAAGAAGGATCATATCTGCCTCTCATGAGAATCCCCACTTGGTTTCTTCTATCCTTGCGGGCTAAGAGCTGACTCAGAGTGACTTTATGTTCCACTTCGAAAACATAAGAAGAATTGGAGAATAATTCCGTAGGAGCATACATTTGTATTTGTAATTAGTCTGTAATGAAACATGCCCGACATTGACTGGTGCCAATTTGAAACAAGCGCCCTCTTTCTATTTAAAACAAGCCCCACTTGGAGGGACATTTTGAAACATAATTATTACTGATAAATATAATTTGGGCGCCAGGAAAAGGTTACACTTGAAACCTAACGATTCGTACGTAATGTAAATATCTCTCCTTCCAAAATTGTTGTGCTAGCTCAGTTACCTGGGTTTCGAAGTTCATAATTGTTGCTACTTACTCTGCAACCAATTATTCAATCTGCTATCCATACAGAGTGGCGAGGAATCTGAAAATCTTAAAACAATGCTGGATTGCACATAACAAACGATGATAATCAGCTTTTTTCAACTTAACAAATTGGAATTTATTGTATTGTAATCAAAATGAATCCATCTTTGGTCATGACCAGTTTTCTCTACATTACAATAGTTATAAAAACCTTTTCATTCATTCTTGGGTCTTCGCGCGCTCTTCAATTCTTCGTTCGATGGCGCCCCATAGAACCTTCTCCGTCGACGCAGCAGAATCTTGCTTCTGAATAAAGTCCTCGCCTAATGTCCGTGTCTGGTTCCAAATTCTCCCGGTGATACTATTATAATCCGTGACTTCCCTCACTAACGTCTCGGGTGGACGCTTAGCTACGTATTTTTCTTCTTACAGGAACGCTCTATCCTAATATAAGTAACAATAGTTAACTTTAAACAACTGTCAATTACAGTCTTTCCTCGATCTAGTAAAATATGTCAAGAGCCGATCGGCTCATCCCCGCGTTGCTGTAGCGAATGAATGTTCTTCTAAAAAAAACTCGGGAGCATCCGAATTTTGTGTCTTTTTCTTTTGTCTTTCAAAACAATGCTTATTCCGCCTCCGCTCTGTCATTTCAACCTAATGAAAATGTTCCTTAACGCCGGTTATTTATTTGTCACATAGCGACCCCTCGCGATCGTCTATTGATATCCCTATATTCCATGTCAGATAAAATGACATTTCCATACTAAAAATGGTTCGTCATTTACGTATTTCACAGTATATATCCTTTAATTTCGCCGCCGTTAGATCCTGATGTTTCTATTCGGTCACCCATCCAGGAACCCGCAATGTTTCGAATTCACTTTATCTTGGTGACTTCACGTCGTTTACTAATTTGGCTAGCGACGCCGGTTTTACGGTCGTGACCTTTCAGCAGAACCATCTCTTACTTGAAATACTTATAATAGTAAGGTAAGTATACTAGTGCTATCGGAGTTTTAAAATAAGTTTTGTTAGGTAATGAATGGTGTGTTGTAAAATATTTGAAATAGTTCGAGAGGATTAGCCTCTAGCACTGGGAGGTTTTCTGCTATACGTAGTATAGATAAAAGTACCTGAATCGATTCACAAATTTGACAACCAGATTTTGATGGTAAAGTACGTTTTAAGAATATCTGTTTTCAGACTATAAAGGGATTTTTATTGTTTCTTGATACCTAGATAAATGAATGGGTGTATGTATATGTGACACGAATAACTACAATAAATTAGAAGCTTTTGAACTCTAACTTGGGACATTTGTCAGAAGGATGCCAGAGATTAAAACATTTGTAAAAATTGTAAATGATCTTGGTTGTTCAGGTGACGCCGCGTCGAAGGCTGTGTTGCCGACGTTTCGACCATCTTATCGTGGTCTTCCTCACGAGCATCCTCCCTCTTTAGCACAACAGCCCTCAGGAAGACCACGATAAGATGGTCGAAACGTCGGCAACACAGCGTTCGACGCGGCGTCACCTGGACAACCAAGATCATTTACATGACTCTGGCCGCGGAAGCCTACGACTTCATTTGTAAAAATTGCTACATTTTGAGCTAAAGCCCCGGAGGATAAGTCGTTATGCCGTACCATTGATGCTGTCTCAATCCCCATCACTCACAATTTCTGGTTCATGTGATTTACGTTTGCGACGGGGAAATATATTTTATTTCGAAAGAGGAGGAAAAAATAAAACTCTTCAGTTTTACATAACTTCCGATATCGGGGAAAGTGTGGTCAAGTTTAGGAACACTATCATATCAGAAATTTGTTATTTTTCCTCAATCATTACAGTATCTAAATTTTGCATTTCTAAAGACTAAGACAAGAAAAAATTACGGAATGCCACA
Source organism: Teleogryllus oceanicus (assembly GCA_964035755.1). Classification (NCBI taxonomy): domain Eukaryota; kingdom Metazoa; phylum Arthropoda; class Insecta; order Orthoptera; family Gryllidae; genus Teleogryllus; species Teleogryllus oceanicus. The sequence goes on from CAXIVR010000003.1 coordinate 171,875,407, forward strand.
TATCCCTTCGTTTGCAGTTGAAAAATTTGGCCAAAACGTGGTCCACTTGCTCACCACTTTAACTACTACCGAAATAGCATGACTAAATATCACCACAAAGAAAGTGTTACCTTTACTTGGTGATAAATACCATGTTGACACCATTTTGATCCAAATTTTACAACCCAAAATTATAAGCCTCACTATCTTCTAAATCCATATCCCAATGTTACAATATAGCGTCTTTAGAAAATTGAAGACTTGGAGTTGGAAATAAAGTCAACTTACCAATACGTTGTTGATTTCCTCAAATTAATCTAAAAAGAGATGACACCGGGAGACGTGGCTCAGAGCATTAACTGATTTCACTGCAGCGCCTCTGACCGGGAGGTGGTAGGTTCGAGTCCTGACGGCGGCAGGATTTTCGAGTCTAGCTTTTCAGCTAGGTCGAATTCAGTCGCTGTCTGGAGGAAAATTCTAGCTGCCGGCTGCTCTGATGGGTAGTTTTCCGTGGTCTCTCCGATCAACACCAGGCGAATGCCGGAGCAGTACCCTACCAAACGGGCCACGGACCGCACGCGATATTTCCTTCCTCTTCCTTGTCCTATCTTCTCCCCACACACACGCACACTTACACTAACATGCATTACACTATCACATATCTCGGGAGAGCGGTCGGGAGCTTAGAGCTTGTCCCGGCTGGGGCGGTGCCCCGTTGGTGAGAGAGTCCTGATTAGGGGGAAACCCCACTAGCCGACGGTAGGTCGTCGCCGGATCTCGCCATCCAGCAGGGGAAGATCACCGCCATCTCCCGAGAAACAAAGCACTACACGAACGGGACTAATGACCAAAGCAGTTGACGTGCCCGGAAACACGAAAAAATCAATCAATACAAAGACAATCATAGAAAATGTAGACAAAATTTTAATTTTAAGAAACGGCTCGTAATTCTCTTTTGGCCCATCCTGAAGCACTGTGCGGCGATGGCAACGGCGGCGGTGGCCGAGGTGCCGCGAGGTGGCGGCGGCGGCGGCGATCGTGCTTCGCTCTGACGCACCCAAGCGCGGCGCGGCGACTTTACAGCGGCAATGCACCTTTACGGCGCAGTATAACGCTCGTGCGCCCTGATTTCGTTTTCCTTCGCGCAGCCCCTGCGTGCTCGCATTCGGTTCATTTCGCCAATTTGTGCGTGGGGAAATTCATTCTGATGCGGATGAATTGGCTGCATTTTTTTAAATTATTATTTTTTATTTTTGTATTGTTTGACATTACATTGTTCAGTTTACATATTAACTGTGCAAATGTTTGATGGACTTAATCTATCTTATCCTAACTTAATATAACTTAAAATTATATACATTACAATTATTTTAAAAAATATAAAGCGTGAGAGGAAGCAGGAAGCACCTCAGACAAGTATTATTCCAGGTTTGCGAACATTTTATAGAATGAGTGAAGTGGATATCTGTTTTTAATTTTTGTTGGATAATTGGGGTTTTTGCCCAGTTAATAGAAGGATGATGCTTGTATTTGGGGAAGGTTTGTGTAGAAGTTGTGTGCTAGATAGGCTATTTGATTTTTTATTGTGTTTATATTCAAATCATTATGTAGTTGGTTGTTACTGATGAACCAAGGTGCTTTTGTGATTAATCTTAATATTTTATTTTGGATCACTTGCATTTTGTTTAGATTTGTATTGGCAGCGTTGGTCCAGATGGGGCAAGCATAAAGTAGAGTCGGCCGGATTATTGATTTATAGAGTAATAGTTCATTAGATGTGAAGAGGTGGCTGTGATGATTCAGTAAGGGTCGTAGTTGAATTAGTTTAGTTTTGGCCTGCTGAGATTTTATGTATGTTGCTTCCAGTTGAGTCGAGTATCGAAGTTTAAGCCCAAGTATTTTATTGTTTTGTTTGTTGGTGTCCAATTAATGGTATCGTTATTTATGGATAGTGGAAGAGGGTGTGTGAATGGTTTTAATGTGAATATTTTTGATACAAATTTTGTAGGGTTTAACTTTATTTTCCAGATATTAGCCCAATTTGCAAGTAAATTTAAATGATTTTGAAGCTGTGTTTGAAGAGTTGTTAAAGAGTTCCCTGAGATGTAGAGTGCAGTGTCATCGGCAAATTGAGCAGTGTTGAGAATTGGCTGCATCAGGCCTGTTTCTGATACAGGAGCTTGGGGGCGTCGTTTCAGTCCCGTAGTTGCCTTGGGTCGTGCGATTATTGAATTCTCGCGCTCCTCGTACGGTATTGCACAACTGTCATTACAATCGTTATCATTAATGCTTCAGAGCTGTTCTCCTCCCAGGGTCACCTTCGCCATCATTAAACGTGATTCTCATGAAATAGACAACAGTTAAATCAAACGGAACGGACTAAAGAGCTGCGCTGAATATTTTTGTAGCATATAGCGACTTAATAACTTTTGTAACTCGAAATGAATGTCCCAAGAATACAGACAAATAGTATGTAATAACTATTGTAACTGTCAGCAATAACGTTAATTATTAATGAACACATTTTGTCAGAAGTCGCATGAATGATTTTTACTGCTAAACTTTATTGTTTTGTTAACTGATACTCAAACGAGTTTTTTCAATCTACATTCTGAATTGTGCATTGAAAGAATTTTGTATGTAATAATAACAACAACTTTCCAGCCCCTAAAATGTTTGCTTGATTCAAGGTGTCATGATCGAAAAGAGTTTGATAGCCCTAATTAAAATTAAAATACTTTTTTTGTTATTCGTTAACAATACTTGTTGACGTACATGTCGATAGCAAAATCAGCTAAATCAGATTTCACAATAAATGTTTTTGATAAAGACTTCAACCAAAAATAGGTCAGTATTATAAATATTTGACCAGACTTGAAGGAAATATTCAAATACGCATACTTGATGCAAATACTTGACGTTGTGTTTGTCTTCACCTCTTGAAATTACAAACAGTATGTGGTTCTTGAGTTTGGATTATTCAATAAAGTTTTTTATTGATAAGCCAACGTTTTGGCCGTACATTTCACCTTCGCTAGGAGTCAAGACACAAATATACCTGGAACATCGCACGTCCACCCATCAACTTCACCTCTAATACTTTAGAGTTACAGTTCTGTTGAGGAGAAGTTGAAATAGTAGTGAGTGAATTAAAGTTATGTTTACATTAGAAGTCCTGAACCTTAATAGTTTAGTGAATGATTTCTATCACGGGATGTAGTGGTGGTGCTGTCCACGCTACATGGTGAGATCTGGCGTCAACTTACACGTCAGTTTTGGGGAATTCCCTCCTCCCGGGGGGGGGGCACCACCCCAACCGGGACAAGATCTAAGCTTCCGACTGGTCTCCCGACAAGTGTAAGAGTGTAGTGCATGTGAGTGTAAGAGTGTACAAGGGGTAAGGAAAGGACAAGGAAGAGAAAAATGATCGAGTGCAGCCCATTTTTTAATAGATACTGCTCCGGCATTCACCTGGTATTGAAAACTAGCGATTAAAGCAGCTGATTGATAGAATGCTCCTTCGGCTCAGGCAGCGGCTGAATTCGACCGAGCTATGAAGCTAGTGTTGAAACCACTGCGACCCTCGGGAGTCGAAACGTAGAACCTTCCGACCACAGTGGTTACACAATCAGCGACAATTACGGTTGTGAGATAATCTCAGCCAGTGAACATAACATAACAATTCCACATAATACAAATACCGTAATATACAATAATGGAACATGTAATATTATATTAACATATAACATATTTCTTATTGTTATTATTACTGAGGTGGCTCGGGGCAACAACAGATGTCATTGCAGTGCCTCTGAGAGGGAGGTCCTAGGGGATTTGTTTCTAAATTTTTCCCGAATTTCTGGGTATCTAACAAAACCATTGACAACTCTAACGCGGCCAAAGGGTGTATAATTTACTTTCAATTTTTATGAGCATTGAAAATTAGTAATCGAGTGTGTGTGTGTGAATATATATATATATATATATATATATATATATATATATATATATATAAAATTCACATTTTATCTAAAGAGTATTATGAGAAAAATATAATCGAAGTTGACAAATGTGTATTGCAAGATAAGAATGTTTCTTGTGGTCAGTAGCTCCCATCCCGACAAGCCGGATGCCTCACCACAACTTCCGCAAGCGTGAAGTAAGAAAAATGTCTCGGATCCGCTGCAGTGCTAACATGTCCTGCAGTACAGAATGAGTTGTGTAGTGCGCTGCATCGTTTTCAAATGTGAAGCGATTGTGAGGATTATTTTCGTTTGCAATGAGAAAAGTGAAGCATAAACGTATGTTGCAATGGATTATCCAAGGTTTGCAATAAAGGAAGAAATGTCAAGTGATATTTAATGACAATGGGTGACGACGTGATCTTAAGAACACTAACGTGACTGAGCGGAGCTCAGGAAAAGGTATGGAAAACTATATCACGGAAAGTTGTAGTTGAGAAATATCCAACGCTTGCATTTTAAGTGATATTATAACATTTTAATATTATATTCATTTTCATGTTTAGAGATAATATGAAAAATTATTCTCGATTGAATTTTCACCCCGATCATGAATTTTGAGGAACGAATTCTTAGGAGTAATAAATTAATAATTTATTGGAGTGGTTGATTCCATGGTATACTCGTAATTAATGAGACACTGTTGTTGTCTTGGTATCGAATGATTTAATATCCTAAGTACTTTTCGATTTTGTAAGCAATTTTAAATTACATAAGCAAATTGAAAATGTCAGTATTTTGTCAACACATGTGTTTCTTGCAATATTCTAGTGAACACCTCTATCCTCACATCTATTAAACATTTCACAACCTTGTGCATGCTTCTAGAGTTATAATTTGTTTTCCATGACATGAATTGAAATACTAACAAAAGGAAAATAATAGGAACCCATAGTGTGACAGTAAAATGACTGACGTGAACGAAAATCGTAGAATTAACAAACAGTGATCAGAGAATTATGGCATCGAATAATGTTCAATTCAGTTCAGATGAATTCAGTTCAGAGAACTTTGAATATTCAAACGTTGCAAAAACTACAGTAAATGCGAGAAAATATGCACTGTTGTAGCACCATTATAGTTTCTTATTTTGTGGTAAATCCGTAGACTGTCCAAATTTCTAATACTTCGATTATACCTTCCTCCATCTTATTCCTTGCCCATCTTCTTCTTTAAACTTAAGATTTGTTCATAAGAGCGTCATTTTCAGTGTATCAATTTTTTATTTCTTGTGCCAAACTCACGCCAAGACTTTAAATTCTGATACCTTACTTTTCCATTAAGTTTAATACACGTACTACATGAAGGAAGAAAGAAAATATTCGAACAGTTTCTAACCGCACCGACCGTATTACTTCACAATGTTGGCTAAATGTTTCACAGGAAAGCAGTCAGTCTCATGATGTTGACAGCAGGTCGTGTAGAGAGAGAGAGAGAGAGATCTCCTAGAAGTACCGCGCTAGTGCTCGTTATGTCGATCCACGTGCAGAGAAAAATGTTTAAAAAAGAGAAGAAAAACTCCCAATTAGGTCTCTCCTGCGGTGACATTTCGCGAATATCCTGGGCACTCTCGGCCGAGGAAGCTTAGGGCAATCATTTCGAAAACATCTCCTAACGGTTTTCGGGGAAAATACGTAACCCACGTGTCTCTCAAGCGAAGGACCGCTCAATTACGTGCGTGTCGCCTTGTCCCCCTTTCTTCTTCTTTTTAAACGTTCAAAACCTTCGTTTTTTCGATTACAACGGAATAAATATCTTTTCCGCTAGTCACGGTTAAATATTTCGAAGATGCAGGAAAATAATTTTTTATTGTAGTGTGTACAAAGATAGAATAATGGCTTTGAAGTGTGGAAAACAATTTGTGAGATGAGAAAATCTGCGATTGAGTATAGTTTCCTCGGAAAATAAATTGGTATTAATGAGACTTCAAAGGTATGAAAAAATGCATTTGGCACTGTACTAAGATTTCATTCTTTACTTCCCAAAGGTGTTGTTCAGTGTGTGGGTGTCCTTCTAGTAATGGTTTTACATATTCACTATTGCATGGAATGATTGTCGTCTGAATTATGATAGTGCTACGTTTGCTAATTATTGAAATTCTCACTCAATTACTATGTATTTCTTAATAAAGTACTTTAAATTAAATTTCTTAATCAATTATTGGAGAACAATTGAGCGTTAAATTTATTAATATACAATAGAACATATAAAATAATGGGAACAAATATAAAGACGTGTAATGCATTTCTTCAAGTTATGTATACGATGGAACCCTGTATTATATTCAGAAGAGAAAATATTTTCCATCACCATGAGAAAGTTGAAAGACATTATTCGAGTGCGAAAGGGATTAAAAAGATTTTTGGTACTTAACTGAAATTTTCAAAGCATATAATCTATTCTTTACAATTCCAAATACTTATCTAAGAAAAAGAATAATGAGCTATATATTAAATTCGAAACTCATGGGATGCCATGTTTTGTCAATTTATGTATGTATGTATGTATTGTATTCAATCTAACACTAAAAACCCAAGTCTTGAAAATATGATGCGATATTTTATATACCGATGTATCAATGCAGTATCAGTAACAGATGATTCTTTTTATTTCTATTTTTCGTTTTCATTTGTCAGCAATATGATATTTAAATACAACACAACGCCCTTTACAATCATTAAACACGGCATCTAACAATGAACATTCGTGATTACCACGAAAATAATTATGACATAATTGGTGATGTGCAATTATATATAAACTTAGCTCTATGTGTAGTCTATGTTTACGTAATTTTGGGTTTGACGTCTAACTCTGTTTATCCACAGCAGTTCACGTAACTTCATTGCCATTAGGACTCGGAGAGCTTTGGATGTTTTTCTTTGGGGGAGTCGTTCTGAGTAACTCACAACAGACATTCCCTGGAACGTTTACCGTAGGTTTAATTTGATGAGAAAATGACGACACTTTGAAGAAGGACGAAGTGACATAATATTAACCCTCAGAGAGGTAATTAATAGTCTTGCTATTGTTCGAAGTGTCATTGTAACGTGTAATTTTGTGCGGTGCTGACTGTGAAAGTTGTACGATCGTATAAACCGAGAACAGAGAAGCGCAATCAAACGAAATGAAGGAGAATTGGATACTAAAGTGAGAAAGTAATGGGCGTGTAATAGAATAAACATTTATATTATGCCCCATAGTCTAAAACAAAAAAGAAAATATAACGAATGAAAAGTATTTTGTGGAATATAACTTATTCTTTTTAAGATGTTCTTTCCTATTCTGATTTTTTGAAAAGATGAATTCGCTATGTAACGTTAACGATTTCTTCAAGTTGATATGTTTGTGTATCGATTACTAAAAAATAAATATTTGTTTAATTCCTTCATGAGTGCGTATTTTTAAATAAGTATACTAATGGAAAGGCATTAAGGGCAGGGATACTTTTTACTAATATACATTTAGTAAAATTATATTTATATAAAAGTATTTTTAATTGTTAGAATTAAATCATAAAATCGTAATATGGTCAATATTTACTGTAACAAAAATATAAAATATTTTAAACGTATGTTGAATAGTGCATAGTGCAAATTTTCATAATGCAAATTTAGCCAGTGTAGGGCGCAAAATTGAAAAAACCCAAATAATTTAACACAACATAACATTTTATAATTTTAAACCAGCACTCTTCGCAAACTGTTATTTAACTTGTTGGCAAAGAGTTAATACAAGATACATAACTTAATATCAAAGTTGCATGTAGTTAAAAAGAGCGTTATACTCGTATATGCGTGAGGATGTGAATAAAAATGATGACTAGTTTGAATTTCCAAATGATTTCGTAGAAAAATATTCTCTGTTTCAGTAAATGCAATATTATAGTCAGAAAACTTAATTTCAACTTTTGAAAAAAATAATCGTGGTCATTTTGAATTCATTTTCAAATGTATTGTAAAGTTGGCTTTTGACACCTTCCAGAAATTTGATCCAAAAGAAATAGATCATATACAGAAGAAAAGGAAACCAAAACATAGCCTTTATACTGAGTACAGAGAGAAAATTTCCAGTTCTTAGAAATGACCAACAAAAAAGTGTTCTGTTTGTTTAGATTAGTGTTAAATGGAATCCATTGTGTCGAAAATTCGAATATGCGTCTTCATTAGGTATGATTTTAACATTACACTATTAACGTTCACGTTCAGTGATTCACGTTCAGTGATTTGTGTAAAAGGTGAGTAAACGTGACACACTGGGTATGAAAATTCAGTCACAATTCGCAGTATAAGAGTAGGCGGAATAACAGTATCAAATATTTGCATTTCGACTATTCATTTTTTTTTTAATTGTCTCCCCCACGTGCGAACTTTGCAAAGTCATATTAAATCTTGAACACATTTTTAAAGTTCTTCCAAGATTCAATCATCTAAGACATGTATTTGAGTTTACTCTTGAAGCATTACTTCATCATACTCAAGATCAAAATAGCATAATTAACATATGTAAAGCCACACATATTTTTTCAGCCATTTGTCTCTTGTAAATATAACTTCTACTTTGTATTATTTTGTATTGATTTAATATTGTATTCTATTGCTTATTATATTAGTTTTACATATTTTTATTGATAACATTTTGATTGTACATGATTTGATTATGAATATTTGTGAAAATTTTGTTTCTGTATTTTGTAAAATCCTCAAAACTTTGCTAGGCTTCTTACAAAGGTCTCCTTCAGTTCAATCTTCAATATTCTTACATCGAGTGTTCATATATCTATTCCTCCTCACCGCCAAATGAAAACTCTGGCTACGACACTGAAGAGAGATCTGTTGAATGGGAAAATCCCGCATTCATCTACAGCGTCATGCCGTTTGCCAAAATCCTCACGAAACTCGCGGCCCCGGTCGCTACCAGGGCAATAACGTTGAGCCGAAAGAGCGAACGCCGGGCATAAAACAATTCGACAGAGGATGTCGTAGTGCGAAGTGTTTCGCCTGGAGTCGCGAATCTGACCCATTGACCCATTTCGCGCCACTTCGCTCGCCCATGAAGCACGCAACGCCTGGGGGCCCTGACGGGATACCTCAGTCCAATGTGAACTATCCCTTTCTTGGAGGGGGCGGTCGCGAATTGCACTAGCTTTTCAGCTAGGTCGAATTCTGTCGCTGTCTGGAGGAGAATTCTACCGTCCGGCTGCTCTGATCGGTAGTTTTCCGTTGTTTCTCCGATCAACACCAGGCGAATGCCGGAGCAGTTCCCTACCAAACGGGCCACGGACCGCGCGCGAGCTTTCCATCCTCTTCCTTGTCCTATCCTCTCCCCTTACACACACACACTTATACTAACATGCACTACATTACCACATATTCCGGGAGGCCGATCGGGAGCTTAGAGCTTGTCCCGATTGGGGCGGCGCCCCGCTGGTGGGAGAGTCCTGGTTAGGGGGGAAACCCCACTAGCCGACGGTAGGTCGGCGCCGGATCTCGCCATCCAGGGGGGGAAGATTACCGCCATCTCCTGAGAAAAAAACAAGCACTACACTAACGGGACTAATGACCGAAGCAGTTACCGCACCCGGAAACACGAAAAAATCAATCAATCAAACAACAACAATAATCGTTATCTTTATGAGACTAAGAAGCTTTTATGTACGTCTATCAGACTCATTAGTGACTTACATTTAGCAACAAGATGTTTTCAAAACTCATTAAAAGCTACTTGATATGTGATAAAGAGCTTTAATTTTGTGTATTAATCTTTAGCTTTTAATAAAATAAAACTATAAAAAGAAAATAATTGTGATAATAATGAAAAAGGGTGTCAAAATCCCAGTCGTCTTCGTAATATTATTTATCCAGATCTAAGCATGTTAGGGTGCATAATGAAAGTATAATTACAATAAATGTACTGTTATATCCTCTAACGCAGTGCAAGAAACGGTAATTATATGAAAAACCATATAAACCCATATAAAAATTTGACAATATCCTGATTATCGAGATTGAGACATCATTTATGCGTGGACTGTAGAAAGGAAATAAAACAAGGACCTTAAAGGGTATAAAATACGTGGTTCATACCGCGGGCCCCGCGGGCTCATCCCGGCCTTGTGCGAGACAGCGAGGTGCGGCCACGACCGACCAGAAGATCGCGCTAAATTTAGGCAGTGGTCACGCGCCAGGAAGGAGCATCACGGGGTGAGAGGGGGGCTTATTAAGGTGCTTGCAAGATGCTGCATTGTCTGCTGCGAAGCTGGGCGCAATCTGTTGGAAGAAAAACGACTTTGAAAGACGTACAACGTCAAATCGAAGTATTTACTGTAGTTGAGGTTTAGAGTGCAGTGGAACCTGAATAGCTCGTAACTGAAAGGGGCAAAAATGTCATTAAGGTGCGATTATTTCTCCAAAACACCCAAAAATGATAATAATAAAAAATGCTATCGACTAAACAGAATAAAATAATATCGACTAAACAGAATAACGAGGTTTGATGGACTGAGGTTTCTCTGAAATGGTATATCGACTCTGGTAACCCAAATATGCGAAGTCAAATGTGACCATTTACCATAGAGTTTTATACAATACAATTTAAATGTGAAGTGAAATATGATATACCCTAGGTAATATTTCGCCTTATAATTGTATTTTAAAGAATTAAATTACATTGATGAACATGTAAACCAGCGGAATGTATATCGATCGTAATTTCTGGTACAATGTTTAATAATTAATTGGATGTAATCCAGTTACTAACTAGAGGAAAATGAAAAACAGTGCAACATTTAGTAAATTATGTTTTTTAGAAAAGTTTCTAATTATTATATAAAATCGCACAGTAAAGCAAATGTAAAATGTTATTGTAACCTTCAATTAGAAACATAGTTATGTAGTTGTGTAAACTGTAAAAACTACCTCGCAAACGTCCTGCATTAATGCAGCTTCACTACCTGAGCACGGAATATATTCAAATAAATGTTCACCATATTTGCACAGCAGAAAGTCGATTCCGTCACAAAGAACGCGATTAGGAATAAAAGCCAAACTATATAGTCGATGTGGCTTTTCAAGCAGTTTTTATTATTACACGGGAGCAAATATATCGTGATGAATTCTTACGAAAACTTATGGTTGCTACCTGTGTTCATATTTCAACTTAATGTGTATGAGTTCGGGCAGACATTCCAGATCTCAAGAAACCCTGTACGGATTGCATTCCTCACAAGAGTATTCACACACAGTTTTAACTGTTTCCGATACTTGACGTTAAATAAATAAAATGAAATGAATAAACTCTGATGTGTGTTGAACCTGCACGTTGAAAACAAAACCATGGGACAGTCTAATACTGTGCTGCAGACTGCGTAAAGCTGTGGGAGTGCAGGGCACTTGAATGGTTCCGGCAATGGCTGAAGCGCAGAACGAAGTCGCCTTCGCCGCCGTTAGTTGCGATTAATCCACTCAACTCCACAGTGCGACCGCGACCCACGCCGAAGCAGCCTCCGCGGAAGCTATCACACGGCCCCAGGACAGCTGTCCCCACTACGCCTCGGCCGCCGTCGCCACTGCCCTGCTCACCACCGCCCACTACTCCGCTGTCGCCATCGCCACTCCCACCATAATCGCCGCTCCCGTTTTCGCCACCGCCGCCGCCGCTGTCACGCAAGCCGCACTCGGCCCTGACCGTTGCTGTCATTGTCAATACCCCAAGCAGTATCGGGCGGCCGCGATGGAGCGGTCAGATTGACTGCTTTCCACCGCTGAGGATGGGATTCGATCCTCGCCCTGTCGATGTAGAATTTGTAGAATTCGTATAGAGTTCGCTAAAGCGTGTTCACGGGAGGTTTCCTCCGGATTTCTCCGTTACCCCTCTCTCTCTCTCTTTCTTTCTCTCTCTCTCTCTCTCTCTCTCTCTCTCTCTCTCTCTCTCTCTCTCTCATTTTACGGACCTCTTCTTCTTCGTGCTCATTACTGATTTTCATCACCATCATCATCACCGTAACCGTTTCGTTTCAACACAAATATCTTACCGGACAGATAGATAACGAAATAAATAATAAATTAACCAATTTCTTAAGATTTGTCATCGTCAGTCTTCGTCTTCTCACCGCCTCATGCGTCTTATGCAGTGTCATTTTTAGCGCGTCATTTTCTCCATTGTTACGGTCACAATCATTGACGTCATTGTCATCCAAAACAACACTGTCGCTGACTGTCGTGTACACTATCACCGTCCATGGTACTGTCTCCACTACCGGTTCCGCCATCATTTTCGCCACCGCCGTAGCTACCACCACTGTCAACATCACTGTCACTGTCACTATCCCCTACCAACGCTGTTCCTGCTGAACCCGTCGCCTCTCTTAAGACCGCCTCAGAAGTTGCTGTCTTCGCGGCGAGCGGCTGTCACCCGTAGAAGATAATTATCTCCTTAACTGCTGGTTTTTGCGGCAGCCATGGTCGCATTAAAACAATCGTAGGTGTTTCACGTCCGGTCGCTTTCTCATCCATCAGTGCAGCCAACCGCTGACGAAAGTGCCGCACTTATACTGTAACTGCAATGGACGGGACAATTTTCACTGGATGCGGCAATCTTTAGTTGGTGATTGAACTGCAAATAAATATGATAATATTATTGTTGAAGCAGCATTTAAGAAAGAATATTGAGATAAAATATTTAATTAATGACAGAATTTAATGACTCTTGAAAACTTAAAGAACATCATTACTTTTGTTCTGTGGCATTTTGAAATCGATTTAATTGACCTTTAATTAATTTCACAAATGTATCGTGTTTGTTATGATACTCATATTTGCGATAAATTGTTCTAACTCAACTTGTTAATGTTTATTATATTATTTTTCATTTACTTAATTATTAATGTAGGGAACTTTTTTAGGTTGAAAATTTATTGATATCATCGAATTTCTTACAATTGTCTTTATTTAAGAACAGATATGTCACATTTTGAATACACGTTACTCGCATAGAATCTCAAGAGTTTCAAGATTCGCACTTGTAGTTCACTCCATAGTTGTGAGAGCAGCTCACATCTCTGCATAGTTTGCCCTAACTTCAAGAGCAATTTAAAAGCAACATATTTCTCCTACTTATAGTACAACGACCCATGGCTTACAGCCAGACAAATATATTTTAAGACTACTGCAATTGCGACTTGATGGTGGAATGGAACAGAAAACTAGTCGCACTTTAATAAAAGGGGACAAAACATTAAGAATCTAGGTGATTATTAAGGAATTTTTGGTGTTTTATGCTTAAATCGATGTTAAACAAAAACTATTCGCAACCATTAGGATTTTCTAGTTTCATTCTAAATAATTTCTTAGCAGTTCGTTTGCGAATAGCCCCAGTAAGAAAACTTGTGTGGTTTTTCAAGTTCGGTAAATTACAACGAAATATTGTTTGAATTAGATGTTCACTAGAAACACGCAGTTATCATGGACTTTCTACAAGGAAAGTAAAATAAACTTGGGGAAAAATCTGTGTTCCATTGTTTCACGTACCACCGTAACAAAGCTAACAAACTACCCTTACGGAAATCTGAAAAATATTGTTTATTAATTTATTGTTCATATTTTAAACACATTAAACTTTCTATTTTCCACGCCTTTAATATAATATTAAAGGTGGGGAAGGAGGAGCAAACATTGAAAAAGTGACATATCCACTTCACACTTTTCCAATAAAAATTAAAAATGTAGCAAAAAATTAACATTTTTCTATAGTGTCTTTAACTAAACAAAAAGAACTATCTAATGTATTGTAGGACAGCTCACATCATTTCCTGCAAATAAATTTATATACAAAAACAACCGAACTCAATTTTTGCCAAATGGACATGTCACCTTTTGAATGTTTGCTCCTCAATTCTGTATATTTGTACTAATTTTCAATCCATGCCGAAATTGAATAAAATACTATGCAGACTCCGACCATATGAGTGATGACTATGGTTTAGTTAGATACTTGGAAAAATTTGAAAACAATGAAACTGCTTCGATGTTGAGTGAAATATTTAAACTATTGTGCTATTCCTCCTACCCTCTTACTGAGCGTATCAACTGAATTCTCACACTCAGTTGCCACTGTTTACTTTACAGCTGATGTCATGCAACAGCAAGGCTCCAAGAATTAGGTCATCTGCCATGTACTACATATTTGCTGTTAACATGTTGGGTTATGGAACGGCAATACGTTTTTATATTCTTCGTATGTAAAGTATGTAATTATATTCTTCGTATGTACTCCCATCTCGATCAGGTTTTTCGTCCCGTTTCCCTGATCCATTGAGCAAATGCTGAGATGGCCCCTTGTTTTGATTCTGGACATAAATGTAACTTCATTATCTGTGCACGTCTTCTACAATTCATTGGGAAATATAGTTATTCAAATTATCGTTTCCATGTTGTTGCGGCAGGAAGTATTTTTCCTTGACGAAGGACATCATGGATAAGAGCCCACAATTTATTGCTTATTTATCCTTGAAAATAGATTTTATTACATGAGAGCTTCTTTTTTCTTATTTTTTTATTTTCAAAATTTATGTATTATATGACTCAGTGTAGGGATCACAGAATTTTGAAAATGTGCACAGAATTCACTTCTCCCCATTGCACGTCATACGCAATTTCAACTGGTTTTTGACATAAAATAAATAAATAAAAGAATTGTTGTACTGTATACGTACAATGTTAATGAAGTATTCGTGAAGACTTATTTGTGTTAAAACATTTATTTTTTTACAGTTTTATACGAGACTATTTTATTTGTTTTTTTAAACAGTGTGAGTGCTACTTTTTGAACAATTCTTTTAAGTGGACAGCATCAACATCATTTTTGCTGATGCAGGCCAATAGTTTATCTTAAAATGCTATTGAAATAAATTATTAGAAATAAAATTAATTTATTGTATTAACGTGTCAGTTAAACTGCATAATATGCAACTTAATTAGCATTAATTTTTCTATGTGTTATTCATGATTCCTTTTCTTTTTTCAGGTGAGTATTAAAGCGATCTTTCCCTGTTCGGAGCGGCGACTTGTATGTAAGTTTGCAAGTAAGTAGGTAGGTAGATAAGTAAGTAAATGTATAAAGGTTACATTTTTCGAAACACATATTCATTCTGTATGCTTCCGATGAAACACACATAAAGACGTACAGACTATTTAACATTTAGTAGGTTTAGGAATGCTATTAGTAGCGTCTTATTAATAGAAAATTAAAGAAACACGAGAAATAATAACGTACTTTTCAGATCCTGTTTAAAGTATTCATTTCCTTTTTTAAAGGAAATACAAACTATGTTATTTCCAAAAACTACTTTCATGACAAGACTAATTCTACTAGTATTTTGTCAGTTGCAATAAATTTTGCAAAAAGCCATTATTCTTATATTTCATTTCAAGTCGACTCTCAATATATGCAAGAATATTCTAGATTTCTTGACGATAATTCTTGAGATCGTGTTTTATCTGCGTACGTTTTTGTATTTCGTCATTTTGCGTGATGCCAGAAAATTGAGAGGTTTTGCTATTTAATCGGCATTACTATCAATTTAAAATTATGCCTTGCTTGTTGAATCACATAGTTTGTATTACACATTAGAAAATATTTTCTGGTTCTGAAATGCTATCGAGAACGCTCGTTTATTTTTAAATCGATTGTAGATCGTAGAAAGGGGTTGGGATTTCGGAGAACGTTGAAACGTTTGCTTGTGCAGATTGTGGACTTTTAATCGATTCATGGAGACAATAATTTCATTAGATTCATGCAACGAGATAGAACAATTGAAATCTATGAAGTGGCGATGTGCCCGCACTATTTGAAGCTCTTTGAAAGGACAATTGCCATGTTTTCTGCTGGCAACATCAAAATGTTCGCACGTCATTACGCGAACTTTCGATCAAGTGTGAATTTAGAAACAAAAATGAATTCGATCAAAGTGCATTTAGAAGAGACGTAATATTTAAAGAATATTAAGTTTAAGTTTACTTGTTCGTAAAACAAATCAATTTTTGCTTTTTCTTCTTAGTTATTTCTACTTTATTTTAAAAAAGCAACATATTTTGAGTTGTACAGTTTTTATTTTTAATATTCATTATTAAAACTGTTATGTAAATTGATATCGCTGCAAAAATATGGGCTTAACAATAATTTGAAATTAAACCGCGGTTTCGGAAAATCGAAAATAAACAATTATTTTAACAATTTGTATAATTTTTATACATTTTAATGTAATATATTACATCTTTAAATTAACAAATTATCAAAATTCGCTATTTTAATACTTTCGTCGCTTCTATTTCTCCAAATTATTTGCTCAGCAAAGGGAAGAGCACAGCTACAAACACTATGCAGAAAAGCCCAAATCGTGAACTTTTAAGCAAGAACATGTAGCAGATCTTACGTTGTTTTGGCACCAAAAAAAAGCAAAACCTGGCAACCATTGGTTCAAATTGCTTCAAGCAGGAGCGCTGTGTGTGCACACAATTCCTCTCTATATAACTCAAGCTCGTTGGATTCATGGGATAGCCAGCCAGCATGCACGCCGGTGAAAAGAAGCTGTAGAACATCAACAGCAATTAGTTCGCCGCTGTGTCCCAAGGGCGCGCGGGTGTCGCTCTACCGTCTGGGATAGCCAGACACGCGATCTGCTCACACGACGGGCGATAACAATTTTATAGTTTTTCCAGTTCTTCGGAGTCCGTACAGAGTTTAAAACGAATATTTTAATAGATTCGTAATTCTTCGCATTCTTATTAGAAATCGATGTGAGACAAATGGTTCTCGTGAAACTATAAATCAGAACTTCACGGTTGGCGTAAAACATTCTCTGCAATTGTGATAAATATTAAGACTTTTTAATATGTGAGAAATATTAAGAATTTTTTCTTAATGTTTTATTTAATAAAGTATGTTAATATATTGATTTATATCTTTTACGCATTCAGGTAAATTGGATAGTAGATTACTAACAATCTTCAAGAAATGTCTAAGGACTTCACAAGTTTTAAAATTATGAAAAACCAATATCACTAATTTGTGATCATTTAGAGGGCAAGACTGGTATGAAATTAAAGTTTATATAATTAACTGTTTCTGATAGATATCTGTAATGTTCAATAAGTGTACTTCTTTATTCTCGTCATTGTTGGAGATCCAATTTCGAATATAGGTTGGAATATCTGTTGAATTTTAAAAGACGTCTTTTAAGAAAACACTCGTAATTAAGCTCTTGAATGAAGATGATGCCAAGTATTATGTCATGGTTTACTCGAGGCTTTAAATAGATACATCGTGTAAATCAACTGCCCACAAGACGTTTAAGCTACATAATACTATAAAATAGCACTTTCTGAGAGGAGTATCATCTCTGAAATCTCAGGTTCACTTCAAGCAACTTCAACTACCTTTCTCTTAGAGGCAAACAAAAAATTCTTGACGGCGAACCTCGATTTTCTGATGATACTCAGAGAGTTCAGGAAACAGTAAAAAAGCTTTCAAACCATCCAGGGCCATCCTTTTTTTTTTCAAAAAATGCGAGAATATCTGCAATTTTAACGTGCGTTAAAAACACGATATATTTATTTCATTAAAAATAATTCTATTCTAATGTTCCATTAAAAATATTTTCACATAAGGGTTGATTACTTAGCTATAGCTACTCGAAGTGGAAGTGATATCACAAATTACAGTGAGAGCAATGAGTAACCCAAACAAATATCCACAAATTCAGCCCACTATGCTGCGAAACTCCTTTCGAAACCCGTTCCGTTACAACCTTCTAATTCTACGAAAACATCTGTGGAATGAACGGAACATTTCTTATTAGCAAAGTTCGGTGCTGCCGGAAACGCGCCTGAGGTCACACGTTTTCTCAGACAGAGGTCATTTATCGCCAACATGTGGATGGAAGTTTTCGTGCTCTAGTTGACCGTTTCCGGCGTTTCCTGCGATCGATGGAAGGGTTTGGGGCAGAAACAAGATAAGCCATATGAGGCAGAGCACATTAAACAAAAAGTTGATATCTCAGTTTTGGTGAAAGTGCCGCTTATCTCGATCCTGCATTACTCTTATTCATGTAAGAAAGGCTTGAGGCAGGTACCGGAAGCGTGTGCATCAGTGCATTAACTGATGCCACTGCAGCGCCTGTGACCGGGAGGTCCTAGGTTCGAGTCCTGACGGCGTCAGGGTTTTCGACACCAGCTTTTGAGCTAGGTCGAATTCAGTCGCTGTCTGGAGGAGAATTCTAGCGGTCGGCTGCTCTGATCGGTAGTTTTCCGTGGTTTCTCCGATCAACACCAGGCGAATGCCGGAGCAGTAACCTACCAAACGGGCCACGGACCGCGCGCGATCTGTCCTTCTTCCTTGTCCTATCCTCTCCCTTACACACACACTTACACTAACATGCACTACGAACCCATATATTCCGGAAGACCATTTAGTAGGGAGTTTAGAGCCTGTCCTCGCTGAGGTGGTGCTCCGCTGGTGGGAGAGTCCTGGTTCAGGGAAAAACCCCAGTAGCCGACGGTAGGTCTCCGCCATCCGCCATCTCGCCATCCAGTGGGGAAGATCACCGCCATCTCCCGAGAAAAAAACATACACTGCACTAAACGGGAGTAATGACCAAACAGTTGACGCGCCCGGAAACACGAAAAAATCAATCAATCAATCATTGAGGCAGGTACAAGATGAACCACACTTTAACCAGAACAGAAATATATCAATAGTGGGAGACTTCTTTTGGCTGCCGTGTCTTATCTTGGTATTGCTCCAAGTAGATTAATTCCAAGCGGATGCCAGGTATGATCCTCAATACTTAACATTCAGATACCAATGCCATTCGGTTCCGGGAGAACACCAAAGGGGACTGAGGAGGGCACGTCGAAGTCAATAATAAATTGTAATATAATTGAAGGGAAATTTCACGTATTTTAGACCTAATGCTGCACACACTGCTCTAAGAAAATCTTTCCGCATTGGCACCTTGCTGTGTGCAACAGACCTTATGTTGTAGTACGAGCTGCGGATTTGAAACAAATTGTGTTCTCACCATAATCATAATAGATGCTAGAAGTGTTATCCCCTTCACTTGTTTCCAAGTGATTTGGTTCCTACCAACATAAATGCAGTTTTTAATAGGAGACCCTGATTTGGTTCACTGCGAAGAGTATACGACGCAGTGTATTTAGCAATATATTACGACCATATTGTGTTAATACTTTTTCAGGTTTAGAAACATGACAAGGACACACATATTAAGAACATTTTCTGTCCTTGAGGTCCTTTCCACTGTAGGCCAGTTCCTTTCCTTGAACTTTTTAAAAATTAATTCTTTATGACACAACTGTTATCTAAATCGACTGACACTAAAATATGTTAACAACATTTCTATGGAAAGATCGGGCAGTAAAAGTACCCGAAGTTTGAACAAAGCCACTTCTTATGCGACAATTTCGATTTTTTTTGTAAACAAACGATAAGCGGCGAAAGACAAAATTATCACAGAGATTCAGAAACTTTCTGTAGCGGAAGTCGTGAACACTGTTATGAAACGTAAACTCTCTTTCTAAACAAATAGACAAGAAAAATACGCCAGAGTCTATCGTTGACACTCCTTAAATGTTGTCAAACTGTGACTTACTCGCGCCGTGATTTGAAACGTACCTAATTGCGCGATGTACTGTATACACAGGTTACGAACTAACTGTACAGGATTTCTTGGCAAATACCACAATAGCTACGGTATTTCTTAATCTTAATCTCCGCCTGTTAAATAAATGCATTTTAAAAATGTATAAAAATTTTAATTTTGCATTAATTGAATTTATATTTCTATGGGTTTTCGTATTCCAAGATACATCGTTGTAAAGGCGGGTCCCTAGATAGACACACTGTACCATTTTGAAAAAAAAAAGTTTATTTTTAAAACCAATAATCGTTATTTAAGCTTTATTTGCCTATTTCCTGAACATTCACGTCTAATGTCACAAGTAGTTAAGAAGTACATCTAGCGCTTTAGATGTCTAGTAAATTCAGTAGTTGGAATTAATTAATTAATCAAATGTGAATCCCTCAAATACAAAAAGGAAACGTCAGTGATGAGACAAATGAAGAATCAATGCAATTTTGACAAACTTTTAGGAAAAAACAATTATCTTGTGGAAGTAGTGTCTGTAGTTCACCAGCGCGACTATCCTCCGATTTAAATGGAGTAGCTACTAACAGATCACCACATCTGGTGATCCAATTGGGAGCATTAATACCAAACATTTAAGACTTATCGAAGCGTCCACGTAACAGCGACGAGCTGATGATCAGTCAGAAGTCACTCTATTTAAATGTAAGTATTTTCAGAGTTAAACCATGACCACGAGCTATCCTCCCTTGACTATCTTGTCTCCAAGGACAGCTTCCGAGCCAGACGATACGCAAATCTGCCATCGCCATATGGGTCGACCCCATGATAAGAGTCTCGTAGTACTGTGAGGACGCGTTTCTCAGAATAAGACTCCATCAGGTGAAATCCTCTGGTAAGTCAGTGTCGGATCTCACCACCCAGCGGGGTAGGAACACCGCACTTAAACATTCACTAGACTAACGTGACTAATGACCATACCAGTTGACGTGCCGGGAAATATCAGTCTCGAGTTGGTGGGCTACCAACTATTCTGAGAGCCGCAATATCTGAAGTCGATTACCACACAAGAGCTGTCGGTGGATGTAAACCGGTTAAGGTGAATGGTGGCTCAGGGCATCAACTGATGTTACTACAGAGCCTCTGACTGGGAGGTTCTAGGTTAGAGTCCCGACGGTGGCAGGGTTTTCGACATTGCCTTGACAACTAGGTCGAATTCACCCACTGTCTGGAGGAGAATTCTTGAGGCCGGCTGCTCTGATCGGTGATTTTCCGTGGTTTCTCCGACCAGGCAAGCGCCGGAGAAGTACTCTCACAAACGAGGTACGGACCTCCCGTGATCTTTCCTTCATCTTGCTGGTCCTATCCTCGCCCCTTACTTCCAGTCGAGAGCTAAGAGATTGTCCCGGTTGGACCAATCTCTGCCCCACGTAGGCCGCGTCGACACGTATGTCGGCGCCGGATTTCGCAGTCAGCGGGTGATGATCCCGCATGTACTACACTTTCGACTTTAACGATATTAGCAGTTGACGCGCCCAGAATCACCAGTCAATCAGTTGGGGATTCAAATCGTCTCTCAGTTGCGAACATCTAGACGTGCCCGGAAAACCCAATTTATGTCCTGATTTATTTCTCCATATTTCCACTACTAAAATTTTATTAGCAACACATATTAATAGACAGAATTTGTGGAAACCTTCTGTGAAAATTCTATTTCGAGCTTCCATTTTACTATGAACGAGAAAAAAACTCCACCCGCAAATTTAGCAAAATGTTCTTTTTTATTCTTGATTAGAACCACTCGCTATCCTAGCGAAATGTCGATCAGAATGCGACAAACGTCTTGTAACTGTATACAACTCGCCGTAAAGTAAAATAAGAAAAAGTAGAAGGAGAAGAGGAGGTGGAAGGAGCAAAAGAAGTTGATTATATAAAAGAAATAAGAGAATAGAGATGTTTATGGCGGGGGAGGGCCAGAAAAAGGACATAAATCATTTCGGCGAGTGAAGTTGGCCGCTGTCGGAAACGCCCCTGAGGACTCGCATTTTCGCAAACTGAGGTCACGAGCCACGTGCGTCCTCCGTTGGTGAGGAATGAGGAAGGAGCCGCGAGCAATCCCTGCGTAAGCGCCTCGGCCTTTGTGTGTGGCTGCCTGCAAAGTGATTTATTCGAAACGAGAACGTCTAGTGCGCGATCCGATAAGGTGTTTTTATTGCGAATTTCTTTCTTCACTTCAGGAAGCTGATGGATTGATGGTGGTGTTGTTCTAGTGGAACATGAAGGGACGTATTCTTGAGAGTCGTGTTGTGAATAAAATTATGTATAGATCTGACAAGGTTACGTCTCAATACCATTTTCTGAAAGTCATCATTGAATCTTGTATTTCTGAAAATGTCTTGGAAAAAACTATTATGTTCTTGGTTTTCATTGACTAATTGTAAAATCTATTCGTTATTTATTCTTCTTTCATTTCATGCTATTATGAATTCTCCATGAAGTTAGTAATTTTATTACTTTACATATATCTGGTTTGGTTTTCGAAAGGTCTCGTTTCCTCTGAAAGAAAAGTTTCGAATCACAAGTATTTTATGCAATTACGATTTGAAGCATGTGCAGCATAGTTCCTATTAGCCATGCTCTCTTTATTAGCCATGCCAAGTTAATTGTCATTCGTGTGATGTACCGATAACCCTAATCCTTTCCCTTAATTTCTCTTATCTTACAGGTTAGGGGCTCTGCAAGCCCGCCCCCGCCCCCATTCAGTACAACTGATAACGACAAAAGTCAAAGGAAACATTCATATTGATTATTGTCTGTCCAATTATCGGCTGCCCTGTGTTGTTTCCCACTGTGGAAGATCACGGCTATATGTTTCCTTTACTTCCTGTGCGATAGGAAGGATTCTCGTTGGTACAACATCTATTTCTTGCAGGTACACAAGAAAACTTACACGTACAAAGTAATCGTCGCTTGTTTCGAGTGGATAATATGTTTAGAAAATAGTATATTTTTACTAGTACAAATTTTTATTTGGGTAGTTCTTAAGGAACAGCCGAGATAGATAATAAAATATTTTTCTCTTAGTTTTGAAAAATTATATGACTCCAAACGTTAAAAATCGATCTCGGGCAAAGGACAATTTTTGAGACATGTCACTTTTCTTGTACACCGACGATATGTCAAATACAAAGTTGTACCGATACGAATGCATGCGCATAATAATATTTTTGCTCTTTTCCTTTATATTTACTAATGACTAGCGTACTCGGGCGAGAACTCTGGCATGGTAAACCCCACCGTCTTCTCTATTTTCCCATTTCCATATAACGCCTGTAATGTGTATCTTTTTCTTCAAGACACTCTTATCCTCCGGCACGTGTTCAACTCGTCCTTGTGCTTGGTAACAATACAAAACAACCTTGTTAATACAAATTATTCTTATTTAACTTTATTACCAAACAGAGAGGTATTACCGTGCAATTTATTCGCCTAGAAGATCAAGTAAGTAGTTTAATTTCACTCACAGTTGGGGGGTTCGCACGACCCTGAACAAGTGGGGAGAATCGAGAATCGTCGAAGAAGCAAAAATGTAATAGAATTTTCAAGATGTCGTCCTCTAGATTACAGTATGAGGAACGCTTCCTTGGGGCCTTTGGCCTCATAATTCTACTTTTCAAGTTTCTAGAACGCTTCGTTTATGAGTTATTTAACAATATTGAAACAAAAATGCTGAAAGTGTTGCGGATTGCGTTTGGCATGAATATTTAGACGCGTTTTTTTAAACTAATCTTCTATAGTTTTAAAGTCAAAGTGCGATTCGTCATGTTTTCGTGAAATTATTTCTTCAGAGACCTCATTTATAAAGGTTGGTTGCGTGTGAGAGACGCAAAATGTATGTATACTACTGAAATAAGGCGGCGGCGGTGGTGTAGCGGTTAGCGTATCGCACTGCTATACCCGAGTTTGCGGGTTCAAACCCGATCGAAGCCGTGGATTTTTAAGGGCGAGAAAATCCTTCGTACGCCTTCCTTCGGAGGGGAAGTAAAGCCGGCTGTCCCATGTTAGTACATTTACTGCATGTAAAAGATCCTCAAGCCTAAATGATGCCTCTGAGCTAAATTCAAATCGCCTGTTTCGTCGCCCAAGTAATACCTTCTTTCTCCTATGATTGGTGAAAGGAGTGTAACGAAATTTACGTGGTCAGACGGAAGAGCAGGCCTCATGGCCTGAGTCTCGCCTCGTAAAATAAGTCAAATTCAATTGAATTCAAAATAATATAGGAGACGATGTGGAGAATCATTGGTGATGGAATTCAATTACTGAGCGTTGACAGGGA
Source organism: Teleogryllus oceanicus (assembly GCA_964035755.1). NCBI lineage: Eukaryota > Metazoa > Arthropoda > Insecta > Orthoptera > Gryllidae > Teleogryllus > Teleogryllus oceanicus. The sequence goes on from CAXIVR010000003.1 coordinate 171,899,405, forward strand.
TGTGACCTAAACTTTTATGTTTTTCCTTTTCCCTCAGTGGTGCCGAACTGCCAAGTATCTACGGACTTAGTGCTGGTTTGCCATTACCTCACCAGAGATGATTGATAATGAGAAATGAACAATGTTAGGACTGGAATGACGCGTTATATGGGCCTTTTGGTAGCATGAAAAGCCAATTATGACGCAACTACAGAGTAAAAGCTCCTTGCGACACCGTTCGTGGAACGTATCTAAATTTTTCGGCTTCGCGTACTAGGAAGATGTTAACAAAGTTTCGTTATTGTCACGAATTTCGACCTATAGACGCTATTTAAAATGCTTATACGCTACAAACATACTTTGTTTAATAGATAAATGCATAAAGCTATAATACAATTCAATAAATTATCTTGATGTTGATAAAAATTGATACTTATTATTACAAAAAACATTCATTAAGTGGGTCTTCATCTTATATCTTTCAAACAAAATAAAAATATGAAATTTCTGTCGAAGATGGTGTCACATTTTTGGATGACATTCAAACAAGTTATGGATTTTCAGTGAATTCGAAGGGGTTGCAAAAGCACAATTGTGCTTTTTCACCATTAAATTTTGTCAAGAACACCATAATATCTAAAATGATTGATTGATTCTTCGTGTTTCCGGGCACAACTGCTTTGGTCATTAGTCCCGTTAGTGTAGTGCATGCTTTTTCTCGAGAGATGGCGGTGATCTTCCCCCGCTGGAAGGCGAGTTCCGGCGCCGACCTACCGTCGGCTAGTAGGGTTTCCCCCTAACCAGGACTCTCCCACCAGCGAGGCACCGCCCCAGTCGGGACAAGCTCTAAGCTCCCGACCGGTCTCCCGGAATATGTGGTACTGTAGTGAATGTTAGCATAAGCGTGTGTGTGTGTGTGTGTGTGTGTGTGTAAAGGGAGAAGATAGGACAAGGAAGAGAAATGACAGATCGCGTGCGATCCGTGGCTCGTTTGGTAGGGTACTGCTCCAGCATTCGCCTGGTGTTGATAGTAGAAACCACGGAAAACTACCGATCAGAGCAGCCGGCCGCTAGAATTCTTCTCCAGACAGCGACTCAATTCGACCTAGCTGGAAAGCTAGTGTCGAAAATCCTGCCGCCGCCAGGACTCGAACCTAGGACCTCCCGGTCAGTGGCGCTGCAGTGACATCAGTTGATGCACTGAGCTACCGTTCCCGGTCATAATATCTGAAAGTTACTGTTGTTTTCACATCTCAAAAAGACCGCAATATTATCTGTGCAAATTTATTGTCCATTTAAAGTTTTTTTTTTTCATTTTCACTTTCACTTTCAATTTCACCAATTTAAAGACTACATTGTTATCCACTACTTGTAACCTTTATCAATTTAAAAGAAAGTGAAAACCCCAATATCTCAAATACACATTACTGTACTAGCATCCCCGTAAATCCAAATCCATGAACTAACAACGTTTAGATTTCTATTGTCTCTCTAGCAACCACGAAAAAACGTCACATGACATAAATCATAAATTACTGAATTACTTAATACTGAATAATACACACACACACACACACACACACACACACACACACAAAGGAATTTTCGCCTTGGTGACGTAACAGTGAGTCGTGTGTCAGTGCTTTTGTCTGGTCGGGAGAGGAGTCGATCTAGTCGGCCGTTCGCGTCATGAAATGCTCACCCGGCAAGGCGGCTGCTGCGAGGTGACGCGGAAGCAGCCCGGCCGTGCCATCCCGCCCCCCCCCCCCGCGCCACCCGGCCGGACGCCCGGCATTGTGTGGCCGCAGGCGCACATGCGGACACATCCGGCAGAGCGCGCGACTCCGTGTCGGCCAGGCTCCTTCGCGGAAGGAAACGAAAGAGCAGCGGGGGGAGGACACGCGGAGCTGCACTGTACGACGAGTGAGGAGAGATGCCAGGCGCGGCGACTTCATAGAACACTACACCTGTAGGTGTAGTGTAGGTTATATCTCGGGAGATGGCGGTGTTCCTTTATCACTGAAATTAGAGATCCGGTGCAGATCTACGAATACACGTCTAGCGAGTTTTCTCTTCCAAATATCTCCCCTGACGAAGCACCGCTCCATCCGGAACAAGCTCTAAGTTTCCGACCGGTCTCCCGGAATATGTGGTAGCGTAGTGCATGTTAGTGTGTGTGTGTAAAGGGAGAGGATAAGACAAGGAAGAGGAAGGAAAGATCGCGCGCGGTCCGTGGCCCGTTTGGTAGAGTACTGCTCCAGTATTCACCTGGTGTTGATCGGAGAATCCACGGAAAACTACCGACCAGAGCAGGCGGCCGCTAGTATTCTCCACCAGAAAGCGACTGAATCCTACCTAGCTGAAGAGCTAGTGTCGAAAATCCTGCCGCCGTAGGAACTTGAACCTAGCACTTTCTGGACAGAGGCGCTGCAGTGACATGAGTTGATGCACTGAGCTACCGCTCCCTGGTAGCGAGGGCTGATCGTAGTGAAGATGTAAGTCAAATTACTCTCATTATCAATTAATTGCATTTATTGTCTAAGATATTGTGCTCTGCACATTCTGCTGCAGGCAAAGGAATTTCCTGTATCTGCGAAACACCAGTGCAAGTTGAGTTTCCTGCCAATTAGGGGTAAATGTGACATATGTTACAACACATTTACCACCACATAATCAATACACAAAAATTAACATCTTGGATCTCCGCTCATTCCATACAAGTTTGTAATATTAAATCTGAGGCACCCTGCATTTGTACTTGCCCAGGAATAGCAAGCAAAAGCTGGTTGTACTTGTCACCATCGTCTCGGGTACACAAGACGAAGGAGAAACGGGAGTACAAGGCGGATGGAGGTGCAGTAGTCTCCGTGCAAGTGCACCCGCATCTTTGCCGTGTGACACAATTTCTCAGAATAGGCTCGAGGGGCGGGACCGCCCCTCCCAATGACCTACCTTCCTCCTGCCTCCCCACCTCTGCCTGGAGGAAGCGCCGTGCCCTGCCGTGCGGTCGCCGATTTTCCCCGAAGCAATTCTATTGAGCGCGCTGCTTTGATCGCTGTCGGGGCGGACGGCCTGTTGACAGGCGATCCCGCCGCGGCCACCAGGAAAAGGTGAAAACTTACGCAATGGGGCCGTGCTCGTGACTGTTTTTTTATTCCCTTTTTTTGTTTATTATTATTCGTGAAACGGCCTCGTTACGCTATTGTCTAATAATCGCTATTGTAAGAAATAACTATTACTCTAAGGGCATTTTTCGAATAATTGGTGAATTGAATAATGTAGGCAACTGAGAATTATTGTATGCGTGCATGAAGTTTAATTACTCAAACAGAGAAACATGTGAAAATGATTATTTTTTAGTAACCAATTTAAATTATTGATAACTACCTCATTATTTAGATGTTCGGGGTCAAATGCATAGCATCAGTTACCATAAATAACATCGTCGCCAGCACGATAAAATAAAGTATTGCAGGTAGTTTGCTTATGACAGCAAAAATAATCATTATGTCAGAAAATTACTGTGGTGGTTGTCAATTTCCAAATAATAAAGCGCATACCATCTGGCAGTTTTTGACATCCGGATAAAACATAATAGGTAATTTATAGGAAATATAGGGGAAAACTGTCTGTAAAGAAATGGTATTTTGTCATCATTTTCACATCTCAAACACTGTCATAGGTTCCTTCTTCTTTTTGTTATTATTATTATTATTATTATTATTATTATTATTATTATTATTATTATTATTATTATTATTAATATTATTATAGCTTCTGGGATGGCTCATGAGAAGCGTACTAGCTTCCAGTGCCGTGGTCCCGGCTTTTCCCGGTCGAGGCAAATATAGAGTTGTAACGTTCCTTTAAAATCGTCCCAGTTTCTGTAGCAGTGTGACAAAGAAAAGCTCAAGTACGCGGATATTACTAGTTACGATGAAGAGAATATATAATGTTTGCCTCATGTCGATCTTACCCCAAGCATGGAAATTTAACTAGGTTCAAGGCATGGGAGACATCGGTAGCTGGCCGGCGAAGTCGTACTACCGACCCAATAACGCCAAATACATATTATTATTATTATTATTATTATTATTATTATTATTATTATTATTATTATTATTATTATCATCATCATTATTATCACCACCTGAACGCTTTCTTACACGCTTTCGATCGCTATTTGCTTGTCTTGTTTAATCGAACCGGAACGAAAACCATAGATACTGACGCACGATTCAGTACCAAGGCCGATTCAATTATTTTTGAATAAACATGTTGCTTGAAACGTAATTGTATCAAACAATTCCGTTTTTGAAAGATTTTTGTATTTTCGTGTACTTATTAGTCTGGGTCTCGTGGAGTGCCTTATCATGACAACAACATAAATGTCAATTTTGAGACTACTTTCTCGCCTAAATTTTGAATAACGCAGTAAAGGTGAAGTATTATACACACCACGCGCGCACAATATAGTTAGTTGTTTTTGGAATAAAAAAATAATAGTAAACGAAGGGGAAACGGATTCAAAGCAGTTTTCAATTTCAAACAATCAATTTTACATTTCATTGAACACGAACGGTGTGGAATTGACTGAGGTAACATTTTTGGGTCTCTCAGTTTAGTCAAACTTCAAACGGAACGTCTATTTAAATGAATTGAACAAAAAATTAAGCTCAATGAGCTACGAGTTCAGAATTCTTCCACGTTCAGTCAGCCTTCATGACTGGAAACTTTCGCCGCACCTGATACTCTCAGCTGCAGGAGACTAGGAAGTTAAAGGAGATAGCCCACAAGGGGGTTGTGGCTCAGTGCGCCACCACATATCTAAGAGCGAAAGTGGGGACAGTATTGGGAAAGATGGAATAGTCGCAGTTCTATGTTTGATCCTGCGACTACCAAGTTTTTCTCAATCTACGACAACCAACAAAGTAACGAATTTGCCCTAAGGAAAATTCAATATAGTATTAATATTTAATCACAAATGCAGAAATATTATTTTGGTTAATCTGATTAGACATGAATTTAGTTCAAACATTTTTAGTTTACACACACACACACAAAATAGAATAACTTTGGAAACGAGTCCAAAAATGCATGCACACAAACTCCGGCTGTTCACATTATTGAATTACAGAAATACGATACCAAGAGGATTAAAGAGGTATAAATACAAGCTATAGTACATACCTAATGTCAAAAATTCTTTTTATTTTAAGTAACAGATATTAACTAATTTAGTATAATAGTAATAGTATAGGATAATAGTAATTTAAGTATAAAACAAAAAAATTAAAAGTATTCAGTAATTGGGAATTAGGATTAAATTATAGTCCCGACATCCGCCTGGGATGAACCTATGAAAACAACGGAACCTACCCTCCGGTTCGTGAAATTCTCACGGAAGCACAAGACCCAAATATTTAACATACAAATATACAGGATGCGATTGATTTATTGATTAATTTTTTCGTGTTTCCGGGTGCATCAACTGCTTTAGTCATTAGTCCCGTACGTGTAGTGCACGATTTTCGCGTTGATCTTCCCCTGCTGGATGACGAGATCCGGCGCCGACCTACCGTCGGCTAGTGGGGTTTCCTCCTAACCAGGACTCTCCGACAGCGGGGCACCGCCCCAACTGGGACAAGCTCTAAGCTCCCGATCGGTCTCCCGGAATATGTGATAGTGTAGTGCATTTTAGTGTAGGTGTGTGTGTGTAAGGGGAGAGGATAGGACAAGGAAGAGGAAGGAAAGATCGCACGCGGTCCGTGGCGGGTAGATACGGTACTGCTCCGGCATTCTCCTGGTGTTGATCGGAGAAACCACGGAAAACTACCGATCAGAGCAGCCGCCCACTAGAATTCTCTTCCAGACAGCGACTGAATTCAACCTAGCAGAAAAGCTAGTGTCGAAAATCCTGCCGCCGCCAGGACTCGAACCTGCGACCTCTCGGTCAGAGGAGCTGCAGTGACGTCAGTTGATGCACTGAGCTACCGCTCCCGTTTACAGGATGTAAAGCGACTCGGCGCGAACAAATCAGCGAGACAGTATCAGAAAGCGGCAGCGTCCTGCCGCACAGAGCCTCTTGCTGAGTGTTTATGCTAATAGCTACAGCCCGGGAGTTTGGGCGCATGCCCTTTTATTATTTTTACGATTTTATGACTTTTAACAATGGGAATCACTACACATCATATGGGAATCACTACATCTCGAGTTGTTTTAGTAACTTACATTTTGCTATTCTAGTCTATTTTTAATATTTTGCCTTTTCTGCCTTTTTCGTTATCATGTTCCTTTATTCTCCTGAGACCGGTATCGATCAAGCTGGAAACGTGCTTACAAGCCTGGAAAACACGAATGCACGGTCGTGTTTGTCTTTCGGTGGAAACGCATGCTCCAAAGCTAGGTTTTGTTAAAAATCTAAATCCAAAGAAAGATCATATCAGTCAAGATACTTGGTTTTTTTATTAATGCTGACAGGCGTTTTTGACTGACGAGGAACCCGATCCTACTTTTGAGTACGGCCTCCGATACCTTATGAGGACCGGACCCTTGCGTAACATAAAACATTCTCAGTGCTTGTGATTACACAAGTACGAATTACACAAGTAGAATATTATTCTGGTTTCACTTACGCCATTTCAAGATTCAAAATGGAGGGATTTCGAATAGGCAGAGTGGCGAGTAAAACAGATTCGTAGTGATCATATTGGGTAATCATGTGGAATCAGGATTAGAAATAAAATATTGTTTCCTTTCATGCAAATGCTAATGTAAATTTTAGAATTAGAATGAACATGTGAATCATTTTAATACTTTACATAATTCCTTTTAAATGATTTTTCATTGTTTACATATCTTTTTGCATCTCTACTTTAACGAAAGTTAAAGCCTTTTTGCCTGCATAATTTAGTAGAAATAAATGACCTTCTATTTTAGGTAAAATAAACGTGTGACTTTCCGAGAGCCACTTACAGCAATATACGATTTTCATGTTGCCACACCGCTGGGCGTCGCACGGAGGATGAGAAGAGAAAACACCGCAAGTCGACGTGTAGCCGAATCTCACGTTCGAGAGTGGGAGAAACAACTCAATCTCCCGAGATATAAAATGTACAATACGTATGGGAGTATTGACCATAGTAATTGAAGCGTCCGGAGACAATAATAAATCAATCAATCCGTCCTGCCCTACTCTGCCGTGCCCTGTACTATCTCGTCCGTTTGCCTGCTATCCCAACACCTGCACTACTCAGCCCCGCCCGCTCACCATTATCTTGATCCCATACTATCCCCGACCCATCTCGCACAGCTCCGATGAATGTATGCCCCGCACGCACAATGCATACCCTGTCACTATGATCCTCCCCAGCGACTACATGCATTGCGGGTTTCATAACCCAGCATTTTCCTCAGTCATTTTCGGAAAACAATGACTCGACCATGTTTAAGAGGTGAAATATTATAAACCAAGATCTTCTGACATAAATGTTTAAAAAACTGTTTTAATAGCATTGAAAACGAATCGGTAGTTGTCGTGTTTTTAGCGGTCTATGTAAAACGGTTGCAAGCAGTAACGATATTTTAAATATAAATACAGATTCAATTTAGGTGAGAAACGGTAGGGACACCGGTAGTCAAGAAAACTGCTGGGAGAGTCATATGTCAACGCTCCCGATCATTTCAACACCTATTACGCAAACAATAACACTTCGCCCTGCGTAATGATTTCCGTTTCCGCTCCGGAGCCTGTCTGACGCGGTGCTTCCGTCCGCGGGAAGTACGCGGCAGGTGCTCAATGGCCGAGGCCGGGGATCGAACCGGAGGCGCGACGGGCACGCCTCTGCCGCCAGCCAAGGCCGCTCGCGCCCGGGTTTACGTAAGCGCGCGGATATTCAACGGCGATGCGAGACGAGGCGAGAAGCACCACGCGGCCCGGGAGGTTAGTCATCGGTAGCGCGTCAATGGATTGATTGATTGAGTTTTTCGTGTTTCCGGGCGCGTCAACTGCTTCGGTCATTAGTCCCGTTAGTGGAGTGCATGTTTTTTGCTCGAGAGACGGCGGTGATCTTTCCCCGCTGGATGGCGAAATCCGGCGCCGACCCACCGTCGGCTAGTGGGGTTTCCCCCTAACCAGGACTCTCCCACCAGCGGGGCACCGCCCCAGCCGGGACAAGCTCAAAGCTTCCGACCGGTCTCCCGGAATATGTGGTAGTGTAGTGCATGTTAAGGTAAGTGTGTGTGTAAGGGGAGAGGATAGGGCAAGGAAGAGGAAGGACAGATCGCGCGCGGTCCGTGGCCCGTTTGGTAGGGTACTGCTCCGGCATTCGCCTGGTGTTGATCGGAGAAACCACGAAAAACTACCGATCAGAGCAGCCGGCCGCTAGAATTTTCCTCCAGACAGCGACTGAATTTCGATCTAGCTGAAAAGCTAGTGTCGAAAATCCTGCCGCCGTCAGGACTCGAACCTAGGACCTCCTGGTCAGAGGCGCTGCAGTGACATCAGTTGATGCACTGAGATAGCACTACCGGTGCGTCAATGGAGACGAGTGAAACACTTGTGGTTTTGAACAGTGTGCCTTAAATATTGCTTGATTACTAGTGATTCCGGATGCGTTCATTGCTAAAGTCATTAGTCCCATAAGTGTGGTTGCTGCTTTTCTTGCTCGGGAAGTGGCGGTGATCTTCCCCCGTTGGATAGCGAGAGGAGAGCCGACCTACCATCGGCTAGCGGAGTTTCCCCCTAACCAGGACTCTCCCCATCAGCGGATAACCGCCCCAGCCGGAGCAACTTCAAACACCCGACCCCGGCATGCGTGGAAGTGCAGGAAGGGTAACGTAGCGAAGGAAAGATAGCGCGCGGTTCGTGGACCGGTTGGTAGGGTACTACTCCGGCATTCGCCTGCTATTTATTAGAGGAACGACGGAAAACTACTTATCACAGCAGCCGGATGTTAGAATTCTCCTCAGGCAGCGAAAATCCTAATGCCGTGGAAACTGAAGCCCCAGGACCTTCCGGTCAGAGGTATTGCAGTGACATCAGTTGATGCCCTGGGCCACCACTCCCAGTGTATAGCGGACAGCAATCGACTGCAATGTTCATTTTCTGCGCCAGTGTTGATGTCCAAAAGTGTTGCGAAACTCTAACTGCAGAAGATCGACAATGTTGTAGATTGCCTTAATGCTTCGCCGTGCAAAAGCTCATTACTATCTAGTATGCCTATTGGGGTCACCGGCTCCCTGATCGCTCGTGTGTCTTTGCTGAATTCGGGGCGCAAATTCTGTTTGATCCACAAGGAATTTGCGGTGGGAAAAGTGGGTTTGCATCGGATTTTCTCGGGGTTCTACCATTTCTCCTCCCTCTCTTTTCTTCCTTAAGCCTTTATCATGTATATCATAGTATTTCTATGTTCAAAGTAATACCTGCATTAATGTATATTATAAAGACAGTCCTGCTCAGTACGACAATCTTCCTCCCTGTCACGCTGTGTCTAGTGCTACGATGCAAGTGACAACGCGGCCACAGCAGTAACCGAGCATTCTAGAGGCCGGCTGCTCTGATCGGTAGTTTTCCGTGTTTTTTCCGATCAACCCTAGGCGAATGCCGGAGCAGTACCCTAATAAACGGGCCACAGACCGCGCGCGATCTTTCCTTCCTCTTCCTTGTCCTATCAACCCTTACACACACACACTTGCACGAACATGCACTACACTACCACATATTCCGTGAGACAGATCGGCAGCTTAGGGCTTGTCCCGACTGCTGGTGGGAGAGTCCTGGTTAGGGGGAAACCCCACTAGCCGACGGTAGGTCGGCGCCGGATCTCGCCATCCACCGGGGAAAGATCACCGCCATCTCCCGAGAAAAAAATATGCACTACACTAACGGAACTAATGACCAGAGCAGTTGACGCGCCCGGAAACATGAATAAATCAATAAATCAATCAATCAGTAACCGAGTATGCAGGGCGCTCATTTAAATCGTACAGAAAACGGCGCGCTCAGCCTGTGGCCGCGACTAGTCGCTGGGCTGCAGCCGCCAAAAGTAGCCCAGTGTCTAGCACCTCGCAGCACCCGGCTTATTCTTCGACTGAAGCATTAAGTTTTTCTTAGGAAGGTTAATTTTAATTACTTAAATGAAATTTATTAAAAGACTGCCTTTCTTGATTTTTTTTAAATTTTTGGTCTATAAAAATGTAACAAGTCATAAATAAAGTTTGTCATACTGTGAATGTCTGCCTTAAAAATTATAGGACCTTCCAAGAATTAAAACATGTGACATGATGACGTTCAAGCTCCCGATTGGATGACAGCCTCATAGCTGACCAATTGTCAACAGACGTAATTGGACTTTAATAGAAGTCTAAGAGCGGTTACGAAGATGAAAGGATTGACCGCCTCCTTCCGAATCCACTGTGCGCCGCGTCGATTGATTGATTACTGATACCGGGCGCGTGAACTGCTGAGGTCATTACCATAAGTGTAAAGCATGTGTTAGCACGGGAAGTGACGGTGATCTTCCCCACTCGATAGTGAGATACGGCGCCGACGTACACGTCTATAACGCAGATTTTCCCAACCAGGTATCTCCTAGCAGCAAGGGAGGTACTTGCCGCCCCCAACCGGAACAAGCTCTAAGCTCCCGGCTGGTCACCCAACACATGTGGTATATAGGGCATGTAAATATAAGATCTGTGGTGCATTTGTCAGGGTTCTGCTTCGACATTCGTCTGGTATTGATCTGAAAAGCCATGGAAACTACTGATGAGAGCAGCCGGTTGCAAGATTTCTCCTCCGGGCAACAGCTGAATTCGACTTACCTGAGAGGCTAGTTGTCGAAAATCCTGACACCGTCGGATCGAGTCGCGTCGAGTCGCGTCGAGTTGCGTCGAGTGTCGCGTCGAGTCGCGTCGAGTCGCGTCGAGTCGCGTCGAGTCGCGTCGAGTCGCGTCGAGTCGCGTCGAGTCGCGTCGAGTCGCGTCGAGTCGCGTCGAGTCGCGTCGAGTCGCGTCGAGTCGCGTCGAGTCGCGTCGAGTCGCGTCGAGTCGCGTCGAGTCGCGTCGAGTCGCGTCGAGTGGTGAGTCGCGTCGCGTCGGAAGCGCGCTGCTCCTCGCGTGGCCGCCCGGCGGAAACGGATGTGCGCGTGTCGGCGTTTGTGAGAAAGTCCGGCTCGCGGAGGAAGTTGCACGCCGCGGACACGCACCCACCGAAACCGTTGGATTCAAAGGAACGGGATACTAAATGTGTAGTCGGATTCATGTTCATCAGGGCTGTCTGTGTGTCACCGACTCATGCATGACACTTCCTTTTGGAACTTCCCACAGAAAAATAGACGAGGGTCAGTCTACCTTCGAAAGCAAGCACACACCAATGTCTGTGTAATTATAATGGCAGTAAGAACCGATTTGTTTAGTTTTGAAAGTTTCTTTTTGAAAATGATTCTGGATTGATTGTTTGATAGATTTTTCCGGGTAGGTCAACTGCTTTGGTCAATTTTTCCGTTAATGTAGTAAATGTAGCGGTCGGCCCGGGAAGTAGCGGCCTTCCTCCCAGCGGGATGGTGAGATCCGCTGCCGTTCTACACGTTGACTTGGAGGTGGTTTCCCATCCCAGACCGGTAGCGGTAGCTCAGTGCATCATCTGATGTCATTGCAGCGCTTCTGACCGGGAGGTCCTTGGTTCGAATCCGGACGGCGGCAGGATTTTCGACACTAGCTTTTCAGCTAGAAGAATTCTAGCGGCCGGCCGCTCTGATCGGTAGCTTTCCGTGGTTTCTCCGATCAACGCCAGGCGAATGCCGGAGCAGTAGCCTACGAAACGGGCCACGGACCGCGCGCGATCTGTCCTTACTCTTCCTTGTCCTATCCTCTTCCCTTACACACATACTTACACTAACATACAGTACTCTACCACATATTCCGGGAGACCGTTCGGGAGCTTAGAGCTTGTCCCGGCTGGGGCGGGGCCCTGCTGGTGGGAGAGTCCTGGTTAGGGGGAAACTCCACTAGCCGACGGTAGGTCGGTGCCGGATCTCGCCATCTAGCGGGGGAAGATCACCGCCATCTCCTGAGAAAAAAACATGCACTACACTAACGGGACTAATGACCGAAGCAGTTGAAGCGCCGGGAAACACGAAAAAATCAATCAATCAATCAGTCAACGGAAGAAATGAGAGAAAGCATGACCCATTTGATAGGGTTCTGCTCCGGCAATCACCTGGTGTTCATCGAAAAAAAACAGAAACCTACCAATCAGAGCAGCCGGTCGCTAGTATTATCCACCAGATAGCGGCTGAATTCGATCTAGCTATGTAGTAGCTAGTGTCGAAAATGCTGTCACCGTCGTCACTCGAACCTAGGACTTCCCCGTCAGAGGCACATTAACTGATGCTCTGGGCCGCCTAAATCGGTACAAATGATTAGGAGTGGAGCATTTGTGGATATCTCATTAGTCAACTACACGAGAACTTTACGATGCCATACGTGTGACAGGAAATCTCAGCCTTGTGCTCTTTGTACTTGAACGATACTCCGAGAGCCTGCGCCATCTAAGGCGGTAAGTTTTCAATGCAATCAACTTCATGGTAGAATGCGAAAAATACGCTAAGCGCCGAGCGTTGAACATCCCGCCTTGCAACGAGCCTCCGGCTGTAAGCGGTCGGAGCCGGCGAGATCCCGGGGCTGAGAACTAGGGCATCGGCGGGGGCTCATCTCGTGCGGCACCGCGAAGGTTGCAGCCTTGTCCAACCTTACCCACTAGCCGGGAGCGGCCAAATGCTGGCGCCGACGGCGACGGAGGCGGCGGTGGCGGCGGGGGGGGGGGTGGAGACGGTGGGGACGAGAGTGGCGGTAGTGGCGGCGGTGGCGACGGTGGGAGAGTGGCGGTGGGAGAGTGGCGGTGGCGAGGTGGCAGTGGCGAGGTGGCGGTGACGAGGTGGCGGTGGCGACGGTGGCGAGTGTGGCTGTGGCGAGGTGGCGGTGGCGAGAGGCGGTGGCGAGAGTGGCGGTGACGAGAGTGGCGGTGGCGGGTGGCGAGGTGGCGGTTACGAGAGTGGCGGTGACAAGAGTGGCGGTGGCGGGAGGAGGGTGGCGGTGGCGACGACAGCAAAGAGGCGATGGCGGCGGCGGAGACGAGAGTGGCGGTTGTGGTGACGGTGGCGGCGGCGGAGGCGACGGAGGCGGCTCTGGAGATCATGGCGGTTGCGGCGGCGATTGTGGTGACGAGTGGGTCGGTGGCGGCGACGTGACGGTGGCGATAATTAGACGGAGGCGGGTATGGAGGAGGCAGTGGCGAGAGTGCTGGTGGCTACGGCGGAGGCGGGGCTGAGGAGAGTGGGTGTGGCAGTGGCGGTGGCTGTGGAGGCGGGGGAGGCGGCGGCAGCACGGGACACTTTCGCGGCCGTTGGGGGCCAGGGGGGCGGTGGCAACAGTGGGGCGCACACGGGTTTCGCGGGGGGAAACTCACAACCATAGTGCTAATGTGTTTGAATGTTGATTAGGAATAAACAATGAAAATGAAACCCTAATTGCTCAATTTTTCTTCCGAGTTTTCAAGAAAACGACAACGCCGAACTAAAATCATGATGTAAATTTAAAAAAATTAAAACGTGTGTCATCATTGAGTAATCTTCACTTATACATGCCTTATTAAATCTAGTTTATAACACTACCGTCTCTTGCATGTAGAAATACCATTTCCTTCCTTCTCCTTTCCATTCAAATAAAAGGAAAATATTTTTCCAGAACGTGTTTATTTGTATAAAAATGTATAAATCTAACTTGCAATTTACTTGTATAATGAAAGACATTTTGTTTTTCAGTACACGTACCGTGCTGTGGGATATATGAGAGAAAGAGAGTTCAATAAAATGTAATAGATCCATTACATGATAAATAATTTTTAATTCGAGGCAACATTGTAGGCCGACGTAAAAGCGTAATATGGCGGCGTTGATGGCAACTTGTCAGGTCCAGTAACTTCTAAAACGAAGAGTTTTTGACTTGGACCGGCGATTTCCAAATTGAGGGTTACTCGATTTGTATCTTGTTCAGTAGAACAGCTATTTCTTAAAGCTTTTACGCTTCATTTTGAGTTTTAGCTCAGCAATTCGTAATACGTTTTTATTTCTCATTATGTACCTAGGTAATTAATACAAAAATATAATTAATTACTAATTGAACAATATTAGAAATATTTCTTGCTCTTTCGACTGTGACCTAAATTGCATTGTGGGAGTCAAATAACAAATTGCAATTTGGGTTTCCAATATCCATATTTTTATCAGTAGCCTCCCTCGCTTTTATGAAGAGAGAGAACCACTTAGTTCTCGAAATCAATCCCATTTGAAATATTTCCATCGGGCAAAGTTTACAGCGGTGTTACTATAGCGGTCTTGTTTTTGAGCTGCACAGCTTCACGTGGCAACGACCATAGCAACGCTAAGCGAGGTAATGGAGGACGCGGCGATTCGGAGGTGCAGAGTATGACGCATGCCCTGGGCCGCTTGTCGCCTCTAGCAACTTAGGATGGAGTGGGAGGCGGAAAAGACCCCGTGGAAGATCTGCTCTAACGGGCCCACTACGTGAACAAACACAAACAACTTAAGTGCGTCTTCTTCTGAGTTGCTAATGTCGAAAAGAACATTTGGAAGATAACGTTGCTCTTTTGCAACTAAAGCTTGGAAATATTTGTACAGATTAATAGGAAACAGAAAAAAACATGTTGGTTTAGGAATATGTACGAGGGTTTGAAACCAATGGAAAAGGGTAATTTTTTATTCTTACTGAATTAATTTTTACGTCTATTACACTCACGAAATTAATAGTAATGGCGTTTAATAACTCACCTCATACACCCAAATAAGGGTGGTGTTCTAGTACACACACACACACAAGCACACACACAAACACACACACACACACACACACATATATATATATATATATATATATATATATATATATATATATATATATACACACACACACACACACACCCTACATATTATCTGTCCGATTTTTCCTACCGCTTCTCTCTCCAGACCAAACATAAGCTGCGATGCATAATCAGAGCATTTGGCAGCGTGCACTGAAAGCGCCAATTTTATTTTAGTAATTAATGAAAGTACTTGATAAAGAAGGGTATAGTTGCACTCGTGGTAAATAAGAAATCGTACTCCTATCATCATCGCTCTTTCCATGAACATAGCATTAGTGCAAATATACCTCTTTATCCACATGATACGTTCAATATTTTTTCGTTACCATTTAAGAGTCATTTTAATTTTGGGAAATACAAGCATATATTTATTATTCGACCATGACAACTTTCTGAATAAGACCCATTTCAGTACTTATAATCACCATAGTTATTTGGAATATAAGAAAACGGTATTAAAGTCAGTAAGGCAATGCCTTATTTTACGTAACTCGGGTCATTATGACCACTTTTTCATCTGGCCGCGCTAATTTCGATACGTTCCTTTCACCATGTTACGGCGGAAGGATGTATTCAAATAGGCTATTTGAATTTAGCTCAGAGGCTTGTTTTAAGCGTGTGCAGTAAATCTATTACACAGGTTCGACATTTTTTCACCCTTGAAAAATCCACGACTTCGATCGGCTAACCCGATATGCTAACCGTTATACCACCGAATCCATAATGGAAAATAGAAGATATTGATTAAATTTGAGATACAAAATTAGACAAAGCTGAGAAAAAAATGTCAACATTACTTCCTAGCAAAAGTGAAGACATACGATGGAGAATATAACATTTATAAATGTTGAAAAATGGAAAAGCGAATCACTTGTGATTTACAATAGATTTTGTTTGCTTACCTTTCCTAAAGGGTAAATGCATCTGGCGTTTATATTCTTCACAAGTGTAATATGCTTATATATTACATTTACACATATAGTTTATTCATGTTAAATATTTTATGATATTCTATTCGTGTCAAACCAAAGTGTATTTCTCCTTGCTGAAGAAGATGCACGTAAAGGATAATAGAAATATTTGACATTACTATCACTTACGTACAGGTAGGAAAATATATTCCAATTTTAGTCATTGTTCTTTACATATTAATAACTCTAAGTAGTAGTAATTATTTGTTCATAAATGTTTCAGATTGATGTTCTACGTAATCTGTGATGTGCTTTTTTTCTGAGTCCATAGTAACATAATTACAAGTTTTTCTACTACCTTTACAATTTTCTGTGCGGTAGTTATGGAGATTTAGTTACACGTGTGCATTTAACTTAATTGCACATGATATCGTAGGCTTCCGCGGCCAGAGTTATGATCTGGGCTGTCCGGGTGACGCCGCGTCGAAGGCTGGGGTGCCGACGTTTCGACCGACATGTCGGTGCTGCATGCCCTGAAGAGTACAGATGCAGTACAGCCCTGAAGAGGACCGCGACATGTCGGTCGAAACGTCGGCACCCCAGCCTTCGACGCGGCGTCACCCGGACAGCCCAGATCTTAATTGCACATGTTCATTTAATATCGTATAGTGATGATCAACGATTGTTTGTAAAAACAACGAGTATATTTAATTTTATGAACGAAAAAATAATTTTTGGCGCATTCTGACATTCTGTTGGTCATAATTCCACTCGTAGAGTAGTCTTATTAATTATAACTCGTCCATTGGAAATTCTCAGATAAATTGTCTTACGCGACCCTGGAATTTATCGGAAATTTCCAATTCCCTAGGAGTATTACCTACGTTAATTTATTTTAGTAGATAACAACATGGCGTACATATGAAATGAATCACAGGAGTACAAACGGAATGTTCAATGAGCTTGGTTCAAAGGTGGTATTCAGTGTGCTTAGTTCTAAAAGTGTTAGCTGAAACGTGTATCTCCCGCGGAACTTTCCTCATTGGCAAAGTGAGTAGTTGTACTACGTGTAGAATTTCTGGAAGTGTTGACATAGAGAGGGATGGTAAAAGAAACCGGAGAAGGAGATGGAAATACCAGCGTTTGCTTTCGAGTCCGTATTTGCTGAATTGGCGACGTTCTTCCTAGAATTCCGAATCCTTAAACCAATGAGCATTAGGGAATAAGGAAGTGCAATGACACTTGATTTATGCTGCTGTAGCAGACGGAAATTGAAGATTTTGCCGTACCGGACATACTACGTGTGCCTGACTAAGATATAGTTAGGCTTTAAATGAGAATATGGGACTTGTAAGAGATATGAGTCTGCAATTACGTATTATATTATTCTGCAACTCTTGGAAACAAAATACGAAGTAAAAGTTCAATTCACTTATATACTTCAACACGGCATGATTATTATTATTTTCAAGCTTACTAAAACAAGAGTTACGTGGGATGCATATGAAATAATTATGTTGTCAACATATGTTCATATTATTATCATATTCTCCTAGTACCTAACCAATCACTCAACCATTTCATATGCTGGCACAGACTTATGCATTGCTTTCAGTATAAACAAGGATTATCCTCTAGAGAGCGGCTGAATTCCAGTTAACAATCTAGCTTAGGGTTGTCCAAATGGGGACCCGCGGGCCGTATGCGAC
Source organism: Teleogryllus oceanicus (assembly GCA_964035755.1). Lineage (NCBI taxonomy): Eukaryota > Metazoa > Arthropoda > Insecta > Orthoptera > Gryllidae > Teleogryllus > Teleogryllus oceanicus. The sequence continues at coordinate 171,916,942 of CAXIVR010000003.1, forward strand.
CCGCAATGCAATTTATTGTGGCTCGCGAAAGGTTATTACTCTAAAGTGAAGGCGGGAGTGGTAGCTCAGTGCATCATCTGATGCCACTGCAGCGCCTCTGACCGGGAGGTCATAGGTTCGAGTCCTGACGGAGGCAAGATTTTCGACACTAGCTTTTCAGCTAGGTCGAATTCAGTCGCTGTCTGTAGGAGAATTCTAACGACCGGCTGCTCTGATCGGTAGTTTTCCGTGGTTTCTTCGATCAGCACCAGGCGAATGCGGGAACGGTACCTTTCCAAACGGGCCACGGACCGCGTGCGATCTGTCCTTCCTCATCCGTGTCCTATCCTCTCCCCTTACACACATACACTTACACTAACATGCTCTACACTACCACACATGCAGGGAGACCGGTCGGGAGCTTAGAGCTTGTCTCCGCTGGGGCAGTGCCCCGCTGGTGGGAGAGTCCTGGTTAGGGGGAAACCCCACTAGCCGACGGTAGGTCGGCGCAGGATCTCGCCATCCAGCGGGTAAGATCACCGCCATCTCCCGAGAAAAAATAACATGCACTACACGAGCGGGACTAATGACCAAAGCAGTTGACATGCCCGGAAACACGAAGAAATCAATCAATCAATCAATCTAGACAGCGGTTGAATTCGAGTTAACTATCTAGCTCGGGGTTGTCCAAATGGGGGCCTACGGCCCGCGATGTCGTTTATTGGGGTTGGCGAAAGGTTATTAGTCAGGAATGAAAGACCTTTGCATCCATGTCGGGTGAGAACTTTGTGCGCCTAGCGCACGCGCTCTGCCGAGGTTTTTTATTTTATTTTATTTTATTTATTTTACGTCAAAAGAACAGTTAAAAACTGCGTATGACGTGCTATGGAGAAAAGTGAATTGTGTGCACATTTTCAAAATTCTGTGATCCCTACACTAAGTCATATACTACTTAAATTTTGAAAGGGAGAAAAAGAAACAAAAACTCCCATGTAGTAAAATCTATTTTCAAAAATAAATAAGCAATAAATTTTGAATTTTGAAAGGGAGAAAAAAAACAAAAAGACTCCTATGTAATAAAATCTATTTTCAAGGATAAACAAGGATAATAAGGTTAACTTCCTCTTTAATGTAAATATACGATAAATTCAGATTTCAGGATGTTTTTCTAGTAAATTCGGAAGTTCACAACCATCTCAATGTGTTTCACTGAGTTTTGTATGGTAAAGTCTGACATCATGCATCATTCCAATCCCACCTACTGAGATATACAAAATTTCTCTACATTAATATCTGGCAAAGATCTTAGCGTCCGGCTTGCTGGGTCAATGGGTCACGATATATTATAATCCTTATTACCTTTATAATGAATTATAGGATCCGCAGGCTATACAGCGCAGCTGCGAATCTGAAATAGAATGATTCTATTCCTAGTTCATTACTGTTTGGATTGACTAAATGAAAGATCACTTTCTTTTCTAAAGAACAAAATTTAACAAAGTTTATTGTTACCTTTTTAGCAAACAATTTAGTGAATTAAATAAAATGATTTGATGTTATGCCTTTGATCAAGATATCTTTGAATTTACAATTTTATACCGCGTTAAAACTTATCTATTCTTCGTTGATGCCCCTCGTAGACTTCTCAGTCGAAATATCTTGCGAGCTTGCCGTAGTCCAAAGTCCTAAGAAATCCTCTTCTGCCCCTATCCAAGCTGGTCTCAAACTATCAAAATTATCAGTCCCGATTACGTCCTATGACATAGTCCCGAAATCTATTACTCGATTACCACTCCCGACAAAGTCCCAATTTATGCATCAATATTACTTCCACATGCAATATCTGCAATATCATTTACTGTCCTTAAAATTTCACGATCTGGTAACCCGATTCTGACTATCTGTATTATACTCGTTCCCTCTCACGAACCTACGATCAGTTGAGAAACGCGATGCCGGTCCGAATCAAACCTTCCTGCATGATTCACCCTCGAAGACTTCGTATTAAAACTACCTTCCTCTTTTTTCATAACATTTGACCGTCCTTCTCTCACCCAGCCAATCCATACGTTCGTTATATTTTGGTGTAGCCGACCTTTCGATCGTCTAAACTTCTTCGCCCAATCCCAAATTTTCTATTTTCGGCACCCAGCCACCTCTTAATTCATTTACAAAAAACAAAAACTACATTGTTTATTCACGGTCGTTGCTAAGCCCTTGCTCTCGTGATATTTCCTAATGCATGTTCCACCATATAGTCTACAAATAAATGTTAGTTTATTTTCATGTGACATATCGGTATGTCACACTACATTAGAGGGCAAACTGCCGATAGAATCTGCAACACAATATGGCGCCTCCTCTATCACCAAGTGTGCTGGAAGCGTTTTGGGAGCTGAATAATACGGGAGAGTCAGGTAGGTGGATCACCTGAGGAATGAAACTATGGTCCTCAACCACATTACAGATCTTAGCTCTAGCCCTTGACGACATTCAAGTTGGACACCCCTGATCTAGATAGTATCGAAAATCCTGCTACCACTGTCGGCACTCGAATCTTAGAACCTCCCGGTCAGAGACACTGCAGTTACATCTCTCAAAAATATCTGCTAATAATAAAACATCGGTTTTTAAATATAGATCGTGATAATCGCCTAAGTTTCTACAAGCTGACTTTTGATATATAAGCTTGCATCTTAAATAATCTTCATAAGAAATCATCTCGGCATGAAATTCTCCACGCTTATGGTAATAACCATTTAATCTATTTTTAAAAGCTTCATACCTTGGAAACTTTTTATCTTTAAATCTAGACCAACTTCTCATATAATTGTAAGGATAGACTCCTTTCTTAATCAATAGATTTGTTATCTCGGGATAATAATATTGAATAGATTTAAAATCCTCTTTCCTCATAATACGTGATAATTGATCAATGATCAATGGATGTACTATTAAAATGCATTGAGTCAGCTCAGGCGATATTTTAACAAGACATTTTAACCTGGAAGCGAGTACGCGAATCGCGTGACAAGTCAGACGCGGAAATTTTCCCTGCCCGAGCCCAGACGTCGGTGCAAACAAGCGAATGTCAGCGGAGAAAATGGGGGAGGCCTGTGTGTGTGTCAGAGGGGCACCGTGGCAGACCGTCTGCTCCAGGCATTAGTCACGTAAACAGAAATGTTGTGACCACAACCTAATGCAGACTGGCTACTCCATAGAGCTAAACGCCTAAAATTCTATTCGCTATTAATAGGGGAATACCAAAATACTTGATGTTCTACATAGAGATGGTCTTGCTTCTTGTTCAAGAATCTGTGGAAATATTTCATTAAGTCATGTTTTCTATCTTTATTACCACAAATTTTGAGGTTTGTGGTTACCATATAAAGGTGGTACATGATTCAAAATCGTAACTATAATTACACTAAATATTGTATCATTCATTATCAACAGAAGATTCACACTAATACAATTTTTGGATGACACTGCCAGTCTCTGCGCCATATAAGACGATAACATTTCAATGCAATCAACTTTGTGGTGGAAACCAAAACTGCGTTAAACGAAGAGCTTTAAACATCCCACTTGTGTCGGCTTCCTAAATGATATGGTGCCAACATTACGCACATGCTAAATATTTTTTTTATAAGTGAAATTTAGATTCATACTCGAATGCAATTTCCAATGTTTCTGATAACCCGTGATACAAAATGGGAGTACCCTCCAAAAGTGTAATAGAACTCTCAAAAAGATCTCATTGTGTGAATTACGACTTATCAAACATAACGTCTGTCCCAGGATACGACACGTGGCATCTTCTCTAACTTATCCACGTTGGTATTGATAGATTATTCTAAGAAGGGACCGTTTTGGCAGCTTATGATTGGCTAATGGTGGCATCAAAATTGCAAATTATACCCATGCGGTCAATTCGTCAGTTAGTTCGTTAGCAGTTGTCTTACTTGCAAATGGCTTCGATACAACCTCTTACAACGCCATTGTCCGACATAACTTTTTATTTGTTTCCCGAACTGTCAAACTGGTACCTTCTTATAGTAATTTCAGTATAGCAAGATGCTGATGCAGTGTAACGTGTTGTGGGTTTGTTGTGTGCCTGCTGTTATATAACAATGTACGAACTTTTATTTTTGTCGTAAGTGCGTTAGTACAGAACTGGAGATTATTCTCTACCCAGCAGAAACACCTCTGGTGTTTTGAGTCGTTACTTTCTTATATATATATATATATATATATATATATATATATATATATATATATAGAGAGAGAGAGAGAGAGAGAGAGAGAGAGAGAGAGAGGACTTCTGCCACATAGGATGGTAGCATTAATCTGTGGCAGAGAGGAAATTAAAGTAGACTTTCGCATTTAACATGGGATGAAAAATTCTTGTAATTTGATTTACATCTTGAACAAGAAATACTTTTAAACGTTCGGGTTCAGAGCAAGAACTGCTCCTTCCCAGGTACACTGAGGATCACATACTCCACAAAAAGCTTTGTAGAAGCCACCAATTTCATTCAGTTTCCTTCGGAATCTAGCTATCTCATTGGTTTGCGAAGCTATAAGTGGTATTTGCATTTGTGGACATTTGTTTCATAACGCTCACATTTTGTAGCTATTTTTCAGGTGATATATGTAAACATGTATCACTTGGGGATAGATAAATCGAAGATTCGCTAAGAATCAGCTGATGATGTTGGTTCAGATCCACAAATCGTTGTCGTTTGCCAGTATTTGTAGTAAGTTCGCGGCATGACGTTAATGGATTACATTCCTTTGTATAGCAGACATCCTTGGAACTGTCAAGATACGTCAAGAAGGAGAATAAGGGCATGAAAGAAGAAGGAGAGAAAAGAGGAAGAATACTTTTGACTTACTCAGTGCTGTGTTACATACTCACTAAGCGAATAATGCATGCAACTTATTTCTGGTTATGAAGCCGGGACACAGCAGGATCCCGACTGCTAGTGATGATGTAATAGTAGTGATAGATAGTTTTTATCTAAATGAAATGATAAATTTTTATCGACTGCATAATTTTAATGACTAATGATAATGATAATGAGAATGACTCATTAGAAGATCATCTTTTAATTTGAAAATACATACGCATGAATATAGTACAAATAATTACCTTATATCATTGAATTGCGTATATTATTTCTTAAATGTACAAAAATAATGAAAGAATTGAATGTAGTTTATTAAAGTTTATTTTGGATTTACTACTCACATTAATACCTATATTAGTACCCATTCTAATTTATTGAAATTCATTGCAAAATGTTGAGTTCAGTAATTGATGCCTTCGTAAAAAAAATGCCAAATTAGTGACAATTTACAAATGACACCTACCCTAGAGTTTTCTTGAGCTATCAGTGACTTAACGACCTAAGGAATGTCACATTGCGGACTCTAGCAATCATGTACTCCGCCGCCGCCTGTTCTGACTCATTATTGCCCCTTGCCACAATTGCATAAACGTCACTTCTTTCGAGCAATAGGACTAATATGCCACGAGTTTTATATCAATGAATTATCGTTGTTTTTGTATTACTTCACCGATGATGCCAAAGATGAATTGTAGCGAACATTAGAAATATCCATTGGAATTCAAAGTTTTAAATAATAGGCTCTAGTAATGGTTTTAGAGTTCTAGTAATGAGTAAAAAGGATCATAATGTACTTAGCACAGTAAAATCTTTGAAACTTACTGGAAATTTATTTCTGTCATTATTCACTCTGTCTCATTTGCAAGACGAGACCTGCAATTAGTATTTATTTATGAAGAACCATCAGTCCAAGACACTGAGGCCAGTACTTTTCAAGTTCGATTCTACAATAGTTGATTAGTATTTGATTAAACATCTATGGTATAACGAAAATACAGAATACAATATATGTTCTGAATGTTTCATGTAATTTACGTAAAATGCCTGGTGCATTGTTAGACCATTAGTTGTGGATAATCTCTTTAAAATATTCTTCTTTCGATGCAATGACATTTTCAGCTTCAGTTGTCGTTATACATTCCTGATCGAACGAATTGAAACCGTGGAGAACAAAAAACAGCTTTATGTAAAAATGATAAGAAAAAACATATTACAAAAAGACCAGTTTGTTTCACACAATAGCCAATGACAACCGTACCCCAAATTTTTTCTCCGCTTTTCATGGTGTGCCTGCATGTAACGAGACGACGGTATCTGATATTGAATTTGAGAGAACTTTCTTTATATGTCGGTTTTTGTGGATGAATTGCGTGATTTATTACTTTCTTAACATTTTGACGTCATATGTAAAATGTATTCAAGTTAGAGTACAAACTAAAATGGTTTGAATAATTACGACCTTTTAGTCAAAAACTCTGAATGTAGTTATCTTTAAAATAATAAAACTTTCGTGTATCAAGAAGATAAATTCAATCAACTGAAGTATAGAATCTGACCATTCAACCCCTAAATAATTTTATTCGTATTTAAATTTCATATATTATAGATATTAAAAAAGTGTTGTCAAGCTAAAGGTCATAGGCTTTCGAATAATAATATATATCAATAAGTATTAATTAATATGTACTATAAAAATTACTCGAATACAAAACAAATTTACAAAATTAATTATTCAAAATACTAGCACCGGTCCACTACAAATCTACCTTGCATCCTACTCAAAACTTTAGAAACTGCATTTATCCATTTTTTCGTTACTAGAGCCTTGTAATCAGTTTTTCTACAGAAAATCCGCCGTTTTTCTCCGCAGCGCACTACACAACGTTCTCTTTACTGCAGAAGCGGTAGTGAGAAATGCAGTAATAATGCTGCGATATGTAATAATCTGCATGTGGTAGAAGTAAATCCCAGAACCATTAGAACGATGCACAGCTGTCATCTGTACTATACTATCATCGATGCTGTACCATCATCTGTACTGTACTGTTCTATCATCTGTAGCAGCGCCGTAGTCCATCTGTTTGACCAAGCGAATGGCCATACGTTTTGCAAAATAAAACAAAATTTTATTGCATTTGAAATAATAGACATGAATAATGACAAGATATTGAGACGTTTGGTAGTGTCTGACTTTCTTTTTTGTCCACATGTAGTTGATGTAAATCCCAGTACCCTGATGGTCATCTATCTGCTATCATCCACCGGTGTGACCAGTGGGGTAACCACACATTTTACAAAGAAAAACTACATGAAAAATAATATAGTAGATATATAAAAATAAAAGTAAATGAGACGCGCAATGTTTACGTAAGAGTCTGCGAGTAGTGGCCGTCAATCCCAGGACCATGTGAGCGACGGCTACCTATCTACTATCATCCGTAGCCGCGCCGCCATCCACGGGTGTGACCAACCGAGCGGCCACACATTTTGCAAAGAAAATGTACATTGTATTTAAAATATTAGGCATGTATAATAAGAAACTATTGTGATGTTTGATAGTGTATGACGTAGGTGTTTTTTGTCCACATGTTGTATATGCAAATTCCAGGACCCTGCTGGTCATCTGTCTACTATCATTCACCGGTGTGACCAGCGGGGCAACCACACGTTTTACAAAGAAAATCTACATGAAAAATAATATATATAGTAATATATATAGTAATAAAAGTAAGACGCGCAATGTTTACATAAGAATCTGCAAGTAGTAGATGTAAACCCAGGACACTGATGGTCACCTATCTACTATCATTTACAAATTTACGAAGAATCTGGAGTAGTGGACGTCAATCCCAAACCCTATGGTCACCTATCTACTATCATCCACCGGTGTGACAAGTGGGGTAACCACACATTTTACAAAGAAAACCTACATGTAAAATAATATAGTACATGTATGGTAAAAGTAAATGAGACGCGCAATGTTTACGTAAGAATCTGCGAGTAGTGGACGTCAATCCCAGAACCCTGATAGTCACCTATCTACTATCATCCTCCGGTGTGACCAGTTGGGTAACCACACATTTTACAAAGAAAACCTACATGTGAAATAATGTAGTACATGTATAGTAATAAAAGTAAATGAGACGCGCAATGTTTACGTAAGAATCTGCGAGTAGTGGACGTCAATCCCAGAACCCTGATAGTCACCTATCTACTATCATCCTCCGGTGTGACCAGTTGGGTAACCACACATTTTAGAAAGAAAACCTACATGTAAAATAATATAGTATATGTATGGTAAAAGTAAACGAGACGCGCAATGTTTACGTAAGAATCTGCGAGTAGTGGACGTCAATCCCAGAACCCTGATGGTCACCTATCTCGCGCCACCGTCCACCGGCGTGACCAGCCGGCCGGCCACACGTTTCGCGTGCGTGCGTGTCGCGTGGCGACCACAATCCCGCGGCGGGCGTGCTAGGCCGGGGCGGGCGGCGCGCGTGCGGGGCCGCGGGGAAAGTAAAAGCAAACGGAGCGACGCCGGGGAACACGCGTCCTCCGGTGACGCAACGCCTCGGAGACTGCCCGACCCGACACGACGCGACCGACCCAGGGCGGTTACGCAAATCCACGGCGGAGCCACGCCGCTGAGGCTGGAGGAGGAAGAGGTGTGGCGGTGTGGCGGTGTGGTGTGGTGGTGGCTGCGAAGGCCGGCAGAGCCGCGACAGGTCTGCTGTGGAGGTCTCCCGGTCGTTGACTCTCGCCGCCGGTCGGTCGCGCCGCCGCCGCCGCCGCCGCCACCGCCGCCACCGCCGCCACCGCCGCCGCCACACTCGTTCCGGTGGACGGCACTCTGGAAGTGCAGGACTCGCACTACGCTGGACCCGGGTGTTGACTAGCGTTGCTGGAGCCCTGTGTGGTAGGGTGAAGCAGCCGGTTTGATGCTGAACGTTTTTCTTTTATGCTTTCTTTCGTTATTTATTTATTTATTTATTTATTTATTTATTTATTTATTTATTTATTTATTTTTTATTTATTTATTTATTTATTTATTTATTTATTTATTTATTTATTTATTTATTTATTTATTTATTTATTTATTTATTTATTTATTTATTTATTTATTTATTTATTTATTTATTTATTTATTTATTTATTTATTTATTTATTTATTTTTATTATTTATTTTCTCATACAGCTAGGCTATCGCTTAAAAGAGTGAATAGAACTGCAACTTAGCATGCGTAGTACTTAGTGGTTCAAAACGGAGAGTGGGGATACTCCCACTGAAGCCCTCAATAATCAATACTTATTGTGTATGATGAAAATAGAGGTGTAGGTTGCAATCGCAGGAAGAAAAAAGTGTTACAAAAACGCAGTTTGGGAAATCATTCGTTTCTCTTTAGAGCGGTTTAAATTTGTCTTTTGGGAATTAGATTTGATTCTTCGGCGTTGGCTATAGGATTTCCAAGGTTGAATATGGAAGTCGCAGGGGAGGATGTTAAGGAAATAAAGCATTTATTTGATTGGTGTCTGATGTAATGATCAGTCGTGTGAATGACACCCTCTCTGTGGAGTTGGTTGTTGGACATGTACCAAGGCGTTTTGACGGCAGTGCGGAGGATGCTTAACTACCCAACTCAACGACCGATATGGAGGGGTCAAGTGTCGGTATTTACCTTGAAACCTATGCTGAATGCTAAAATACATTCAATTAGATTTTGATACACTATATAAGGGATTAATAATCTGTGATCACCCGACATATGATCTATGATCATCCTCTTACTAAATTTATAACGCAAAACATTTTGAATATTTATTTATCACGGCTTAAATTTCCGGGTTGCGCCACAAATCGTTGATTCGTAGGAAGAATTTCGTCGCGCCTGTGGTCCCTTACTTCGGGTACGCCATACGCATTGAGAAATTATGCTTTCATAAGAGGTGACTTGGTGAGAAATGCTTCCGAAGGTTGTATAATTATTGGAATGATAGACAGGAGAAACCGGAGGATCCCTGGGAAAATAACACAAATAAACATGTTACGACCAAATCGTCAAGGTGTGATAGGGATTTGAACGTTAGCCCCTCGAGATAGAAACCCAGCGCCTTGAGCGTGATGATTTGAGTTCTACCGTTAAGTCAGAATGGAATAGTAACATAGGGAAAGCGCCAAAAATATAGAATATTCATTTTTAATAATATGACATAATTTAGCTGCTCGTCAATTCACATTACATATGAATTCGAATATAGTTAGATGACCTCGAATGCATTAAAGAATCTCTAATTCCATAGGAAATGCAATCCGAGATGTGTACCAATATAATCTTATGGGACACGAGGTGTGTTAGGTCTCCCAAGGGTAGATCTAGAAAATTTGTGAGAGGTGGGACGAATTTTGTTTATTATTTTTTTTACGTCAAAAAAACAGTTAAAAAATGCATATGACGTGCTGTGGGGAAAAGTGAATTGTGTGCACATTTTCATAATTCTGTGATCCCTACACTAAGTCATATACTACTTAAATTTTAAATTTTTGAAAGGGGAAAAAAAACTCTCATGTAATAAAATCTATTTTCAAGGATAAACAAGCAATACATTTTGAATTTTGAAAGGGAGAAAAAAACAAAAAACTCCCATGTAATAAAATTTATTTTCATAAATAAGCAATAAATTTTGAATTTTGAAAGGGAGAAAAAAAAACCAATAAAACTCCCATGTAATAAAATCTATTTTCAAAGATAAGCAATAAATTTTGGCTCTTATTACTTCCTGCCGCGACAACATGGAAACGATAATTTGAATAATTGAATTTCCCACTGAATTCTAGAAGACGTGCACAGAAAACGAAGTTACATTTATGTCCAGAAGCAAAACAAGGGGCCATCTCAGCATTTGCTCAATGGATCAGGGAAACTGGACGAAAAACCTAATCGAGATGGGTTTACAGATAGGTTTAGGTTTACAGATACGAAATAACAAATGTTACATGCACTATTGGTATAATTATAATAACAAACTTGTAAAGGAACATTTTGTTAAAATAACCAGAATATAAAATTAAAATGATTTTTATATAAAATGTAAAATAAGTCATTAAATATATTGAAAAAATGTCAATGAAAAAATTCTTTCAAGTGGGGGCGATCCCCCCTCGTAGATCCGTCCATAAAGCCTCTCCCGAAGTTTCGTTCCGCTCGCCGTGTGAGTGAGTACTGGCTGCGGTCGGAGACAGCACTGAACGCAAACGGGACGACTCGCATGTCGTGTGTCAGGTGCCGTAACCGTTCAGCGTCTCACATGACCACACATGAGCACAGTTTCGCTCGGCTGCTCCGTCTCGTTCATGCAAAATCCATTGAAGACTAAAGAGTTTCCAATGGATTGATTGATTGACGGTTGCTGGTACGACAAATGTTACGTGGTCATTACTCCCGTTAGTGTAGTGAATGTTTTATGCCTAAAAGTGGCGGTATTTCTCCCCATTTGCTGGTGAAATCGGGCACCGTCCTTCAGTTAGTCTTACGGGGCAGGCACCTCCAGGTATCTCCTTCTAGAGAGGATCCTCCCCGGTGCAAGCTCTAGGTTCCCAACTGGTCTCCTCACATGAGTAGTATTGTAGTGCATGTAAGAGTGTGTGTGTGTGTGTGTGTGTGTGTGTAACTAAGGAGTGAAGATAAGAAGAGAAAGGAAAAAATGGGCGTGTTCCAAAGCCTTTTTTCTGGGTAGTGCTCCAGTATTCGAATGAAATTGATTGGAGAAACATTCAACTGAGTCGTCCATGTAGGCCAGTAGTTGGATGATTTTGATGATTAACAAGTGTGACGTACCGAAATATTTATGTTGTAAGTTTTCCCCTATTACCATATCACGGTAACAACAGATAATATAGATAAATATAATGTTAGTTCACAAAATCTCCGGACGTAGATTATTTCAGAATATATTCAAAAGGTTAACACTGAACACATGCTTGTCATGTTAAATTCAGATAACTGTCACACTAAGCTTGATTAGGAAAGTGCAATTGCTTAAGAAAGTCAAAGTTTTTTCTTGATCAAATGAATAAAGTCACTAAATATTTAGCTTAACAAATTTATTGAAGATTAAATTTTCTCTATAACATGTTGACAGTTTTTCCGATTTCCAAGAGGAGGTCCGAAATGCAAACCTGCATCACCAGAACGAAGAGTTGATGTGCATCAATATTTCTTTCTAATACATCTTCTCGCAGAATTATATATGAAGTTATTTTTATGAAGAATATATATGAAGAATTTATATGAAGTTATTTTTGGATATTTGCGAAAAGACTGCAAAGAAACATCCAGGTCTTTCGGAGAATCCGTTTACAACAAAGTACAAAGGTACAACGTTGGAAAGGAAATGGACTGTGTCGCAACAAGGATTACGTTATGAAAAATAATCAAGACTTTTTCCGTCCTGTTTAAGAGAAGGCCAGTTAATAGGAAGCGATATGTGCACACTAAGAATTCCTTCTGTATTTCTACCAACAAGGCCACGAATATACTTGGAAGATTAAAAAAGACATAACTTTAAACAGCAGGTTTCCGCATCAACAAACCTAAGACACATTGACGACCAATGATCTTTTCACAGTAATACACGCCACGGTTATATTATGAAACGACCAGGGAGGTTCTTTGTTGTGTTATGAAGAGAGCAAAGTTAGGTCAAGGTTTATTGATACTTTGGATACAGTGGCCTCCACAAAACTGTTTAAATTTAAACGTGGTGAAACTTTTTTCGCAAATTTCGTCAGGGTCATACTTTCAGAATAACGTGAAAGACGTTGACATGTAAAATATTTCATTTGAATTAAGCGACTCTATAATGGAAGTACTAAGCAATAAATGTCGAAGACTCATGTATAATAATTTCAAAAAATTCTCATGACATTTCTTGCTTAAGTAATTAAGCAAATATCGTCTACAAATATGAACAAACAATTCTACCGGGTGAAGTGGCTCAGAGCATTAATTGACACCACTGCAGAGCCTCTGGCCCGGAGATTCTAGGGTTCCAGTCCCGATGATGGCATGGTTTTCGACACTTCATTGACAGCTGAGACAGCAGCTGTCTGGAGGAGAATTCTAGCGGCCAGCCTGTCTGATCCGTTATTTCTATCAACACGAGACGAGTGCTGTAAAATTAGATAGCAAACGGAACAGGAACTGCTCGCGATCTTTCCTTCCTATTCCTTTCCGTATCCTCACTCCTTACATCTACACACACACACACACACTTTCATCCACTACACCACCGCATATGTTGGGAGACAAGACGGGAGATTAGAGCCTGACCCGGCTGGGGCGGTGCCCCGCTGGTGGGAGATACCTGGATGAGGAAAACCCAGCAAGCCGACGACTAGGCGCCGGATCTCGCCATCCAGCGGGGAAAAAACACCACCACCTACCGTGATAAAAGTACGCACTTCACTTACGGAACTAATGACCAAAGCAGTTGACTCGCCAGGAAACACGAAATAATCTCTCAAAAAGTTTCTATGAATTGCAAGTCTCCACACGTCCGTCAAACACAACTTGAAATACCCCCGCAAAAAAAGCTTCACAATCGTACACTGATTATCACACATGCAACATCCAATTGAAATCGTCTCTGGGTGAGTGGGACAAGGCCCTGTGGATGTCAGTGGAAAAACAACATGGAGGCGTCGCCCGGCCCTCTACTACCTTCTCGGGCGCGTGTGATGCAACGCGCTCGCACTCGGCAGGTGCGACGAAAACACCGAATCTCTCTGATTGGGCAACGCGGCGGAGAGGCGAGAGGCGAGTGGCCTGCCGGGTGAGCGGCCGGCCGGAGGCAGCCCGGGACCTTTGCCGCAGTGACGCACGCGGGACACTCGAGCAACACGCGCGGCCAGTCACTGCGCGGGGTGAAGTAACTAGCGCGCGCTACCCGCTCCCGAGCTCGCTCCGCGTCCCCAAGGTCTCCCTAGATACACGAATTGTTGGTTCTTCAAAAGCGTCATTTGGGAGTGCGAAGGTGTCTGTGATAGCCGATGTGTGTGCTTTCGTATGCCTGGGTATCTATATGTGTGGCTTTGATTGGTATCGGTGCCTGTGTTATCACTGCCGTTGGGCTTGAATGTATGTGTGTGTTGCGATCCGTATCGGTGCCTGTGTCGTCGCTGACTTTGGGCTTGAATGTAACTAAGTGTGTGTGTATCTGCTCTGTGTGATCCTTTGTCTGCTTGTGTGTCTGCGTGGTCATTTCTTGTGTAGGGTGCTCGTGTGCATGAGTGCTCTCGTGACAGTCGGGATGTGTGTTTGTGTGCTCGATGGTCTGCTTGTGTGACTGCGTAATCAGTGTCTGTGTTATCGGTGCCTGTGAGCTTGAGTATCTGTACCGAGGAGGGGCTCAATGCATCAACTGATGCCATTGCGGTGCCTCTGACCGGGGTGGGGGTGGGGTTCTAGGATTCCAGTCCCCTAGGTGGCGGAGTTATCGACACTAGCCAGCAGAAAGATTGAATGCAGCTACTCTCTGGAGAATTCTACCGACCGGATGCTCTGATCGGTAGATTTCCGTGGTTTCTCAGATCAACACCAGGCGAATGCCGGAGTACCCTAACAGACGGACAGTACACTACCAAACGGGCCACGGACCGCGCGCGATCTCTCCTTTTTCTTCCTTGACCTATCCTCACCCCTTACAAATACTCTTACACTAACATGCACTACATTTCCACACATGCCGGGAGACCGGACAGGCGCTTAGAGCTTTTACCGGCTGGGGCGGTGCCTCGCTGGTGGATATGCCTGGTTGGGGAAAACCCTGCTAGCTGACGGTAGGTCGGCGCCAGATCTCACCATCAAGCGAGAGAAGATCACCGCCACTTCCCGATGGAAAACATGTACTACACTTACGGGACTAATGACTTCTATTGTTGACGCATACGGAATCGATCAATCAATTGAGTGTGTGCTCTGTATACTTCTGGGTGTGTAAGTTTGTGTACATATGAGCGTTAGTGTCTGTTTTTTGTTTAGAATCTGTACGTTTGTTCTGTGTTGGGTGTTTTGTGTATGTGTAATTACAATACTTCCATTTCGTCTGCACTCTTTCCGTAAATTACAACATCATGAAACATTGATTATAATTTTCCCATCCAAGGATTGTTACCATATATGGCGTTGACTTAGACTCAGAAACAGAGAACTATAATAATGTTTTTGCAGTCTTTTGCAGTTTATCCTGTCCCCTAGGACGCAGGATGGCCAACTGATGGGATAGTCGAGCAGTTCAGGTTCTACGATACAAATTACACCCGCGATACCTTGGAGTTTTACCAAATGAGGTTTACTTGTGCACATATCTACGTGTATTTCGAACATAAAACAGCAAAAAAACAAAAAAATGTGAGGGCTCCATTATGTCAGAAACTTATCTTGAACGTGCATATGTAGCATTGTTTATTGTATGCTGTTTTTTGTGATGAATAACAATAATTCAAAAATAATAATTGTCATTTGGTTGGACAAGCAGGCACTTATGACGACTATACTAATTTAAATTATAATGAAAGTATATCCGAGGGGCAAAAGCCACATCAGAAGCTTTCTCGACAGATCACAATCTGGTTATGCAGATGAAAATACCTGTCACTCCATCAGAAATTTATGGTGGACAAGGGGGGGGGTCGTGACACGTTTTCTGATTCTTCTCCTTTTCCACCTACCTTTCATTATACTATTATCTTTATTCTATTCACTGGCCACATTGGATATTGGCTTCACCCTTAAGTACGGAGATATTGTTGTCTTCCATGCCTCCCGGCGCGCAATTTCTTAAGCCTTTTGAATAGGAATCAAACATTGCGCCAACGTCATGATCGATGTGGAAAAATAAAGAAACAAGTGATTGTGTTCAGATGACGTGACGTCGCCGTGACATTCCTCAGCTTTGATCCTACGTTGACTTTTATTTATTTACTTCTCATTAAAATAATATATGTGACGTTTGCCGATGTGTGACATTAGTGTCTTAGAGCAAAAAGAATATATCATATTTATATTTACTTAATGGATCAATAAAACTGTAAATGAAAGATTCGTTGTAGTCAACGTGTGTGGAAATAACGATTATATGTATGTTTCATTCCATCAATACACTATGTCAACAATGCTTCACCAATATTTCTACAATTCTCGGAAACTGGACAATAAGCTATTGAAATGTTGGAAACCGAGCAACAGGCGTTGGCTATATCAACTTTCCGTTCCTTCGGTATACGGAACTGATGCACTGGCCACTACTGCGTCATTTATCTTGCTCTACATCTTCACGCAATTCTTTTTATCTGGACCCCAAAATCATCAAGCCTTACGAAGCCTTCAATTTTAATTTAATGTCAGTTGAATTCAGAAAGATTTTCTATGCCATAGAGATCCCGGGAAAGAGTCCATTCAACAGATTCAGAAGAATACATTAGCAGATTCATGTCCTCTAAAAATCAATTCATTCAAGCTAACTGGAAATGAATGGAGACGAGTTGTTGGGGTGCGCCATTTTTTTCCTCTTCTCTTAAAGCAGAGAGAATGCGTGGTCATTGAAACGCTCGAGATGAATGAAAGGCCTCTTGATGCAGTTTCCTTGCATCGCTCTTCAGCTAGCTTTGTATCACGTAATGACGAGACATGGTTCCCGATCCCCTCACCCATTCTATTCTTGACTTAACCCATTGCGCAGACGGTGTCAAACGTTTTTTTGGTATTTAATGTCGCATCAACATCTAGGTCAGTAGGGACCACTATTGGTATTAACGTTATGGAAAATGTGAAGATGAACCGATATGGTGATAATAAGAGGTGAAAGACGAACACAAATACAACTATGCCCGAGACGGATCTCGAACCCGTGACCTTTTGGTCCGAGATCGCTACGACACCACTGCCTTAGCGATCTCAGCCACTGTCAAACTGTGTTAGCAGCTCGCAGTAGTATGCGTGGCTTGTCTCATGTACAGAACTGAGACAGTAAAGAAACATTATTTAAATATTAAAGAGAACTTTATACGACATTTACTCATAAATATAATAATGTGAATAAATTGCCTCTAATGTATATATTACCGACGTGGGAGACAAGCAAAAAAAAGTTTCTAGTTAAAAACAACAAAAGAATAGAGAAATATAGAGTTTATGTCATCATAAACAGAGGATTTAGCACTATCCATACCAAAAATTTAAAGACAAAATTTGGAGCAGTTTTTGAGATAATTTTGTTTTTGTTATTTTTTAAATTGCAAATATTGCACTCACTATTGTAGAAAACTACTGAAATTTTCAAACAAATCTACATAACTTTAATGAAAACTATGAACAATAATTGATGGAAAAATCTCTATCTTCAAATTTATAGTTGTAGAAAGACACAAAAATTCAAACTTTTGCAATTTTCGAAAATTTAGATTCATCCGTGAAAACTGGACCTATGACACCTGTATAAATATATTTCACTCTATTCTTACAAGAAATTTAAAGACAAAATTTAGATCCGTTTTGAGAAAATTTTGAAAATGCCCGAGGGGCTTCCTGTAAAGTACCCCCAAATTGTAAAGAATGTTTCTCAAATTTTCAAAGCTTCAACTGCAGCCAGATAGTCGGGGTATTCTTCATTTTGGAAAATATCGTACGTATGATATAGGTGCTTGTAGTGTTCACAGACAGACTGAGACGGACGGACCTATACGAGAAAGTAAAAATAATTTCGTTTACAAATTAATTTTCCTTCATAATTAATTTTCCTTCATATATACCGCCACGATTATCACTATCATTACGTGTCCAGTGCGACTATCGCCTTCATATTTCATTGTCATTTTCACTATCGTAACCATTACCATAACTCGCAGCCGATACTGTCTTCATTAGAAGCAAATGCCTCCATACCACCGTCATTGTCACTAAAATGTCATTTCCCGGCTTGTACTAACATCTCTCACTTTCTAGTCACCATCATCTACCATTTCCATAACTTACTTAATTTCCATCAGTGCTTTAATCCTCTCCCTCGGCCAGCACTGTGATTTCTGCCTCAACTACAGAAGAGTTTCGTTTCCTCTCTACCCGTTATTTTCTCGCATAATATTCTCAATAATGTGCATCTCATATGTTTCCCTAAATAAATTAATAATTTCAAATAAATGAATAAAATAGTAAATAAATAAATAAAATAAGTTTCAGAAATTAATACAAAAGTTGTTGAAAACCATCGTTACGTATGTTAATTTATGTATTTTCGGGATATACTGTGTAAAAATGTTAATATTAGAAAACTATAAGAGTGTTGTTTATTATAATAGTTCTTAAAATAGTAAACATTGTATTTAATGTTCTAACTTCATCTGTAGTTAAATAAGTTTTTTGAACTAATTCATGAAACAAAATATCTTTTCATTTACTTCGCGCAGTTTCCAAATTCGCCAACTTCAATTTACAACTGTTTTCTCCTTCAATCGCCATCCCCACGGATACCACCGTCTCGACATCCGCTTTCACCTTCATTATCACCATCACCATACTTCACTTGCAGAAGTCGCGACCCTTGCTGACTTCATCAGCAGCTATTACTTCCTCAGCCACCTTCAGCGCCTTAATCCTAACCTCCATAATGACCGCTAAATCCATTGCTCCCCGTAGCCTGCAACTTGGCCTGCAGCATCGCAATTCCCAAGATCGGGATTAAACTCATTTGCCCGAAGGGGAACCCCCCCGAAAACAAAACGCTTTGTCCTTGGACCCATTCTCTCAATCCGGTTCTCTGACCCACCCAACGACCTCGAACAACTCACCGCTCCAACTCGAGTCTTGGAACTTCTCTAATAAGCCATGACTTACACGTAGGGAAGTACCTTCTGTCTGGTGAAATGTGCCTTGCGGAGGCTTCGAATCCGAAGCCATCACATGCGCATATGCAGGTTGCGTCATGAGTTGTTACTGAAATTTACCTCCGGTAGAGTGTGGCCTTAGCGTCCCAAATGGCGCAAGGTGTTCGGTGCGGTGGCAACCCTTTGTAATGGGTTGCCGGTTCGAATTCCGCGTAAGACATGAATGTTTCTTTTCAAGATTTGTGTCGTGATAGGCAAGGAAAGCTCACACAAATTTATCTAAACAATTAATCGTTTAATATTTATCGAGAAAGTAAAATATCGTTTTTCTATGATTTGGTCATCACATCCCACTATGGGGTGCTACAGGCGAACAGGCATTTTTTTAATTATTAAACCATCGTTGATGGTCGGCGATGGGGTAACGCTCGAATATTTGGAGGCAAAGATTACGGATTTCAGTTGCAGGTAAGGCACGGGTATTCTTTCCATGTAGGTGTGACATGGTTGGCTTTCTTATACTACTACATAGTCAGTATGAAAATAAATCTCACCCCAAAAAATATATTTTACGAGCGTGGTTTAAAACGTACGCTCTTGTACACAATTAATTCCGCACTGTCATTGACAGTATTATCAAACTACCTACTTCACAACATAGTCACCTTGCTTGTCCAAACATTTTTCAATGTGATAACACTGTTGTCAATATGACAGAAATCGGAGTTAGCTTCATGACGCTACGACTGGTTAGCAAGCTGAACTTCCATATCTGTTTTGCATTGTCTATCACCCAAATCATTGGATTTCGTGAGAAAGGAAGTCGTTCCTTTACAAGGAATGAAATAGCGGTACATCGTTGCCCCTCCATGAAAAACAACCTCTGCCAGACTGATTTTAATACATGAATTCTTAATTTTGAAAGCAAATGCAAGCCCATACCATACTGGCGCTGGCTACCTAAGAAATGGTTCGGAATGTTTTACAGTTGAAGAAAATGCAATAAAATGTCCTTGATCTGTATTTGACTCGTCTGGGAGTATTTCCTCTTTAAATACCGATAATTCGAGTTGTAATCGGAGCTTTGTCACGAATTTTCAGATTTAATTTCATCCTGCTTTCTCATTTTTCTAAGTTCGCACAGACATTTATGAACGTTCATATTACAACGACTAAGTTTCAGGACATTTTGGTGTTACCTTTTTTCTGTTTAGGTTGATACCTTCCCTACAGGTCTTCAGGAACTTCTGATTCTATGAAAACAATGAACATATTTTTCTCCAACGTGCGACACATGAATCGTTGTATTTTTCATCGATACCACACATTTTATGATTACTTTTTTAACATATTACGACAAGTAAATTACGAGACATTTTATGAAAAAACGTATTATATTATCAATGTGTCCCGATAATTGATTAAAACTAATGTCGAAGTTAATTTCAAGATTATTAAAAATTCAGGGGAAAAATATTATTACTAAAAATTAAAAATTGGACACTTACGAAATATGAACATTATAAACGTATGTTATTGTCATATTGTTTTCAATAAATATCTTTCTGATCACCGGTAAGTACTTCATTCTTCTGTTTCCGAGTTAATACACTATTAAGGAAATGCAATATAATATTGATGTTTTTAATTGTTTTTTGAATTTCTGGAGAAAAGCAAATACACATTAGTTCAAATTTTGTAGCCAAATGGATAAAGAAATATCTTCATTAATAAGTCATGTCTATTTGATCCTGTCGTACCAATAAGAATGAAATTTGAGACAATCATGTGATATCTGAAAATATGTTATATTTCTATATACATGTATATAAAAAGAGACAGTATTAATTTTTACTTAAAGTGTAATTAGCGCGCAGGGGGTAAACATCGCCAATGGCAATTTTTGTATCTTTTGGACCGTGTTAATTGCTTATGGAGATCACGGAACTGAACACGTGCACCTCATTAAGCACATAATCCTTGTCTCTCCTCGCACGTTGCATGTTGCATACGAATACACAAGAGAGAGAAGCAAGTGGCAAAGGAATGTGCATTGCCAGGGCGTCGCTGAATGACGTGGGTTCTTGGCACCTGAATGCAACGTGAGTTCTGCCAAGAATCTTGCATCCAACATCTATTGGCGAGACGCTCATGACGCATGCAACAAAGAATTCTGAATGAAATCCTCGTTTTCTTGTGCCTTTCCTTTTCTATTTAGTTGAAGCAAATTAGGGAGAGTATTATTTCGAATATGGAATGAATAATAAGAAGTTTCGTAATATCCATAAATGGACATAATGCTGAACTTGGAATGTATTTTTTCAAATATAAATAATGTTTGCTAATAATAAAAGAGACATTTATATTGTCTAAACTCTGATTATATGCTTGAGTTAGAATTTGAAATTGGAAGATGATTACTTTTTTGCCTTTAGGATAGTAAGAAGAGAAAATAGTGTAATTGTGCTCCAGAACACAGTGAATTTTCGACAGAAAAACTATTCCTATATGTAGTAAATTACTTCCTCTAACACGTGATGTAGCCAGAATCCATGTTTTATGGGTTCTTGATACTTAAAAATTGATTGACGGCAAAAAGGTGTGTCCGTCCGCCCGTACATCTGTCTGTCTGGCCGTCTGTGATCTACAGTACACCTAAACGGATGAGCCGATGTTTTGGAAAATTGGTCTTCCCCGATCGATCTGAACGTACTCAAGATTTTGGAAGTTTTAAACGGATATTTTGATTTTTGAGGATATTTTACATGATGCCTCAAAAACATTTTCGCACAAAAACATTTTCGCACAAAAACATTTCCGAGAATGGGGCAGGATTCATGGATCATCGAGCTCATGTTCCTTGAAATCCCTGATTTTTCGAAAATTGCAAAAATGCAATCTTTCGGGGTCGTCTTCCTACTACTACAATATTGAAGATAGAAAACAAATTGATTCAAGTTTCAATATTGGAGAATATTGAAGATTTCCTTCCTTTAATTCATCTTAAAACTAGGCCGTGCTCAGTTTTTCGAAAATATGAGTAGTTTTCTTGTAATTTGCGCGTAATATAAGCAATTTTTATTTTTTAATCGCTCCAGTTTTTTCTTTGAATAGAAAAAGGGAGGAGCTTCTTCCCTAAAATCCCTGTTTCTTCTCTACAAGAACAGCGCGGGTCTGATTTTTGTAGAACTCTCTGAATGTGCGAAAATTGCAAATTTAGAAATAATAGAAGAAAGTTTGCGATGTTATAGCACAACTAGTATTTATACTATAACATCTTACTTTTTGAATAATTGTATGAGGTATTGAAGCGTATATAGCCAACTCAGCGTCGAATAGTAATCTTTCATAAATCAAGGAGGGTTTAAGTATATGGTATTACTTTAAGAACTTCAAGCGATGAACGATCAAGTCAACTCCCTACGGATCGGTAGAAACACAATTGAGAGGCATAATTACATCAATAATGTGAATAGAGTATGATGAATTATATGCACTTTGTCATCGTATTAAATAGAGAATCAGTCAATCACATGTGTAATTGATGGCAGTTTTATAATTACATAATTTTAACTTCTTGGGTTCATTTTGTCTATTCCAATTCCAGCTTCTTCCCTTCCAGAGGATAAATTTAAACTACTTGTTTGGTGGCGATTACAAAACATTCAAAAATCTGAAATTATCTGACTATGGTGTATTCATTATATTGCCAATAAGGAACTGCAGTGAGAATGAGTTACGTCGTTAACATTATTCATGTAACGCGTATCTGGCAGTAAAAGTGAAGTTAATTATTTCATTCTTATAACAAAGCGATAATTATCGTTTACAAATGTGAACGTACTTCAATAAACGACATGCTAGGAACTTCATCGAGGAATGGCTTCGTTCCTCTACCACCCTTACCTAAGTTGTTGAGTGTTGCAACTTGTGTTGCAACTGTTGAGTTGCAACACGCAACAACATAGGTAAGGGTTGTAGAGGAACGAAGCCATTCCTCGAACATAACTCAAACATTAGTCGAACTCAATTTCTTCTCCAAACTTCACAAACGGTTTCTATTGTTTTTTGACGAATATAAATCAAATCACACAAAACACGCATGTGTCTCATGCAGAGAAGATGTTGTTGAACCACACATGAAGTGATCAATAAGGCTTGCTCCAGGCGTAACTGTTCCTCAACAGGAAAGTTCAGTGCTTAGTATAGTATAGTTGTTGTTTTTTAAATTTGTTGCGCCTCCGTTATGACGCAACGCGTCTCATAGCCCCCATTGGGCGTTAAGCGCTTATTACTGGGAGTAATCCTCCGTTACTTTTTATACCGTCATTATCAATAGGGATTTAATCCTCCATTACTTTTTACACAGTCAGTAAAGTCTTTAATCCGTAAGTCAACAAGAGGATCACCAGGTAGCACCTCTCTCTCTTGCGCGCTCCTGCGTCTCTACCCAGCGGCCAGAATTTGGAAGGAACTAGGATAGGGGTAGTGTTTAGGACACTTCACAGGGGTTGGACTAGCCCTTGTAAAGCACCTGAACTCGTTTTTGTGAAACAAATTTCGCATAATATTTCCCGGGAATCGAACCTAGACGTCCTTGGTGAAAGGTGAGCGACTTCGCTCTGGCGCCACGAGGCAGCTCTAGTGTAAATTCCAAAAATTATATCAAACATTCTAAATGTGAGGGTGGATCCAGTAACAACACATCATTATAACAATTTATATAGCAGAAAGTGTAATAGGCAACACTAAAGAATAAAAACATCCTCAAGTCACAAAGCTGAATATTTCAGTCGCACATTCGATTTTTTCTGTGAATTTCATTTTGAATTCATTTATGTTTGTTCTTTATTGCTCACGTCCTTGTAATTATTATGCGGAAGAAATATAGTTTGGTTTTGGTAATCGTTGCTGTTTTAACTACTGACTTCATGCATGAAAACTAACAATTGAAGTTTATGTCGTGGAATTCAAGTGTACAATTGCATTGGATCCCTACGGCCATCATCATCACCATCATCATCATCATCATCATCATCATCATCACTGTATTATTGAAAAGGTAAAAAAGTGAACACTAATACTTAAAGTATAGTATACAATCATTATGCGAACTATTATAATGCTCTTCTAGCTATCTCCTAATTTCCATGAAAATATAAGCCTACTAAGCCAATATTCGTTTGCAAAATATAATTTGAAAAGCCTTCAGCAACAACTGAACTTTTATTATCACACATTTCTGTAAATTCAAGATCTAACAGTTTTCTGTCAGTTTCTCCTCCACAGCCTTCTGCAATTAGCACAACAAAACTAGTTCCAACGAACAGGACTTGGCACTACCGTTGCTTTCGCTTATGTTTCTAGTCACGTTGGCTACGCAGGTCACGCACTGTAAGTCTGTCCACGGGCAGATCTTTCACGAGAGTTTCTCACCTTGAACGAACACAAGTACTTGCGTTTGCACTCACATACAACACTGTTGACACCGTATATTTGTGTGTGTGTCCAAGCAAGCATTAGCAGGTCGCGAAGACAACCCAAGGAAAGCGGTTCCTGTCAAACGAGGTGACACACCCCCTTCTATTCATTTGTTCATTCACACTAGCGAAATGCCAATGTAAGATGAATAAGTAAAGAGGTGAGAGTTAAAGGGAGAGAAAGATGGCACTTGAGCCTTACGACTGTTGGCGAATCTCATTTAATTTTACTGTGTAGTAGCAAAAGTGAAATCTTGTTACTTTGCTTAGAAAACTGGATGAAAAGTATTACAAACAATAAATGTGTTGTATACTTTGTTTACGGTTCACATTGTTTCAGTTTCGATTACTCTTGAAAAATTTGGAATTGGGGACCTAGCATCACTCTCTCTTCCATTAAATACCAGTGAAAATTGCCCATTAACCGAGACATGGGAAAGTGGAAAATTAATAAAATGTAGTAAGGCATCACGGTTCTTAGTAGTTAGGGAACCAAAAATACGAGTATATTAGTTCTCAAGTCGTAGTCCTTATTGATGGATGTGAGAGGTAGGCGTTAAGAGTAGATGAGAGAGGAATTGAAATTTTGATACTGAAGTTTCCTTTGCATGTACTACTTCTATGTTAAAAAAAATCAGGGCAAGATTCGACATAATTCTGACCATTTTCTTCTTAGCGTTAGAAAATGCATTATTTGAATATTTTAATGAATATATGTGATGATAATGGTAAAACACTCTTCCAAACCATCATGTAGACTAAATAGCTTTCTCGCAATTTCCCGCGTGAACATAGAGTGCCAGCCCATATTATGGGGAAAATGTCACGACTTTACTTAATTCAATGACTATTCCTATTATGTTTTTAAAAAATCACATGACATTTAAAGATCTAACATTGATGAATACATTGCTCTGAGAAAGAAACTTCGATTTTTAATATTGGCGGTGTAACAAAGAATATATTAGAACTTGGGCAATTTTCAAAATTTCCGATGTTTTAAAGAAGATTGGGACTACATCATATTTTATAAATGCACTGCCCACGATTCGAACGAAAAAGTAAAGAAAAAATTGCAGCAACGCATTAGAACATTCTGAATATGTCCCAAAGGTTTCGTGTAAAGTATCCCCAAGAATTAAAGTAAATTAATTGGCTCCGGTACAACGTGTTTACCAAGTCTCCTGTATCTTCCCGTGTTTATCAAATTTAAATTTTAAAGTTTCTAATCTGACCGAATTATGCGTGACATATACGCTATCCTTCAATCCATTCAGATATCCCAATAAATTACTTTCTGGCCTTAACGCGTTCTTACGTAGAAATGAGTGCGTAAATAATGCTGAGACAGAAAACGGCAATTTTTCGACAGAAAAACTCGTATTGTGAGGCCATGGTGTAAAAAAAATTATAAATTTGATTCTTATATGCGATATATCTAACACGCTGAGTAGTCAGGGTCCATGTTTTCGGGATTCTTCATACGGGATTGATTGGTGGAAAAAAGTCTGTCCGCCCGTCCGTCCGTCTGGTCTGTGCACCTTTAACCACCAATTCCTTTAGATGATTTTCTCCAAAATTGATGTTCCCTGGTCGATGTGGACGAACACTGTGAATTTGATAATATTAGACACGAAGAGTCAGCATTTTCCCAAAAATGGCTCCATTTTTTAAAATTAAACATTGCGCAAAGAACTCTTAAAATGGCGCGGGTCTCATTTTCATTGAAATCTATGAATTTTCGAAAGTTACAAAAGTTCAAATTTTTTTTCGGACTTTTCCTACAATTCCATTTCTCAAGAAGATTTTTTCCATTATTACATAATTTTTTGAAAGACAGAACCTAAAATAAGGTCACGAACAAGTTTCGAAAATTTATGTAGTTTTCGAGTAATTTTGCGGGAAATAAAGATATTTTTTCTAAAAAGGATTCTTCAAAAACGGCTCGAATATTTTTCTTCAAACTTTTCCTGGAATAGAAAAATGCATGGTTAAAAAAGGTTCATTTTGTTTAGTTCTCTTAATTTTTGGAAATTGGAAAATTTATAATTAACGTCAGAAAGTATGTGCAGTTGTTTCACTTCTAGTTTGGTACAAAATAGATTTTGCGGTACATGTGTCTTTTCGCGAGATGCACCAATCTAAATCTGTAGAATAGTACCTTATACCTTAACTCTGATGATGTGTGTCCCAAGTTACAGCTCAAAAAGTTACACCTTCACTTTCTCGTATACGTATGTATATACAGAGTAATATACGTAGTATAATGTTATGTAATGCTGCATGAAAAAACGGATTTTCGGCAGACAAAAGTTCATTGCCTGGCCCTGATAACAAAAAAGTGGATAAATCCAGTTGCTAAATTATGAAAAAAATCTTCTTACATGTGGTGTAGCCAGAATCCCTGTTTTGTGGGTCCATGATACCGAAAAGTTAATTGACGCCAAAATGTCCGTCTCCCCCCTGTCCGTCCGTCTGTTTATCCCACTAGTGACTATACCATACGAAGGATTTTTTCCCAATTGAACTTCTGTGGACATGACTCGAATCAAAGATTTGATATTTTGAAAAAAAATTTAATCGGGGGTACTTTACATGAAGACCCCCGGACATTTTCAAAATTTTCTCAAAAACGACTCCAAATTTTTGCTTTAAATTTCTTGTAAGAATAGAGTAAACTACATTTATAAAAGTGATATAGGTCCGACTTTCAAGGTTAACTCTTTTTTTTTAAAAAAAAAAAAAAATTTTCAAAACGGCTCCAAATTATTTGTTTAAACGTTTTCCTGTAAACGGTTGTAAAAAGATAGTGATATATGTACTATATTAGATGACATAAGTGACATTGCTCTATTCTTTTTTTTCAAAAATTCAATTTTTCTGAATTGTTTAACACTGTGTTAATATTTACATTATCACATTACATATATTTTTTTCACATTATTATATTTTTGAGTACATGTGCTTTAAATAATGTCATATAAAATTTCTCAAAAGCTCAACAATGATCTGCAAAAATTAGCTCAAATTTCCTCATTTTTAAAAACACTCAAATGCCATTTTCTCAAAACTGGCTCCAAATTTTCCCCTTAAACCCTTTCAACGAATAGTTTAATTGCACTCTTTAAAATGACGTAAAGTTCATTTTGGTGTATTATTTTTTTTAAATTTAACCAAATGTAATTTTAATCGCTGCGCGTTAACTTCACCCTTCTCTTACACCCAGACCTGCCCATAATCACGTTGGAATCTTATTTTAGTACCTGTCGATGTCAATGTAGCATTTGTGCAATTGGAGGAACATTGTAAAGGTTGAAGTCGTTCTTAAAGAATAAAAGGAAATTGCCAACTGTGTACCCGCGGAAGGGAGTCAAAGTACAGAAAATGTCCAATATATATATATATATATATATATATATATATATATATATATATATAACCATAGCTCAAAATTGTAAATATTTAATTACAATTTTCCTTAAAACCATTAAATTAGTTTGTTAAAAATATGTATATTTAATTCTTAACTACATAAAATTTTCCTCCAATTATCTTACAATTAATTTTGGGGTCCGAAGTTGACCCACCCTGTGCTCACCGGGTAAACAATGGCATTGTTATGAGACTGTTAGAGACTGAGTTTATTACCGTACATTCAAAATCGTATTATTGAGGTGATTCCAAGTCATTTCATCCAAAGGAAGAGTAAACCATTATCAAATGAAAAATAATTTGAGAGTAAAATGAATTAGTGAATGTTTGAGTGTCCAGCTTAAGAATATTTTTACTCTCTAGTCATGATCAATGGTCTTTAAATGATAATCTATGAACAGTGTACCTTCTGAACTCGCAAAGAACACGAGTCGGCCCGGTGGCTGAGATCTCTAAGGCAGTAGTGTCGTAGTGATCTCGGACCGAAGGGTAGCGGGTTCGAGTCCCACCTCGGGCATGGTTGTATTTGTGTTCGTCCTTTCATCCCTTATCATCGTCATATCATTTCATCATCATAGATACCAAACAGCAATAGTGGTCGCTAATGACCGAAATGTTGATGCGACCTTAAATAACCAATAAAAAATAAAAAAATAAAAGAATACGGAAGGACAGGATTTGCTTGAACGTCATTCGAATAATGAGTTTCTTCGAATTGGTTATCATGAGAACGTGAAGTAATCTTCACCTGAGCACGCTCGTAATATTGTGAGGACTTCGAACTCTCCCAACACCTGAATGATGCTGTGGAGACTTTGTACCGTGTGGGTTGGTGACACTATGAGTGGCCTATGTGATTTGATGAAGCATCAAAGGGTTTTCCCGTCTGAGACTCATGTTTGTGACATCACCTGACTACCTACACTCTGTGTGTCCCTAAAATCCACAACGTCAATACACGTCAGTTAGGAAGCAACCGATGTTGGTACAAGCGTGACACAATCGTATGTTTCCCGTGGCCTTTCTGTGGGGTACATCGGAGGATTTACTATTATATTTTAAATATCATGTTTATACTATTTTAATTTAAATTTTCAATCTAATTTTACGTTTTTAATAGCCTCAAAATTATTTTTAATGCCTGCTCTAATCAATTCTAAGTACTATTTTTTACACGTCATTTCTCCGGAGTATAGTTCTTCCTTCTAAAATAACTGTTCTCCGTTTAAAGTGATATTAAGGGTGCTGTTTG
This sequence comes from Teleogryllus oceanicus, assembly GCA_964035755.1. Lineage (NCBI taxonomy): Eukaryota > Metazoa > Arthropoda > Insecta > Orthoptera > Gryllidae > Teleogryllus > Teleogryllus oceanicus. Next base: position 171,945,874 of record CAXIVR010000003.1, read on the forward strand.
GTCGCTTGTTTTTGGAAAGAAAATTTAAGTTAATATTTCTGCAAACATCGCTAATAATCTTTAGTTTTTAATGCCATAACTAATTGTTAATATTATCTTCTTCTTCATGCTTAGACAATATTGCCGGTTGCACCTACTGATCTTGCCATCTCTTTGGTGGTCGTCCAACATTTCTTTTTTCTTGTGGGATATAAATATTCCAAAAATTCTTCGTGCTTTGCCTTTGTACGTTTCTTGGTCTTCATTAAATCTGTTTGCTTTTGATCAACATTAGGACTGAAAGTGAAAAATCATAAACCTTGGTGGGTTACTAGCCTCCCGCAGGTTTGGCTGGTGATGGGGCTGCCACCTCGAAACCTCCATCCTTGCTCTCCTATGTACCAGCCGTCGAGGTCTTTACTTACCAGGCATGGGTCTTTCTTCCTTTAAGTCCTTGAAGATAGGGGATTGGGATATGAAGGAAAAATATCAGAAGGAAATATTTATGATGGGAGCTTCCTAGCTACTCGAACCACCAGTTGTTATTATTATTATTATTATTATTATTATTATTATTATTATTATTATTGCTATTATTATTATTACTATAATAATAATTATTATAATTATTATTATTATCATCATTATTCAGCTAATTAACAGACAAATCTTCTTTGGTCAATATGCGAATGTGCATTTTAAATTGCTTTTTAAACAACACAAGAAAACAATCAGCAAAACACTTAACACTATTAAATTGTATTCACAAAATAATTTGTCATTTTTCAGCATTTACTCTTAGTCTATTTATTCAGCTCTTACAACCAAAATCGATGACATTTTTGTTCTCAGCTTTGAGAATATTTTGATGATGTATGGTCTGTTAAAACTATCAAAATATTTCACTAATGGACACCCAAGGCCAGATGGATTTATCCCGATTGCATCCCGCGCACATCTTTTCCTAAGCCTTTCACCTGCCTCCCCAAAAAGGCATAGGTCGATTGCATTCCGCGCTCATCTTTTCCTAAGCTTTTCACCTTCCTCCCCAAAAGGCATAGGCCGACTGCATCCTGTTCAGTTTTCCTTGTGAGTACAGGGAAGAGTTTGCATAGGTATCAATGATTTGATGATCCCACATCTGCTTTTGTATTTAATGAACACGGAATACGAAATTAACAGGAATACTCCTTTTATGGTTGTTCATTTTTTAATCTTGTAGTGTAATGGTCAGATAAAGTAAAAAAGCTTACTATTTTGGAATGAGACTGTATTGAATTTTCTTAATTCACTGAAGGTTATTTTTACGTTTACCGTGGGCTGCTCCAAGGTTTAAGCTATTTGCATTTTAAGCTAGTTTTTGCGTTGGCCTGTGGTTATCGCCATTTCCATTGTCACTTCTAGTACAAGAATCCTCCAAGCAAACACACCGGGTAGTTTCGTCCAATCAGTTTGTTAAGTGATAGACCCATTAATTGATTGATTGCTTGATTTTTTCGTGTTTCCGGGCGCGTGCACTGCTTCGGTCATTAGTCCCGTTAGTGTAGTACATGTTTTTTTCTCGGGAGATGGTGGTGATTTTCCCTTCGCTGGATGGCGAGATCCGGCACCGACCTACCGTCGGCTAGTGGGGTTTCCCCCTAACCAGGACTCTCTCACCTGCGGGGCCCCGCTCCAGCCGGGACAAGCTCTAAGCTCCCGACCGGTCTCCCGGAATATATCTGGTAGTGTAGTGCATGTTACTGTAAGTGAGTGTGTAAGGGGAGAGGATACGACAAGGAAGGGGAAGGACAGATCGCGCGCGGTCCGTGGCCCGTTTAGTAATGCATGTTTTTTGGGAGGTAGTGGTGTTCTTTTCCCGCTGGACGGCAGATCCTTCGCCGACCTTCCTGTCGGCTGGCAGGATTTTCCCACAAACCAGTTATCTCCCACCAGCAAGGCACCCCCAACTGGGAAAACTCTAATCTCCCGGAAAGTGCGGTAGTGTAGTGCCTGTGAGTGTGTGCCTAAGGGGTGAGGATAGCACAAGGAAGAGGAAGGAAAGATCGCGCGTGGTCCATGGCGCGTTTCTTAGGGTACAGCTGGTGTTGATTGGAGAAACCACAGGAAAATACCGATCAGAGCAGCCGCCCGCTAGAATTCTCCTCCAGACAGCGACTGAATTCAACAAAGCTATATAGCTAGTATCGAACATCTTCCGCAATCGTGACTCAAACCACAAGACCCCCCGGCCAGAGGCTCTGCGGTGATATCAGTTGATACCCTGAGCTGCCTAAGTGGGCATTTTTTAAAACATTTTTTATCGTTTTCGCTCGGGGAGTGCGAGGAGTATACTTGAATTTTTTAACGTGGCATCTCAAGGTCACGCACGAAAGAGGGAGAGGGAAGGGAGACTCCAATAGGGAGCCGCAGAAGTCGAAGCTGTAGTGTCGTTGCAGCTCCCCATTGGAGTCCGTCTTCCCTCTCCCTCTTTCGCGCGTGACCTTGAGATGCCACGTTAGAAAACCCGAGTATAGTTCGAATGCCCGTGGTTGCGGAGTCGCGTGCGCGGGGAGGAAGAAGGTCTTCGGAAGGCGATGAACTGCGATCCCGGAGCCCCGCAGGCGAGGCGCGGGTGAGGCGCGTTTCTCCTCGGGGCGTCGCATGACGCCAGCGGTCAAAGGTTGCCGCCTGGCGTGTCATACTTCGGAGAAGCGCCGCACCGCGCCGCGCCGCGCTGCGCTGGGCTGGAGGCGGGAACAGTCCCTTTGCCATTTAGTATCCAGTTGTCAGGGGAGGTTGAACTGTGAGATATGGTGCTTTAGGACCGGGAGTGTGAGGATTAGTACATAAGCATACTTTACAAGGTCCTAGAACCTCTGATCAATTAGTGAGAGGAACTCCTAATTTCCAAATATTAATATAATATAAATATAATATAATATAATATAATATAATATAATATAATATAATATAATATAATATAATATATAATTAATTAATGTAATTAATTAATAATGTAATGTAATGTAATGTAATGTAATGTAATGTAAAGTAATGTAATGTAATGTAATGTAATGTAATGTAATGTAATGTAATGTAATGTAATGTAATGTAATGTAATTAATGTAATAATGTAATGTAATGTAATTAATGTAATGTAAATGTAATGTAAATGTAATGTAATGTAATGTAATGTAATGTAATGTAAGTAATGTAATGTATAATGTAATGTAATATGTAATGTAATGTAAATGTAAATGTAATGTAATGTAATGTAATGTAAAGTAATGTAATGTAATGTAAATGTAATGTAATGTAATGTAATGTAATGTAATGTAATGTAATGTAATGTAATGTAATGTAATGTAATGTAATGTAATGTAATGTAATGTAATGTAATGTAATGTAATGTAATGTAATGTAATGTAATGTAATGTAATGTAATGTAAATTTTTTACATTTATATTTTTTATCTATCATGAGTACGTAAAAATAATTTATTATTTTACCAACGTCATACAAAATTAATAAATCTGATTCAAATTAAAAGAATAATTGTTGGGTGGTTGAAAAACATATTTCTCTACAAGGTTGCAGATGGATGTTATTTAAACATACTGTATGTGTGTCGATCGTTTTTATTATTTGAATATTACATTTTGAAATTGATGGTTTATAGTTTTATTTTTATAAGCATTTTGATTACATTTTGTTCAGTATTTCAAAATATTAATGGGGGTGTTTTATTGTCATACTTTGGTTCCTAATTCGACCCTAATTGGAAACCACCAATCTACTCAAAAGCAACATTAATATTTAACATCAGGATTGCTTTCAGTTTTTATCATCTCTCCTGAACTGCTGTCTTTTGCTTGTTAGAGCTATCGGGTGAGATAATATAAAATTTGGGCGACTCCTCTCTACATCTAGGGACTTACGAAGTGGTGTGAAGGAGAATTGTGAACTAAAGACTTGGCCCAGCAGGAGATTGCGAGAGGTTGAAGGGTCAAATTCTCAAACCTGTTTCTCTGGACCGGACGTGTTTGCAAATTTCTCTTTTCACAAGCGTGAATTGCGTACGTCGGCGTGCGTGTATATGTTGTTGAAATTTATGTTCACCTTAACCAACGTTTTTTGGCAATGTCCAGGCTTTAGGAATAAATACCAGGCGTTCAAACCCCAAGACTATTCGATTACACTTCGACTAAGCTTGCGACTTGTGAAGTACATCAAGTGAACCTCGGTATCCACATGCTAATTATAATGAAATATAATTAGGTAGCTTTTTGATCACTCTCCAATTCTCAGCGCTGATATTTAATAGGAGACAACGCACATAGAAACAATATAAAGTTATCTTGTGAGATGAACTTACGAGTGCCTGAGTTTTCGTTTATTGGAGATGGCCCCAGGAGCACTTAACAGAAATTACCAATGGTTTATTTACAAAATTTTCAGGAGAATAAATTGTGAGAGTTATAATACGATACATGCGTGATATAGATGGAAAATCACATTGTAGTAGTTTTTTTATGATAGTCACCAAGCCTTAAGTTCACAACGGCCGCACTACATACGTAGGTAGGGAAACGTCTCACTTCGTTACATTTTATTCAATATTCCCTACATTCGGATCTTCAAGTATTGTTTTCTTTTGCAGTTAGAATGCATTTTTACTAAAATGTAAAATGTTAACATTAATAAAACTTTTGTTTGTTGCAGGTGAATAATATTACGATATTTCCTGATTCACCATTTTGGTGAGTAGCCATTTGTAGAATTATCCTATGTCTTTTTTATGATGTAAATTGTTTGAAATTAGAAACAATCTAAACGATAGGTTTCAAGAAACTTGAATGATACTTTTAATTTCAAAGATTTCTCCCGATTGATATCTCTCTAGCAAAGAAAAACTATTTTATACCATCTCAGTCTACCGCAAAATATTCGAACAAAAGTGTCATAATGGTACTCATCTAAATTGATGTGCTTCGTTTAATTAAGACTTTGAAAATAAGGTGTTTCTTCTGAACACTTCAGAAACGATATTTTTAACATTATTAATATGGTTGCTATTCAAACGGGATTATTTTTTTCTTCTATTTATTGAGCGTAGCTAACGATGTAATTGATGAAATATTTCATTGTAAATTTATTGTGTTTTTGCTACTATTAAATAATTTGTACTTTTCAGGATATTATTGGCGGAAATATTTGCAAAAATAATGAATACATTACGTGCAACACACGTGTGTACAAATGTGACACAGAAGTGATTTGCTCAACGGAGCATTTTATTTTTCTACCTTTCCGGCATATTCATAGTACATCGTCCATGTAACAAACATCGCCTAAATGCCTCATTAAACTTGTTTTCCACGTGCCCCATCCTCCATGTAAAAAGAGAAAAAACCTCGATGACGAACAACTGATACAAAAACACTTCGGCGAACTCGCGATCACAATCTCACTCGTATACAAACTCATCCATGTGCTCAGAGCGTGAAGGGAAACTGCACGCCCCGGGACAGGAATGTCAATGAAAACCGCGACCTCACTGTGCTAAAGTGCTCATGGTGTTTCCCCATTCGTTTATCTTCGCGGGGGCATCTTGTTGTGCTTTATTTGCTTACTAATTACGCGTAGGTGATCTGAGTGACGTAGCTAGGTACGGTGACAACCTCGGTTTTTCCGGGGGGAGGGGCGAGTATTGAATTCACAAGGGTATAAGTTCGTTTTGTTGATTGTAAAACGAAGACACACCACACAGGTTCGGATATGTTGATGATTATAGCAGAAAAAATACTAATTCACAAACCCCTAACTTAGATTTGCTGTCAGGAGGAGAATTCTAGCGGTCTCCTACTCGCATCGGTAGTTCTCCGTGGTTTCTTCGATCAGCAGCAGGCTAATGCCGGAGCAGTACCCTGACAAACGGGCCACGCACAGCGCACGATCTTTCCTATCTCTTCCTTGTCCTATTCTCACCCCTTACACATACATACACTTACGTGCACCTGATCCATAAGGAAACCGTAATCAAAACGTAGTACCGTGGGGAAGGGCTGCATAAGATTCAATGGATTTCATGGTGGGCAACATGAAAGTGAGCCAAAATAGCGATACATCACCTCGAACAATGGTTTCCTATAACTACACATCTACGTATTCGGTCGGTTGGATTGTTTTTGACCTCACGATTAACATTATTCATTAGACATGACTTAAAATTCAATGCGACATCCTACAATGCGTTTCTTGATTATTCTAATGTTCCATCGGCTTATGTGTCTCACTGTTGTTACAGCAGTACCTCTGACCAGTAGATCCTAGCGTTTCAATTCCGATGGCAGAATTTTCGTTATTAGCTAGATTGGTTAAATTCAGCCGCTGTCTGAAGGAGAGTTCTAGAGGCTGATTGCTCTTATGAGTAATTTTACGGGGTTTCTCTGATCAACACAAAGCGAACGCAAAAGCACAACTCTAAGAAACAGGCCATGAACCGCGCTCGATCTTTCCTTCCTCTTTGTTGACCTATCCACCCAATTACTCACTCACACGTACATTTACGTGCACTCTCTACCACAGTTTTTGGTAGACCAGCCGGGAGTTTAGAGCTTGCCTCGGTTGGGGTGGTGCCACGCTGTTGGAAATACCTTGCTGGGGAAAAGCCGACGTGGAAATCGACGCAGGATCTCACCATCCAGAAATAGATCACCGCCCCCTCCCGGGATAAAAAAAATACACCACAGTTACGGGATTAATGACGATAGCAGTTGACGTATTGGGAAACACCAATCAATCAATCAGTCAATTAATCCAATGGTACATATATGATCAAGCAATCACATTTTGTCACATCACAGTTTATTAAACTGATTGATTGATTGATTTTTTCGTGTTTCCGGACACGTCAACTGCTTCTGTCATTAGTCCCGTTAGTGTAGTGCTTGCTTTTTTCTCGGGAGATGGCGGTGATCTTCCCCCGCTGGATGGCGAGATCCGCCACCGAGCTACCTTCGGCTAGTGGGGTTTCCCCCTAACCAGGACTCTCCCACCAGCGGGGCACCGCCCCAGCCGGGACAAGCTCTAAACTCCCTACCGGTCTCCCGGAATATGTGGTAGTGTAGTGCATGTTAGTGTAAGTGTGTGTGTAAAGGGAGAGGATAGGACAAGAAAGAGGAAGAACAGATCGCGCGCGGTCCGTGGCCCGTTTGGTAGGGTACTGCTCCGGCATTCGCCTGGTGTTGGTCGGAAAAAACAGGGAAAACTACCGATCAGAGCAGGCGGACGCTAGAATTCTCCTCCAGACAGCGACTGAATTCGACGTAGCTGAAAACCTAGTGTCAAAAATCCTGCCGCCGTCTGGACTCGAAACTAGGACCTCCCGGTCAGAGGCGCTGCAGTGACATCAGTTGATGCACTGATCTACCGCTACCGGTGAAATGAAAAAGAATTATAATTAATATAGCCATTTACAATACCGTACTGAGGTAATTCTCTTTCAAGGAGAACATGTTACTTAGCCAAAGATTGTTATCTAGCATAGAACCGGAACCCAGAAGAAATACCCTTTTCACTATTCTAAATCAAACATCGAACTTGAACATAGGACCTATAGTGTGACACTTTCCTCAATGCTTACTATTTAGGTTTAGAATAAGGTAGTAAGTAACTAAAAAAAAATGCGTGTGTCAAGTTTGAAAAACTATCTATGTATTTACCTTCAGAAATAAAGAGTCAGAGGCGCTGCAGTGACATCAGTTACTGAGCTACCGCTCCCTGTTCGGTATATTAGAGTTTATATAGTTGCTTGTACGAACACGACTGCCTGGGGGCGCGGGCGTGAGAATACAGCCGCGCGACGCGGCGAAACAGTGAAACGCTGGCTGGGCGTTGGGAGGCGGAGCGGGTCGCCGTTGGCCATTTGGCCCGTGGGAGCGGAGCGGGGGCAAACGACGGCGGGGGCCGCGCAAGCCGTTCGCGGCGCGAGGGCGGCAGACGACGCGTCGCGCTGCTTGCGTCAAGCGCGCCCACGCGCCCCACCAGACGCGCGAACGGCTGGACCGTCGTGCGACGCCGCCGTCGCGCTGCCCCCGCATCCACCACAAAACAACGGTGGATTCCATCCCGTAAATATCGGCAGAACATCAACTGATGCCACTGCGTTGCCTCTGACCGGGAGATCTCGACGGCGGAGGCTGGATTTTCCACACTAGCTTGGTTGAATTCAGACCCTGTCTGGAGGAGAATTCTAGCGGCCGGCTGCTCTGATGGAGAATTTTACGTAGTTTCTCCGACCAACACCAGAGCAATGCCGGAGCAGTACCCTAACAAACAGACCTTGCATCACGCGCGATCTTTCCTTCCTCTTCCTTGTCGTCTGCTCATCCCTTACTTACATACACACACTAACAGGCACTATACTACCACACATGTCAGGACCGGTCGTGGGCTTAGAGCTTGTCCCGGCTGGGGCGGTGCCCCGCTGGTGGATGATACCTGGTTGGAGAAAACCCCGCTTGTCGACGGTATCCAGCGTCTTGTCGCCATCCAGCGTACAAGATCACCGCTACCTCCCGACGAAAAAAGCATTACACTTACGGGAGTAATGACCTGAGTAGTTGACACGCCCGGAATCACGTAGTCAATCAGTCATCCATGTGGATTCCATCCGGGTGGATTCCATCCCGTATAAACCGGAAGAGCATCGACTGATGTCACCGCAGTGCCTCTGACCAGGAGGATTTAGGTTTGAGTCCCGACGGCGGCGGTGGATTTTCGACACTAGCTAGATAGCTTGGTCGAATTCAGTCGCTATCTGGAGGAGAACTCTAGCGACCGACTGCTCTGATCGGTAATTTTACGTAGTTTCTCCGACCAACACCAGAACAATGCTGGAGCAGTACCCTAATAAACGGGCCACGGACCGCGCGCGATCTTTCCTTTCTCTTCCTTGTCCTAGCATACCTCTTACTTACACACACACTAACATGCAGTGCACTACCACACATGTCAGGAGACCGGTCAGAAATTTAGAGCATGTGCCCCGCTGGTTGAAGCAACCTGGTTGCGGAAATCCCCGCTAGTCGACGGTATATTGGTATCGAGCGTATTGTCACCATTCACTGTACAAGATTACCGCCTCCCGAATACAAAATGCACTGCACTTATGGGAGTAATGACCTCAGTAGTTGACGCGCCAGGAATCACGAACAATCAATCAATCATCCATCCCATAAAGTAATCCAAGGTAATATCCTGGTAGATTCAGCTACTAAGCAATCAAATTAACTCCCTCTCCAAGATAAACAGTTTCTCATAGCGATGTAAAGAAGGAACTTCACAGACGTTTTAAGCTCCATTGGAACACTACGTGTTATAGTTTCCCTAGTCATCTTCACCAAATCAGACAATGACGCTCCTGTATTTCAAATAAGAAGAGAAGAAAATACTCTCGCAAGACATGGCATATATAGCGGTCTTAACCACTCTCATCTTTTGAAGAAAGAATCTCTACCCTTTTGAATATCATGTAACATCCCAATAACTATTCAACACATCATAATAGATTGCCGAGTGTATTCAGGATTACACACGACGCATTCACTTTCAAATGGTCTTTCCAAATTACTAACTGCAACATTTCACATATATGTCTTCAAATTTCTAATGGTTACAATATGATTTGATGCATTGTAAAAATTTCTATAAATGGTGGGTAATAACCTTCTAGTTCGTGCTACCAAACTCATAAATTTTAAAAATATTCTTATATTGACAAGCATCGATGTTCAAAATTAAAACATCCCTATTAATAACACATCGACCAAAAATCATCGATGTTTTTAAACATCGTCATTTTAAAGTTGATTTAGTGAACTAGAACATTAAATTCGTGGGCAACAAAATTTAATTTGACAGTGACTGGCGTATTAATTTATAATTAAAATTTAACTGAAACCATAGTTAAAACTCCTTTCCATGTGCGAAATACGAGAAAAACGAAGGAAATACCAGACCATGAGGATAATCTCGGACCAGGGATAGCAGTCTGCCAGATATATATATATATATATATATATATATATATATATATATATATATATATATATATAATATATATTATATATATATATATATATATATATATATATATATATTCGTTTGGTTCGAATACAAACATGTAGTGACCCTACCATTAGCTATTACTTCATGTTTTAACTTTTATAAAATTATGATTATGGACATTTTTAGTCCACGAAAAAAAAACATCGAAAACGAAAAAACACCGAGCTCAAAACGTCGATGTTCAAAAAACATTGGGTTCAATACATCGATGTTTAAAACATCGATGTTTTGAAAACATCACCCACGATGTCGCATCCTTACCATGGCGCATTCAGATGAACACTTCGTACTTACTCAACAGTACTTAACCGGAGTGCGGAAATGGAGAACAATTTGCCTTCCATGACATCAATGTTTTTGTCTTGCAGCATTTCAATGTCTTGTTTGTCATAATTGTTTCCTTTTTATGCTTTGTTTGCTTCCTTTTCTGTATCTTCATTTCCTTCAGAGACTTTTTCGCCCTTTTTTTCTCCGTCGCCCTTGCCATCGTCTTCAATGTCTTTCTTCCCTTCGCATTCCTGTTTGTCTTATTCAACTTCTTCGTCTTCATAGTCTTTTTATGCCTTCCCCTTCATTGATACTTCATTCATTTTTAATTCTTTTCTTTGTCATTTTGTAAGTAGATTTCGCCTTTTTAGTTTTCATCGACATCTTCACCATCTTCTTCTTTCCAAATCATCTTCCCAAAACTACTATTAAATACAGATCTGATATATTTGATTATCTGATCAATTAAATAAACGTGGAGGATAATGAGATGCGATACTTATTATTTTGAATTTTCCTTCTACGGTAAAATCATAACAATTCTTGAGGTGAAATTTGAATTCATTACACTAAGGCGAAAGTGTTTCCGATGCAACTATCAATAATAATTATTCCATTGATGCGTTAAGTGAAGCATCCCTTCCAAATCAAATATCTATCAAATATACTATATCCTACTGTAGTTACGTCTATCGAATATCCTTAACTAGTTACGTGTCTGCTTTTCGAATGACATATCACGTTGAATGTAAGGCAAATTTTCGAGTTTTGCCACGGTCTAATTATTATTTTTAATGTTTGGTTTTTTAACATATGTATTGATTTGTGAAGAATACTCAGGCAACAAAAACTTCTATTTTCTATTTCTATTTCTTCTATTTCTATTTCTACCAGTCTTCAATTTTATTAACTGTGGTGCACTGTATGCTAGGATTTTTTACTGATACATCCCGTATTATCATGTGACATGGTTTTAATCACAACACCGCATGACCATTTTTGTCCCAAAACGAGACCTGACTACCCAGGCGCAAAGTGAAGCTTAATTAAAGGTTCACATTTGACTTGTTTGTCTCCTTTAGGCTTAACTCCAAATAAGCGGCTGGCCCAATTCAGTGATGACGCACTTAACCAGTACACGTTACTTACGTGAAGCTTTCCAACACAAAACCGCAACTGCGCTCACAACCGGCGAAACCGGACCTCTGGCTCGGCCATTAATGGCGCGCCCTCGCCCCCGCCCCCTATCCTCGCACTCCCCGCCACGTCCTCTCGTGCATGTTCCCGTCCCGCCCGCGCTACTCCCCATTCCTTACTTGTATTCTCAATGGAGGCCTCGCCTGCGCATTCATCCGCACTCACCCAGACGCCCCCGCCCCCGCCCCTTATCCTCTGCCCCTACTCGCGCTGCCAGCCACGTCCTTACGCTCTTGTCATCACAGTTTGGGCGTAACGAACAGCCATCGCGAACAGCACTATCGACCTTCTGCGCATGCGCATTCGCTAAATTTTGGTTGGTAGGTTGGTTGATTTGTGATTCCGGGCGCATCAACAGCTTAGGTCATTTGTCCCGTGAGTGTGGTGCATGTTTTTTTTCGGGAAAGCGGTGATCTTTCCCCCCTGGATGGTGAGATCCGGCGCCTAGCTACCGTCGGCTAGCCGGGTTTCCCCCTAACCATGACTCTCCTACCAGCGCGGAACCGCCCCAGCCGGGGCAAGCTCGAAACTCCCGACCGGTCTCCCGGAATATGTGGTAGTGTAGTGCATGTTAGTGTAAATGAGAGCGTAAGGAGAGAGGATAGGACAAAGAAGAGGAAGGAATGGTCGCGCGCGGTCCGTGGCCCGTTTGTTAGGGTACTGCTCCAGCATTCGCCTGGTGTTGACCGGAGAACCAACGAAAAACTACCGATCAGAGCAGCCGGCCGCTACAATTCTCCTCGAGACAGCGACTGAGTTCGACCTAGCTGCAAAGCTAGTTCGAAAATCCTTCCGCCGTCAGCAGATGCACCAAAGTGAAGCGAAACTTGAACTGCGCATGCGTAGAAGATGGATAGTGCTTTCACGTTCGAGAGTGCACAAACTCTCTATCGCCCCCCCCTCACGACACTTCCTGTTCCCTTCTTGAACCTCCACCCGCCCATGCCTCCGTACCCACCAGCAGTTTATCCGCACCATTCGTCACCGCACACGCCCCTCCCGCCCCCACATTAGGGCGTTTTTGCACCCTCGAACTTTAAAACAATCGACAGCAATGTTGATCTTTTGGGCATGCGCAGTGTAAATTTCGCATCACTTTTGTGTATCAGCGCAAGCGCAGAAGATAGAGATTGCAGTCGATTACTGCTCGCTAAGACGTGCAAACATTCCCGTACACACTTCCCCATCAACACAACCTCCCCTTCTTTACCTTCGCCACTCTTGTCCGCCTTCCCGGTCGTATCCTTTCGACGTCCGCTCTCTCTCCTCCTCACATCCCCTGTTCCTCTACCTTTATCACACTCACCAGCCCTCCGCTCCCCCCCGCGTGCCCCACTCACTTCCCGTCCATATTATTTCCCCCCCAGAGTATCTCCTGAGGAGGCGGGAATTTATTTGCTCTATCGGGTTTACAGTAAACTGCTGGCTTGCTGCTTCAAAAGCTGAGAGAGAGAGGGAGAGAGGGGGAGAGAGGGAGGGGGGAGCAAGAGAGGGGAGAGAGAGAGAGAGACTTAAACTAAAGATAACTTAAATTTAGCTTAAATTACTTTATTATTATGTAGCACTTTGACATAGGCCTATCTAACTTGAACAATTTTATTTAATGTTATGTAATGTTTTGTTTAAGCTTCTTCTTCGTAACTTTATAAATTAATATTATTAAATAATTATATATAAATTAAAAATCTGAAAGTTGTATCAAGAAATTATGGATTATTTTATTTCAACAAATAACAAAACTTTGTACGATTGCTTTTAGTTAGTGTTTAATAAAATCACTTGTTTTTGAAAACGAATGTGAATTTCAGTGAAACCTATTATAAGGTTAGCGTCATATTATTCACTTCATGGAGACAATTAAAATGTAATTGTAAATTTTATAAAATATCACGCTACTGTACCGCGACTTATGTTAACGATTTTATCGATATCTAATTTCATTTTCAATTTTGTGCAATTTTTCCCCATTAGCCCCATCAATGTGCCCCTTGACTTGCGATTGCCCGGCGATTGCCCGGTCGCCCGTGCCTACCCGGCCCCCCCCCCCCTCCCGTCCCCCTGCCCGCCCCCGCCCTGCCCTGCCCCTGCCTCCGCCCTGCCCTGCCCTGCCCCGCCCGCCCCCTGCCCCTGCCCTGCCCCGCCCCTGCCCCTGCCCCTGCCCCGCCCCGCCCCGCCCCTGCCCCTGCCCCCTGCCCCTGCCCCTGCCCCTGCCCCACCCCGCCCTGCCCCGCCCCGCCCCTGCCCTGCCCCCGCCCTGCCCCTGCCCCGTCTGCAACGCCCTCCTGCTCCTCCGCGCCCCGCTGCCACGCCCCGCCAGCCCCTCCCGCCCCGCCTCGCCCCACCCCGCCCCTCCCGCCCACCCGCCCAGGATCGGTCGGCGGCTGCGCGCCGGGCCTGCCCCGACTGTTTACGCGGCGAGGCGCGGCGCACGCGGGGGTCGAAGACCTACGGCAACGCGATTTCGTCGGCCACGCCTGCGCATTGGCTCGCCTCCCACGCCGCAGCCCTCCCGCGCCGCCTCGGCACGCGCTGCCCGTACGAGCGGCGGTAGTGTTGCCAACAATCTCCATGTAAAAGGCAGGAGACTCGACAAGCCACACACACACAATCAACCCATTTCTTTTTATAAATATTTAATTTCGATTAACATCAGCTACATTTTTTTCTTCTCTCGTTTGCGATTCAAGTGAAAAGATTCATTCACAAAATACTGATGAAGTTGTTCTCTCTTTAAGTTAGTCGCTAGACAGAGACAGCATCATGCATGCGAGAGCAATCGGCACGTTTGTCATTGTTCAGAAAAATGATATGCATGTTTTCTATTCTAAAGTACACAATAAACGATGCTACGTAGCACGTGTTAATCATGTGGTAAAATAAATAACAACGAATGTTAAGATTTCACTAAAAGGAGGACATTTAAAATACAATGGAGGACGAGAGGACAATGGACTTCAATGGAGGATTGTCCCCCGAAATGGAGGACGGTTGGCAACCCTAGGTGGTGTAAATGATCTTGACTGTCCAGGTGACGCCGCGTCGAAGGCTGTGTTGCCGACGTTTCGTCCATCTTGTCGTGGTCTTCCTCAGGGCTGTTGTGCCAAAGGAGGAAGACCACGACAAGATGGTCGAAACGTCGGCAACACAGCCTTCGATGCGGCGTCACCCGGACAGCCAAGATCATTTACATGACTCTAGCCGCGGAAGCCGACGACTTCACTTAACGTGCCTCTACGCGGAGAGAATTTATCAGTAACACAGCCTTCGACGCGGCGTCACCTGGACAGCCAAGATCATTTACATGACTCTGGCCGCGGAAGCCTACGACTTCACTTAACCCTAGGTGGTGGCCGCGCGGGATGGAGGGTGCGACGGGCAAGGGGAGGACGCGTTATCCCACGAGGAAAAGGGGCTTGCTTGGCAAGGCGCGGGGTTCACGCACGGTTACGCTGGCGAAGATGCTCTAATTTTTTTGTCAAGAAAAATGTATGTACTTCCATTAAAACAGTAGGTTCATTGCCACTTAGTTGAGACGCTGTCATTCAATCGGGAGCTTGAACATCAGTGACGGCACTGTAGTGACGTTTAAGCTCCCGATTGAATGAGTGTCAATGGACTTAATGTTTTAATCGAAGTATAGGGTTGAGTGTTTTAGTTATAATATAGTTTGTGCCTGTATACTTGTAAAATATTGAAACCAATTCTCACAGGCAAAATTTATTCTTTTCAAATTCACATTTGTACAACTTTTCGAATCCTCATAGTTGTGGATTCTTCTTCAAGTATATCTACAATTCATGAAAACAACACCTATTACACATAGTTGTAGGTATAAAATTGTTTTTTTCAAAATTATTACAACGATGTAATTATCAAGGCAGCTCACCAATAATGCGGTTCATCATCACGTTATGTGAGTTTACCTTTCAGGTTCTTATATGAATTTCGAACCGCGTTGATTTTTGTAATGGTATGATTTTGGATTTTGAGAGGTAATGCTGGAAATGAAAAGATTGATTGATTTTTTCGTGTTTCCGGGCGCGTCAACTGCTTCGGTCCCGTTAGTTTAGTGCATGTTTTTTTCTCGGGAGATGGCGGTGATATTCCCCCGTAGGATGGCGAGATCCGGCGCCGACCTACCGTCGTCTAGTGGAGTTTCCCCCTAACCAGGACTCTCCCACCAGCAGGGCACCGCCCCAGCCGGAACAAGCTCTAAGCTCCCGACCGGTCTCCCGGAATATGTGGTAGTGTTGTGCTTGTTAGTGTAAGTGTGTGTGTAAAGGGAGAGGATAGAACAAGGAAGAGGAAGGACAGATCACGCGCGGTCCGTGGCCCGTTTTGTAGGGTTCTGCTCCAGCATTCGCCTGGTGTTGATCGGAGAAACCACGGAAAACTACCGATCAGAGCAGCCGGCCGCTAGAATTCTCCTCCAGACAGCGACTGAATTCGCCCTAGCTGAAAAGCTAGTGTCGAAAATCCTGCCGCCGTGGGGAGTGGGAACCTAGGACTTCCTGGTCAGAGGCGCTGCAGTGACATCAGTTGATGCACTGATCTACCACTACCGGTGAAATTAAAAAGAATTATAATAAATATAGCCATTTACAATACTGTACTGAGGTAATTCTCTTTCAAGGAGAACATGTTACTTAGCCAAATATTGTTATCTAGCCATAGAACCGGAACCCAGAAGAAATACCCTTTTCACATATTCTAAATGAAACCCTCAAACATCGAACCTGAACATAGGACCTATAGTGTGACACTATCCTCAATGCTTACTATTTAGGTTTAGAATAAGGTAGTAAGTAACTAATAAAAATGCGTGTGTCAAGTTTGAAAAATTATCTATGTAACTTCAGAAATAAAATTTATAAAATAAAACACCGTATTCCAAGGCACAGCAAGAAAGATCGAAACACTTCACTGGACATGAATGTAAAAAGGGAATTGTAGCCATCCAGTATATTTGAAATATTGACTATATTGCTATTGCAATGTTATATTTTGTGAATAAAAAGGCGAGTGTGTCACATTTATATTAGTATATATATTTTATTGTACATAATCATACAAACTATGTTAATTATATCAAATTTACAATACATTTTAACTTAAAAGTTAATCTAAATTTACAGAAATATGAAGAAGGGAAGAAGTGTTTCCAAAACGTTTTGTGTGTTAACGTGAAGCAATAAAACTTAACGTTTTTTGAACTTTGGAATATGAGCGTAGATTAAATGTTAACTTGTCTCTCTGATGTTATATTGTAAGTCTGAGTTCACTGCCTATAAACACCAAGGGATGTAAAATAAAAAAGACTTAAATAATATACAAGACAGTATATAGTAATAACAATAATAATAATAATAATAATAATAATAATAATAATATAAATATACGACAATGTTCGGGATTTTTTCACGCGTTCGGTCGTGTACTTTGAAAACAGCAGTACTAGAAAATGTGGTTTGTTCCTTTTGAAGTTGCTTCCTAGAAGCACCCTTGTCTTGCAGGGTCTAGTTCGTGGTGTAGCGACGAAAAACAGAAGTCCCTTATTCAGGCCATCGGCAGACTTAAAATGAACAAGTAATACTTCAATGCAACTAAAGCGAAATGTTCGTGATCTTAGATTTTTGGGACCTCATTTGGAGTTTTCGATTCTGTAACCACTTTTACACTTTTTCTGACTTCCTTCTAAGCACCTTCATGAGTCATTTTGATTGGTGAATAAAAAATTGTTGCCACCGAAGACAATTGAATGTTACTTGCAACTTGGAACTACCCAAACAGTGATTATGTAGGTACCAATCTCGTTGACAAAGAAAGTGAAAGTCAGTGTCTGGGTTTCTTTTTATTTAGCCTTCATACAATATTTATGTGAGAACAATGCCCTCTCTGATAAACGCAAGTTTTATTTTGCAAAGGCGACAAATGAGCAAATCCACATATGGTACTACTTTTATTTGTGACAATGTGTAACGTATACACAATTCGCAGAAAAATTGAAATTGAGTTGTTTCCAAATATGATATTCCTTTTCATATGCTTCAAATTCAACCACTCTTCTTTACGAAATAATCTAGAGATTATTCGTTACATTGTTCTAACGTGTTTGTAAAAGAGAATAAGGAATAGTGCGTTAATTTCGAGATTTTGTTTCCAAATTGGGTTATAAGAAACTTGAAATATTCAGTTATTTATGAATTTTTATATAAAATTTATAGGAAATACACACAAAATAGTACAAATGAACGACAATTTGTTCTATAGCGTTATTCTAGTAAAAAGTGGTTTTACAAATCTTGTTTGTTTTTAACCATAAGTCCGTTGTCATTAACCATAAGATGGACCATAAGTCCATGGGTCAACCATAAGGTTGCTAGTAGAAATATAGAGGTGAAAGATGAATCGTGCCTGGACTGCGCTTCAAGATATTGCTCGAGGCTGAAACTAAGATCTCCCCATCTTCAAAGAATCAGCTGCAGACTGTTCATAAATTTGCTAATTTCTACCGGTAGGTATTGCTCCAGATTTACGTGAAGTTAGTGACCATTATTGTAAGACGACAATGGAAATGAAAATTGGACTATGAGTACGAGAGTGTAAAATGAGAGAGTGAAGAGTGTAAAGATATTTCACTGCCCAATCAAAAGGCCTATTAATAAGAGTCAGCTAAGGGCGGCAACGTGAATAAAAAGAAAACAAAAGTGTGTACATAATTTTCACGTTGTGTGCAGACCGCACCCTCTTTATGCGTCGCTATCAGTTCACACAAAATAAATGCCTATAGATTCTGAACTATGAGCTTACAATAGTTGAAGCAGAGATAATTTTTCTCCAGTTTGCGCACTGTTACCACTAGTCATCAGAGCTGAGTCATCAAATAGAAAGGGTGTTTCAGCGGTGTGTTTAACGGACGTGTAAAGAAATCGGTATTGGGAATGGGTTTCAAAAATAACCTTTCACTTTTAGTAACGTTACTCAGAGATTATTATAAAATAAAATGTTAGTCAACCTGGAAAGAGGAACCGAAACATCGGTGGTTAACACTGAATGCACTGCGGCCTCTTCTTGGTTGTTTGCGTGCATGTGCGCCCGTGTGTGTGTGTGTGTGTGTTTGTGTGAGTGTGTGATTGTATGTATGAATGCTAACCGGTCTCTCTAGTTCGATTTAACAAACGGAAATGGTTGAATATATCTTCTTGAAATTTGATGATGATGATGATGATGATGATGACGATGATGATGATGAACAAATAATGATTTTATATCACTACTTTCGTATTTTGTAGACATTCTTTAGAAAATTTCTCACACTTTGATTTTTTTAAACCAAACAGCAGCAGGAAGATGAAAATTATATGTACCAGTTCCTGGAAACACTTCCCCATTCACCAACTGAGGGAAGTTACTGCGAAAGCTTTTTAGAGAGTCGCTCGCGAGCATACTTATGTGTTTGCGTTCCGTTTTCGTTTACTCTTTGGCGCAAACGCGGCCGGGGCGCGGCTGAGGCTTCGGTGCCAACGGCGAAGGCAGCGGCGTTGCGCTGTGGTCCCGACTGGGGAAAAAGGGAACAAAATGTTTTCCTTCAATAAAATGAAATTAACAACTGTCGCGGTTTTTAATCCCGCCCGAGGCATAGATGTTTGTGTGTCCTTATGCGTTCCTCTTACAGTTACTCCAATGTTAAAAATAACAGAGGTCGCTATATGACCAGGCAGTTAAAAAGCGACATTAAGTAAATAAAATGGAGAAATGTAGATGTTATGATTCTCCAACCTTCTTTAACTGTGCCAGATACTTGAAACAAAAATTACAGTATTACTTGTGATAGTTGAATGAAATATTTATAAAATAATGAATAACTTAAAAAAAGCGCTCTTTTATAACTGCAAAATAAAGACTGAGAAATGATTTTGAAGTCAATTAAATTTATAACCTTTCCGTATTTTAAAACCTGATGTATCCTACTTTTCAGCAAAACTCTCAAAAAATACGAATAGATATCACTGAGCACTTAGTTCTGATCACTTTTATTTTCACATTTTCTTAGATCATGAATTTTAATTTTAAAAAAAGTTTTATTTAAATAGGAAATTAAAAACATTAGACCAACAGCTTTGTAAAAACGAAAAAATGGCCGCCTTTTACGTGTCTGTGTCAGAAAATTGTTTGTATATTTAGAAATATATTTTTCTTTCTTAAAACGTTCCTCTTATAGTAAGTAAATATACATGTATTCAGATGTAAATGCCTGTAGAAATCGTGCTCATCGTAGAAAATCAGGTGGAAATTGAATGAAAAGGTAATCATTCCTACTGTGGTATAAAACTTAATGCAATGATAAACTACATGCTATACTACGATAAATCACATATCACAGAACAATTAACACTAAAAACACTTTCCTTTTTGTATTTTCTTAAATCATGAATTTGAATAAAAACATGTTTTTTTTTCTGATTTAATGAAAAAAGTTTCTGAAAATCAAACCAAGAGTTTTGTAAGAGAAGAAAGAAAAAAAGTCCGCGTTTTACGTCTTCCGAACATGAAAGCACCGAGCGGCAACGGTGGCGGTGACTGCAGCAGCCTCTTGCGTGAGTCATCGGCGCGCTCCACCTTGGCATTTGACGAGCACGCGGCGGCAGCGGCGGCGGAGGCGGACGCGGAGGCGGAGGTGGAGGCAGCAGCTGCGGCTGAGCTGTGCGCCGCTCGGCTTCACGCACGCCCGTAGGTCACCCCCGGTCTGGGCTAGTGATGCGACATCGACAAGACAACATCGATGTTGCCAAACATCGATGTTAAAAAAAACATCGATGTTCAAAAAACATCGACGTTAATAATACATCGACTAAAAACTATCGATGTTTTTAACATCGATGTGTTAAAGTTGGTTTAGTACCCTCTAATATTAAATTCGTGCGCAACAAAATTCCATTTGATAACGACCATGTTATTAATTTGTAACTTTATTTATTAATTTATTTATATACATTTATTATTTTGTAAATTTAACTCAAGAAACAAAGTTATACAACGTTTCTCGGTGTGCGAAAAATAGAAAAGGCGAAGGAAATACCAGACTACCCGGATCATCTCGAGCAAGTGATGATAGTCTGCTCCATAAAAATAGAACAAACCGTGTTCGTTTCGATCGAATACAAACAATATTGGTACCATCATTTATTGTTTCTTATTTTAACTTTAAAAACATTGTGGTTATGAGCATCTTTCTTGCACGAATAAACATTGAAAACGTGAAAAGAACGAACCCAAAACATCGATGTTCAAAAAACATCAGTTTCAATACATCGCTGTTTAAAACATTGATATTTTATATAGAAACATGGATGTTTTGAAAACATCGACATCGATGTTTAGAATTCTAGAATTATTCGAGAATTCATCATCGTATTCTAGAATTCAGTGGGAAATACAATTATTCAAATTATCGTTTCCATGTTGTCGCGGCAGGAAGTATTATTCCGAAGGACAACATGGATAAGAGCCAAAATTTATTGCTTTTTTATCCTTGAAAATAGATTTTATTACATGGGAGTTTTTTCCTTCAAAATTTAAGTAGTATATGACTTAGTGTAGGGATCACAGAATTTTGAAAATGTGCACACAATTCACTTTTCCCCATAGCACGTCATACGCAGTTTTAACTGTTTTTTTGACGTAAAATAAATAAATAAATAAATAAATAAATAAATAAATAAATAAATAAATAAATAAATAAATAAATAAATAGATGTCGCATCCCTAGTGTAGATACGATACGGCGCAGGGCTCTAGACGAAGTGCCACGGCGGCCCTCGGCTTGCTGAGGATGAAGGCGAAACAATACCGTGTTGCAAAGGGCTGACTCGGTTGTAACTTTCACTGCATGGTGTTGTGGATATTTATTAATTATGTGAGAAGCATTTGTGTTCTATGATAGAAAACTGTAATAATTTGAAAGAACTTTATTTTATAAGAAGAGTAACTTATTGAGAGACATCTAATAAGTGGCAAAATACTAAAGCTAGAATCGTAAATTTACGAATATAATTATATTCTTATTACCAAAAAAATATTATCCATTTTAAGAACCGGCAAAGGCGGGTCAGGGCATCAACTAATGTCACTGTAGAGTCCGGGAGGTCCTAGGATTTGAGTCCCATATATGGCGGGGTAATCGACACTAGCTAGCAGCAAAGTTGAATTCAGTCGCTGTCTGGAGAAGAATTCCACCGGCCGGCTGCTGTGACCGGTTTCCCCGATTAGTACCAGGCGAATGACGGAGTAGTACCCTAACAAACGGGCCACGGACCACGCGCGATATTTCCTTCCTCTACATTGTCTTTTCCTCGTCCCTTAGTTACACACACTTACATGCACTACATTACCACACACGTGGGGAGCCAAGAGCTTGTCCCGGCTGGTGCGATGCATGCTGATGGGAAGTAGCTGTTTGTAAATCCTCGCAAGCCAACGCAGTCAACGCCAGATCTGCCCCCCCTCCCCCAGCGGGGGACTCGAACCCTAGGGCTTCCCAATAAGAGGTACGGCAGTGAAATCAGTACATGCCCTGAGCCACCTTTGCGAGTACAAACAGTGATTATTCCCTTAAATGTGTATAATAAATGTAGTATGAATCGATCTTAATAACCTCTTCACATGCACTATTTCGAACAATTGCAAGCGCTTTCAGTGTTATTTACCTTACCTAATATGCAAAACAGAAAGAAATTGCAGACATTTTAGCTGCTGATTTGTACAGGTACATGTGAAAAAACAGTTGTGTCATATATTTTTCTTTGGACTTGAAAATAAGGAGCAGATGGCTTCGAAAAGCAAAACTGCGGCCACGCTATCAAGGACAAATTTAGAAACATCATGAAACAAAACACGTAAGACCTGTATTTTGTTATTTATAACATTCAATTCTAGAAAGAATCAACTTTTTCTGATACTCTTTTATACTATTTCCCAAGAGGAACGTGAAAGTGCGAATAATTTCGGTGTCCCTTCAGACGAATTACGACCACTTACCGGCAATCCGTTACCGGGTATGTCCTTTCACACTCTCGCTCTTACTTCGTAAGAAGAGAAAGTATTGTAATTGTGCGTCGGAAACCGGCGAATTTTCGACTCTTATTGCCGGACCCCAGTAACGAAAGATTGAATAAATATTGTGTCTATATGCTTGTTGTGTAGTCGGAAACCATGTTTTGTGCTTTCTGAACGAAAAATCGATTGACGGTAAAACCACTGTCTGTCCGTCCGTGTGAATGTGTGTGCGTGTGTAGGTCTGGCTATAGTCAAAGAAAGTGTCAGAACTGTTCATCCGATTTTCTCAAAAATTGATATTCCTCGTTCAATGTACAGAAACGCGAGGTCATGTGAGCTTGAAACATATGTTTTTGGGGGTACTTTTCATGAAACCAGTTGAAAATTTTGAAAATTTTAATTGAGTATTAATGTGTGTATTTCAGAATTTTTAACCGGTAGCTGTGACTCAGAGCATCAACTCATGTCACTGTAGTGCCTCTGACCGGGAGGTCCTAGGTTCGAGTCCCGAGGGCGGCAGGATTTTCGACAATAGCTTTTCAGCTAGGTTGAATTCAATCTCGGTCTGGACGAGATTTGTACTGCTTTGATCGGTAGTTTTCCGTGGTTTCTCCGATTAACACCAGGCAAAATCCGGAGATGTATCCTAAAAAACGGGCCACGGATTCCGCGATCGTTCTTTCCTCTTCCTTGTCCTATCCTCACCAATTACACTAACATGCATTAGACTACCACACATCCCTGGAAACCGTTCGTGGACTTAGAACTTTTTCCTGCAGGAGGGAGATTTCTGGTGGAAGAAAACCTCGCAAGCCGACGGTAGGTCGGCGCCGGATCTCACGATTCAGTGGGAGATCAAAGCCAACTCCTGATGAAAACATATCCACTTCACTTACGGGACTGATGACCTCAGTAGTTGACGAGCCTGGAATCACTAACAATCAATCAATCAGAATTTTTAGGTCTTAAATGCATATTTTCAAAAGCATGTTTCAAGAGTTTTAGAGCATAATTGGTTGGTTGTGTTTCCGGGCGCGTCAACAGATTGGGTCATTAGTCCCGTGAGTGTAGTGTATGTTTTACTCGGGAGGTGGCGGTGATCTTCCCCCGGTGGATGGCGAGATCCGGCGCCGACCTACCGTCGGCTAGTGGGGTTTCCCCCTAACCAGGACTCTCCCACCATCCCACCGCCCTATTCGGGACAAGCTCTAAGCTCCCGACCAGTCTCCCGGAACACGTGGTAGTGTAGTACATGTTAGTGTAAGTGTGCGTGTAAAGGGAGAGGATATGACAAGGAAGAGGAAGGAAAGATCGCGCGCGCTCCGTGGCCCGTTTATTATGGTACTGCTCCGGCAATCGCCTAGTGTTGATCGGAGAAATCACGGAAAACTACCGATCGAGCAGCCGGCCGCTAGAATTCGCCTTCAGACAACGACTGAATTCGACCTAGCTGAAAAACAAGTATCGAAAATCTGCTGCCGTCAGGAGTCGAACCTAGAACCTCCCGGACAAAGGCTCTGCAGTGACATGAGTGGATGCACTGAGCTACCGCTCCCGGTTTTAGAGCATAAAAATCCTCTCTATATATTACATTTTAGTTTAAAAAGTGAGTGAATTCCCAACCAGTGGGAGCTGTTCGCGCGAGCTTAAAGCATGAATCCCCTCTTGGGCCGCCTCGTGGGCGACCCAGCCACGTTGGAGGGAGCAAGTACCAATGCCAGAGTCGGTGCCAGAGCGGGTGTCAGAGCGAGTGCCAGAGCGGGTGCCAGAGCCGGTGCCAGAGCGGAAGCGGCGGACGCGGGCGGCGCCGAAGGCAAACGGGTGCAGTTACCTCAGCGGAGATTCTGGAAGGCTTTCCTTCCTCGCGAGTACGCTGCCGCCGCTCGTGCTGCAACGACCTCGCCGCCGCCTCAGCCTCCCTTCTGCGCCGCTGGCGCGCTGCTGGCGCTGCGGCGGCCGAGGTCGCAATCACGCGCCACGTGCGCTGCTGTAACAATAATTAACTGTGTCGTAATGAAATTTAAAGTGAATTATTATAGTGGCAATGATTTTAACAATGAAGTTAACTCCAAATACTTTAACAATAAACAACTAAGTAAATAAATAAAGAGATGATTACATAGCAAGAAAATCCAAAGTAGAGATATTGTACAAAGATACCTCTACCACCCTAATAGTAATGTAAGTTGTATTTTAAGATTATTTGTAAGATTATTGTAAGTTAATTGTAAGTAGATATCAGCATCTATAACAAATGTAGAGAGTATTAACACTGATCTTTGTATTGTTCTATCCAAAAGAAAATTTAAAAAAATATAGCACGAATGCTCGACGTGTTACTTCATTATTTTCCAGTCTTCCTTGCCTTTCATTCAAGTATCTACCCCATCGTTACGTTCATCTGTAATCTTCTTAATCACCACAGAATATAAACGCCATATCGTGGGAAGACATGTCAATAGCCCAGTTGAAAGTTATTTCAGTTGAATGACGGACATTTGGCCATTTTATCGCGGATAAATACGAGCATACAAATTAATAATAAGATGAATAAATACGGAAAAAATAAAATAACAATGCAAACAATAATTTCTATGGTGCTCTGCAATCGTGTACTTCGGCGCCGAATCTCACCAACTAGGGGAGGTAGATAACAGCTACCTACAGAGGAAAACACATGTACTACACTTACGTGATAATGATATTAGTCGCAGACCTTCCCGGAATCACTCACCAGCTAATCAAATTCTATGATGCTAGAGATCTAATCCAACGTCTCTGAACTTGAACGAGTCTATTCAGCTCCTCCGGGGATCAGCCCTTTGCCCCTGACCTAACAATGAGGACTAATGGGTCACCTGCGGTCCGCGAACCGTTGTTGAAGGCAGTGGTGGCTGGTGCCGCAAGAACCAGGTTGTTGCAGACATACGCCATTCGTAGGGCTCGGGCTTTCAGATAAAAACATATTTTTCCCCTTTCATCTTGAGGGGATAAAGTTCGGTGGAAAGTCAAGAAGCGCCCAATGATTTTCGTATTTCAAATTCACATCAACTAAACAATAAATATTTTGATTAAGTAGCATTAAAATAAATATTTTCTTCTAAACAAATGTTATTACATATTTTGACTGGGAGCGGTAGCACAGTGCATCAACTGATGTCACTGCAACGCCACTGACTGGGAGGTGCTAGGGTCGAGTCCTGATGGCGGTATGATTTTGCTCTGATCGGTAGTTTTCTGTGGTTTCTCCTTCCTCCTCTTTCCTTCCTCTTCCTTGTTCTGTCCTCATCCCTCACACACACACACACACACACACACACACACACACACACACACACACACACACACACACACTTAAACAAAGATGCACTACAGTACCACACATGCCGGAGACCGGTCGCGGACTTAGAACTTGTCCCGGATGAGGCAGTGCCCTGCTGGTGGGAGATGGGGAAAGCCCCGCTAGTCGATGGTAGGTCGGCCACGGATCTCGTCCTTCAGTGGAGGAGGATCACTGCCAACTCCCGATGAAAACATGCACTACACTTACGGGACTAATGACCTCAGTAGTTGACACGCCAGTAATCACTAACAATCAATCAATCAAAGGCAGATAAGTATAGAAAGGTTCGGAGCATACTACTCCAGGAATGGACGAAAACTACTCCAGGGCCGGTTGATAGGTAGATTTAATAACGTTCGAGTGATGTATCTTCGAATGAACTTATCTACAAGCGTCAACAGACGACGATAGGCCCCAGCGAGCATCCGAGAGCTGACGTCATCGAAGGAGCTGGATTTCAGCTACAACAACCTAGTGGGTGTCCTAGCGTACGAAACGAGCTAAATTCTTCTTTGTATTATCACATGCTCTCTGTAATGTGTTGCAAAAAATTTCCACTACCGGCACGCGGAGCAGCGCCTCTCGCTCATGATGAAATTCAGCCACCGAGATATATGAAATCAAGAAATTGATGGCACAGTTACGTATGCTGGCATGCCTCGTGGACGAGTTTTTGTGTGCAAGGAATTACGGTTATTAGAAGTCGTCAAACGTCATTTATTACGTGTTTACACAACGTATTAAACGTGTAAAAGTAAATACTCAAAATATTACTTTATCCATATAAAATTGCACAAAATATATAATAATTAATTGATTTTTTCGTGTTTTCGGGCGCGCCAACTGCTTTGGTCATAAGTCCCGTTAGTGTAATGCATGTTTTTCTCTGAGGATAGCGTTGATCTTCCCCCCGCTGGATGGCGAGATCCGGTGCTGACCTACTGTCGGTTAGTGGGGGTTTCCCCCTAACCAGGACTCTATCACTACTGGGGCACCGCCCCAGCCGGGACAAACTCTAAGCTCCCGACCAGTCTCCCGGAATATGTGGTAGTGTAGTGCATGTTACTGTAAGTGTGTGTGTAACAGAAGAGGATAGGACAAGGAAGAGGAAGGAAAGATCGTGCGCGATCCGTGGCCCATTTAGTAAGGTACTGCTCCGGCATTCGTCTGGTGTTGACCGGAGAAACCACGGAAACTACCGATCAGAGCAGCCGGCCGCTAGAATTCTCCTCCAGACAGCGACTGAATGCGACCTAGCTGACAAGCTACTGTGGAAAATCCTGCCGCCGTCGGGACTCGAACCTAGGACCTCCCGGTCAGAGGCGCTGCAGTGACATCAGTTGATGCACTGAGCCTCCGCATCCGGTTCACCCTTGAAAATCTACCACTGACGGGACTCTCCCGGTGAACGAATTCTTCGGTTGAAGGCACGCAACTCTAACCTACTTGAGTACCCATAAATTAAATTAATAAATAATAATATTCTCCCTAGTAAGAGGATTGAGAAGAAAGGGTATACTGTTCGTCCTTCGAAGTGATTTTGCATTTTTTGTCATCAAAAACGTGTGATGAGACCACCAAGTCGCTAGAAGTCTTCTCCGGACGGTTTTATTTAATTAAAACAGTTTCATTTGATTAAAACAGTTTTATTTGATTAAATATGTACTTGGAACAGTGACTCTACCATCGTAGGGGCTCAACATTCTACCACCCTCGAATATACTTTTGTCAAAGCTAGTTTCATTATTAAGTTGTTCAAAATGATTCTTTGTCATTTGTTAATTTTGATCACATTATGACTGCGTATCTGGAGGAAAATTACGCAAGCTTATTATTAAAATCTGAACCTATCAAATATATTTTACAACACATAAAAACTTTTTCGACAAAAGACCTATGTGTTTTTTCTGCAACGTTTTCATGTTGTTCTGTTTTCAAGATCGTTTAATTCAAATATAAATCATCAAAGTTTTGGGAACAAACCATTTTGACATTATCTAATGAGTGTCGAGGTAAGGAAAAAATTATGGCTTGTTGCATATACCGGAAATTGACCTCGGACTTCAAAACGAGCAAACAGTACGCAGTCAGTCATAAAATTCTATTCTGTTCTCGTGTCATTGACGTTGAGTTACGAAGGCTAGGCTGTGAAGGATATGGAAGTTAATATTGGTCATTGATTGTAGTTCACATTGTACTTTAATTTTATTATAACTGATGGTAAACGAGTAATCTTACGGGAATATGTTTATGTAAAAATCTTGAGATGTAAAGGACGTCCAGACTCACTGTAGGTCTAAAAAACATTTGACGGGGCTCCTTAGCATTCAGAGAATTATGTATTAAGCATCTAATAAATACAAGTAATTCTGTCGTCATATTATAAAACAATATTTTCAAGAATTATAGAATTGCACAACTAATTTTGAAGTTTTCAACAGTGCGTTGTAAACTTTTGAAGCAATTAGTAGCGCAGTCTCTTATGAGAATTGAATCATTGAATGAATATTACTTGTTCATGGCGGGGAACAAATCTATATGGTGCATTTTATTTTGGTATAAAATAATTCATTGTTACTTAGATACTTCTTGTAAATCTACGAAGTTTTTCGATATTTAAAAATCGCCCTGTAAATTTCTCTCCAAGAAGCTAAAACCCCTGGGAATCATTCAGCATGTTTTCTCGGCAGTGCATTGTCAACTCCGAAATACAGTTAACAATCAGTTTCAAACAAAATTTGCATAGACCACTAGTTATAATTCTATAAGTTTTTCTATGAGCATATTTTTATTTTCGACACTTTATCACGTTTTTATTTAAGAAATTTAAGAAATTTAATGTTCAGTTTTTTGGTGTAATTTATTCTTTTAAGCGGGCTTTTCTGATATGCTGTAAAATAAAAATTAAATGTTATAAAAACGTATAATTACGAGAAAATCAACTTGAAATTGATTTAAAATTAATAAGAATATATATATATATATATATATATATATATATATATATATATATATATATATATATACACAAATGTATTTTTCTTTCTTAAAATGTTCATGTAAGTAAATAATTGTAATATATTACACCCTGAGAAATCCCATGTTTGTTCTGTTATTTATAAAATAAATTATCGTGAGTATTCAGATAGAGACACATATGAGTATTACGATACGAGACTGAAGCAGAAGGCATCGTAAGATTCGTTAAAATTACCTTCAATGTTTTTTTACGCATTTTAAAATAATAATGAATGTATTTGTTTTGTTTCAGGAGGATAGCTGGGAGGGAAACAACTTCTTTTTGAGAGTGATTGGTAAGTGGAAAATAATGATTCATTCGTTTCGTAAGATTAAGATGATCATTTCTTACGCTTTTGAAATCATATGTCGTTTCCTTAGCTGCCTACAGGTCATTGACTCTCTTCGGCACAAAACATTACGTCAGATGCTGCTGCGCCAGGTAACACAAAGGTTATTGACCATTTAGAAAGCAATTCGACATGGTTCGAGGAACACTAAAAAAAACGAGTAAGGTTTTCTAGGATGTTCTCTCAGAGCATGTTGTAATATAGATACGCATTTGATCATTTATTTCTATTTAACTGATCTGGTGATACTACACAGTTCATTAAAACACTAGAATAGTAATCTACTTAGTCCTCATTAAAATTTTACTATACCGATTTTCGTGCCGTAAAAGCATATTTAAGTTATACAATTACTGCAGAAATATATACAATCATTGCAGAACATGATGTAATCATACACCTATACAAATTTGAAAATCTTGTAATAGAATGTGAACGGAATGTTAGAGAAATATCCAGATAATATTTTTAAGTCTACTGAAAACCCACTTTTTATTCCGTCACTTTCGAAAGGCTCACTACAATGCTAGAAACTCCACGATATTTAGACACAAAGAAAATATCCTGTTTTTGAACAGACAAAAAGTCATCATTCACCTATATTTAACGAAATATTACGTAAATTAATACACAGTTTATGAAGATGTTGAGAGTCCTCTGCTTAATTAACGTTTGCGCCGTACCACGCGTCTCCCGTCGCAGCCCAAAATGTCAGTTTTGCTCCTGTGTGAAAATATGACTGAGTTCCAAAAGACCTATAATTTACTTCGGCACTGTTTTGCAAAATTTAACTGATGTACTTTATTTGCCTAGAATATTTTCCGGACAAAGTAACCTTTTGCTTAAAAATAATTACGCATTCAATTTTGTAATTTGTAGTTTTCTTGTAGCGTCTTTAGTTTCTGAGTGGGTGCTGTCCATTTTCAGCTTGCACGTTGTTGTGGCAACATTTTACTGAGGATTAACGATGCTTTGCTTCTTACAGTGCTACACCAAATTTCTTAGATCATGGATTATAGATGAATCCACCATTAACTACATTACTTTGACGGTCACTCTCTGCGCCTAGCCTGCACCATTTTTTGAATTTTGTTTTATTATTACGAATTGGATTTATCTTTATTTTTTTTAACACATTTATTTTATTCCGTGTTTTGTTTCTACATATTTAGCAGCAAACGACGGCATACAATCAATACAATCACTTTTTGTTCTATTTCTGTTTGGCATTCCTGCCTTCCAAGGATCTTAAAATGTCACATAACATACAGAAATATTCTTTAACAATAAGCTGAAACTGTAAAAATGTGTAGATTTAGCTCATTATGCAATACCAATTTTTGTAAACTTTCCGAATATTTCCATTAATATGCATTTTCATTTATATCAATGTAGATTGGGGTTGCTAAATTCTTCCTAAGGGGAATAAATTTATAGAAAGTAAAAAATGTCATATATATATATATATATATATATATATATATATATATATATATATATATATATATATTGAAACGCACCGCGTTTCTGAACGATGTTTTTGTAATATTCATTATCTTTTCTGGGAGTAAATCATTCTGTGTTTTTACATTAAAAGTAACTTTTTCAATGTTTGTGCATGCACTCAGAGTCCATTCGCAAGAAAGAATACCTGTCCCATTATAAAAATTTACTGTGGAGCAGGACCGAATCGTCGGTCCGTCACAATATATATATATATATATATATATATATATATATATATATATATATATATATATGATGGAATGATTCATATATAATCGTTAAATCATAACATTCCTTCGAATGAGAATCTTTCATGCATAATCTTGCGAGGTGGGCTAGTGTCCCAGCGGCTGCGCGGGTCGTGGGGCCGCCTGCCTCCGAATCGAGGCCGCGCGCTCCGACGCGCCGGCCGAAAGCGTGCCGCAGGGCCACGGCAGGGGTACCGGTCTCGTGCCCTCGTGCGCCCGGCTGACTGGTTGGCTCGTGCCCGCACGCGCGCACGTGCGTCACCGCTCTTAAAAAGCACGGAAAAGCACGCCATTCGCCCGCTCACCCGGTCGGTTACCTGACTGCGCAAGGCGAATGGGGAGGGGATGGAGGGAGCGGTGAGGGTGGGGCTTTCTCGTGCATTTAGGGCGCTGATGGTCTTGTATTGCAGGTGTCGCTGATGAATGGGATAATGTGACCGATGGTAGAGGGGCTGGAGATGATGGAAGAAGGATGGAGGTGAAGGATGGAGAGGCTGGGGAAGGAGATGGGAGAAAGTGATGGAGGTAGAGGAATCGAGACGGTGAAGATGGAGACAGGGGAGGTGATGGTGAAGGAGGAGATGGTAGAGGAAGAGGGGGGGGAGGAATGCAGATTTTGGAGATGGAGACGGTGAAGGAAGTGATGGAGGTGGTGGAGGAGATGGAGACACAGGAGGTGGTGGGAGTGGAGGAGGAAGTTGATAGAAATGCTGCAGGCAGTGCAGACGGTGGAGTTAGCGAAGGAAGTAAAAGAGATGAAAAAAGCAGAGGTTGTGCAAGAGGATAGGTAGAAGAGAAAACAAAAGAAATTGAGGCGGTGGGGGTGGCGGAGGCGGTGGATAATGTGCAGAATGTGGTCGTGGTGGTGACAGAGCTGGTGGATGCAATGCAAGTGGTGCATTTAGTGGAGGAGGTGAAGGAGAGGGGTTGGTTGGGATGAATTGAGTGGAAGATATAGATGTAAAAAGGGGGAGGTGGTCGTAGGAGGCTTGGGGTAGTGAAAGTATTGAGAGCGGAGGACTAGAGGTGAAGACGAGGCGGTTCTCAAGATGAGAAAGGCAGCAGATTCAGTGGAGGTGATGGAGTCAATGAAGGCTATGGTGGGAATAGAAACAACGAAGAAGGTGGAGGCAATGGAGGTGAATGCAGGCATTAATGGAGTTGCAGGAAGTAGAACAGAGATGGTTTTGGAAGAGAGGGGTGGCGGGGAGATTCAGTGGAGGTGATGGAGTCAATGAAGGCTATGGTGGTCGGGCAACTGGCGGGGCAACTGGCGGGGCAACTGGGGAGGCAACTGGCGGGTGAACTGCGGCAATGGCGGGCGGAATGCAGCAATGGCGGGAACTGGCGGGCAACTGGCGGGGCAACTGGCGGGCAACTGGCGGGCAACTGGCGGGCAACTGGCGGGCAACTGGCGGGGCAACTGGCGGGGCAACTGGCGGGCAACTGGCGGGGCAACTGGCGGGGCAACTGGCGGGGCAACTGGCGGGCAACTGGCGGGGCAACTGGCGGGCAACTGGCGGGGCAACTGGCGGCAACTGGCGGGGCAACTGGCGGGGCAACTGGCGGGCAACTGGCGGGGCAACTGGCGGGGCAACTGGCGGGCAACTGGCGGGGCAACTGGCGGGCAACTGGCGGGGCAACTGGCGGGGCAACTGGCGGGCAACTGGCGGGGCAACTGGCGGGGCAACTGGCGGGGCAACTGGCGGGGCAACTGGCGGGCAACTGGCGGGGCAACTGGCGGGGCAACTGGCGGGGCAACTGGCGAACGGGCAACTGGCGGGCAACTGGCGGCAACTGGCGGGCAACTGGCGGGCAACTGCGCAACTGGCGGGGCAACTGGCGGCAACTGGCGGGGCAACTGGCGGGCAACTGGCGGGGCAACTGGCGGGGCAACTGGGCGGGGCAACTGGCGGGCAACTGGCGGGGCAACTGGCGGGGCAACTTGGGGGCAACTGGCGGGGCAACTGGCGGGGCAACTAGCGGGGCAACTGGCGGGGCAACTGGCGGGGCAACTGGCGGGGCACTGGCGGGGCAACTGGCGGGGCAACCTGGCGGGGCAACTGGCGGGGCAACTGGGCAGCGGCGGGCAACTGGCGGGGCAACTGGCGGGGCAACTGGCGGGGCAACTAGCGGGGCAACTGGCGGGGCAACTGGCGGGGCAACTGGCGGGGCAACTGGCGGGGCAACTGGCGGGGCAACTGGCGGGGCAACTGGCGGGGCAACTGGCGGGGCAACTGGCGGGGCAACTGGCGGGGCAACTGGCGGGCAACTGGCGGCAACTGGCGGCAACTGGCGGGGCAACTGGCGGGGCAACTGGCGGGGCAACTGGCGGGCAACTGCGGGGCACGTGGGGGGCAACTGGCGGGGCAACTGGCGGGGCAACTGGCGGGGCAACTGGCGGGGCAACTGGCGGGGCAACTGGCGGGGCAACTGGCGGGGCAACCTGGCGGGGCAACTGGCGGGGCAACTGGCGGGGCAACTGGCGGGGCAACTGGCGGGGCAACTGGCGGAGGCAGAGGCTGAGGCGTAGGAAGGAGGTGGGAGATTTGATGGGCAAATGGAGACAGCAGAGGCAATGAAAGCGGGGGTGACGGGTGGCGGTCGGAGGGGGCGGCGGACGAGTCACAGGCGAAGATGTCGGAGATGGGATAGGACGGGGATTCAGGTAGTGGCGGTGGTCCACGATTAACGAGTTCCGGGGAACCAGTTCGCATTGCGTCGCAACTCCGAACTGGGCTCGCACCCCAGATTGAAGACGCAAGCTCCAACTGCGCAGCAAGGATGTAACAGTGAGGTGGATTGAATGGCCTGTTATCCCAGTACTCGGAAAAACAGCTGTGTCGTACCCACATCAATAATCCCTCTTCCTCTAAACCTCAAAATCCTCTTCTTCCTCTGATTGGTCAGGGATTGGCCTTACAGCGTTTGCCCTTGAAACTAGATTATTCTGTGTCTAGTTTAATCTCAGGTGTCAATCGATTTTTTTGATATTTTATGTTTCCTTAAATTATTTATGTACACGTTTCAAGGGAGGTTTTTAATAATAAAAATAATAATAATAATAATAATAATAATAATAATAATAATAATAATAATAATAATAATAATAATGTCTATATTAATGGCGAGGCTGAAGCCATAGGGCCTACTCGTCCACCTAACCACTAAATCTACATTGATACAGGGTAGTAACATATAAGAGGGGGGAAAATCTGCACATTTACGTCGTACATTTACGTTTTTATCTACCGACATTAACCTTTCTGGCTATACATTTACATTTGAAGCTTACAATCTATTAATTTATCGTTCTTTCAGTGATATTTCATTTAACTGCTTATACAGCGTTATCGTTGGTATTTCTTAAATAACTCTCAATAAGCTAAAAGCTAATGCACTTAAATAAGCTACAAACTGATTATAATATATGTGCAAGTTATATCACAATATTGTTATTCAAGTAAAGGCTACAGAGTCGTACATGAGATACGCCTTATCCTTGTTGTCACAAATAATGATGATTTATGTGTATAATAATAATAATAATAATAATAATTATTATTATTATTATTATTATTATTATTATTAGGAGTGATTAGAACGCCAGAGGAAAATGGCACGATTTTTCGCGCTGTATAAATCTTACATTGGTTGCTCTGCCTGGCAGGAAATTCGGGGAAGGAAGGAATTAGAACACAAATACAAAGAACGGACGCAGGCAAATTCTCCTTTGTAAAGAGAACAATAGTAGATTGGAGGGATTTGCCTACGGCAGTTTTTGAGCCCATTACTTGCTCAGCGCGTGGTTTTAGAAAAAAAAGAAGGAAATTTGTCAATATGGTGAAAATGTGTAGTGAAGTGAAGTGAAGTGAAAGGTGCTACTATGGGTCTACAGTTAAAAAGTATTGAACAATTAATATTTATGTAAATGAAATGCGGTGCAGTGAAGCGAAGTGAAGTGATTTCATTCTTTCTGTTTATTTCACTAGTGGTAAAACGTCTTTCTGTAGGCTATTCCGACCAACGTTAGTATTTATTTATTTATGGTAACGAGTGTTTTACGTATTAGGAATGTGATAATTATTATAGTTATTGTTTATTATTATACTGTAGTGTAAGGTAAAAATGAGTATCCATGTTTTTTCTGAATATAAGTGAATAGGTGCAAGCTGGTGTGTATGTAAGGGTTCCTTGGTCTGTGTATATATGTACGCATGGATGTTTGTATGTGTAACATGCTAGTTTATTTATATACATGTTAGTATATATGTATTTTCATGTTTAGTATATGAAAACCTGCATGACTCGGTAATGACAAAGATAATTTGTTTTTATATTGACTTTTTATACATTGTTTTTTATTTGTAATTGTAATTGTACTTTCATGTTTCTACATTCTGCTACCGGACAACATCGCCCAATTATAGAATAAAACTTCTATCTATTAATCTTTAATGAAATCTGTAATTCCGAAGAAATTCTATAAAGCAATCATGTCTTTCTGTGCAAACTAAATGGATTCGATTTCCTAATAATATAGAGCAAAACACTAATCAAAGACACGCGAAGTTCTAAACTCAACAAACGCTATAGCCTGAAAAATATTTGAGAGAATTCCATATCATTTAATGCGCTATTTTGAGAATATTCTAGGCTTCTAACTCTTCGTTATCGTATTACGTTTGCTTGGATTTTTAGGTTTAGAATATGTGGTGTCTAGCTGGTTCCGTACGAACATTTTGCACGACGCAAACCATCGTTTTAAACTTGCAGTTTTAACTTTTACTAGAAAATGTCCTTCTGTAGGCGCAGGGGCCTGGTTTGTTTGATTATTTTGTTTCCCGAAACGTCAACTGCTACGGTCATTAGACCAGTAAATGTGGTGGATGTTTTTGTCACGGGAGGTGGCGATGTTCTTACCTCGCAGGATGGCGGGATCTAGAGCCGACCTATACGTTGAACTGCGGTTTTGCAACCGTATCTCCTACCAGCGGGGCACCGTCCCAGCCGGGAAAGCACTAATCTCCCGATTGGTCTCACAACATGTGTGGTAGTGTAGTGCATGTGTGTTTGTAAGTTACGGGGACGAAAGGACAAGGAAGATGAAAGAAAGATCGCGCGCGCTTCGTGACCAATTTGCTCCGGAATTGCCTGAAATTGATCGGAGAATCCATGAAAAACTAACAATCAGAGCAGTTGGCGGCTAGAATTCTCCTCCTCACTTCGGCCTAGCCACCTTGAATTCAACATAGCTATGTAGCTAGTGTCGAAAATCCTGCCATCATCGTGTCATGAACCATAGGACACCTCGGTCAGAGACAATGCAGTGACATCAGTCGATCAGCCCTGAGCCACCGCCGGTTTAGGGAGCTTTACTTGGAGCAAGGAAAGCCGCCTCTCCAAGGTTATGGGTTCGAATCTCGTGAAAGACGTGGGTGATTTCTGTAATGGTTGTAGCATGACTGTGGCAGTTCTCCTTGTATCTCCTTCAGCCCTTATCAAGTTCTTATCCCTTGGCCTTGCCCGCCAATGATAAATATGCCATGTGCTATAATGTATGTGTACGGACTAAAGCAATGACGCTGTCGGAAACAGTGCAGGCATATAAATGAACCTCCTCGCTACCGATGAATACCTAAATTCGAATTTTATTTACGGAATAGGCATAGGGATAATTCAAATTTTGTATTTTTGAGATGTTTTACTGAGAAAGTTTAGAAAATAGATCGTGTGTTATAAACACATCGGTGACTTCTCCGATTTGTTAGTTTCTCATATATTTTGATATTTCCTGATGTTCTGTGATGTTGAGAAAATAACACTAATACATATCAGAAAAAGTACGCAATTCTTCAAAATGGAGAGAAATTTAAAATTATATAAATTATCCTAATTTGCATTTGGTACGTTGATAAGGAAAAATACCATTTAAAGTTTTGCACACACATTGTTTGTTTTACAATTACGAAAGATTGTCATTTCTTACCACATGTATTGATCAGACATCTCTTATTTTTAATCTCTATAAACTTTCTGCTGGAGTCCATAGTTCAAAAAGGACATTTACACTCAGGGCACATTTGACAACAAAAGTCGGCTATAAATGTACTAGAACATTTTCTGCACATAGAGATGTTGTGCATGAAGAAAAGTGAAAATAACATTCAACATTCAGTGAATATGGCACAACGCCACATCCTAATTACCAACTTGAATAAATTGAGAACATCCTTACAACTGAACTAATTGTCACATTTAATAAATTGATGTCGGATTAAGAAAAACAATATCGAACATTGCAATATTCAGTTCATTTCTCAGAAGAAGTATTTTGAATATTGTAACTCTATCTTGTTTCCTCTCTCCACGCTCTTTTATTAATCTCTGAATTAGAGCTAAAACAGCACGTACTTTCTCGTACGTATTTTCACGCAAAACTACGCAAAAAGTACTCAAATTTTCGAACAATTGTTCCTGACCTTATTTCAAAATATATCTTTAAGGAACAGATTTCATTAAAGACATAATCTCTATCTTCATAATTGTAGTTGTAGGAAGACGCCGAAAACATTTGGAAATTTTGCCTATTTCAAAAAATCAATTTTTAAATACTGGCGCCATTTTTTATGTCTCAGAGACTTCATGTAAAGTAATCCCCCCCCCCCAAAATTAAAACTTCGGTTTCAAATTCAAGAGGCTGCGTCATCAGCCAGATTGATTGGAGAATAACAATTTTGGAGTAAATCAGCTGAAAGGTTTAGTCGCTAGCGTTGTTCATTGATGGACAGAGAGACAGATGAATAGGCGGACAGATAGAGAAACGTTCTGCTGTCATTAAATTTTTAGGTATCTACTACCCACAAAACAAGGATTCTGGATACACCGTGTGTTAGAGGATGTTTTTCTAAATTTATCAACTGGATTTATCCTCTTTTTTTGTTACCAGGGCTCTGGTAGATGGTCTTTTTCTGACGAAAATTCGTGGTTTTTACTTTCTGGCTTCGGAGTAGAGAGAAAGTTATGTAATTTTGTGCGAAAAAACGTCTGTCATCTGTCCGTCCATCTGTGAACAACCCTAGCGGCTAAACCATCCAGCCAATTTTCTCCAAAATTTATATTCCTCAATCGACCTGGCTGATGTCGCCGTTTCTTGAATTTGAAACCGATATTTTAATTTTGAGAGGTACTTTAAATGAAGCCCCCGAGACATTTTTAAAATTTTCAAAAAAGGGGCTCCATATTTTTGTTTACATTTTGTTGTTGGATAATGTGAAGGACGTTTAAAGGAATGTTGCAGGTCTTATGTTCCTTAAAAACTCTAATCATTTGAAAATTGCAAAAGTTCAAATTTTTTTCTGAGTCTTCCTACAACTACAATTATGAAGATAGAGATTTTTTAATGAAATCTGTTTCATAATTGTAGATTTTAAAATTAAGTCATGTACAATTTTTCTAAAATTTGAGTTCTTTTCGCCGAATTTTGCGTGAAAAAATGGACGAAAAATACGTACTGTTTTAGCTCCACTAGTTTCACGCGGCATTACATAACTTTCTTTCTACTCCGTAACGAGAAAGTAAAAAATTCAATATAGTTCTGATGTGTAAATAGGTAGCTTACCAGATTTGTTGCCTTTGTCACTCCCCATTGAAGAGTTTCACTGAACCTAATTTTGCACACAAATAATTCAAATTTTAAAAACAAACCTTTTAACCATCAACTTATCAAATTCACTGAATGATATGTTCTCATTAACATGTTGTAAAATGCTTAAAGAAAATGACATACTGGAATTCCTTAGAGAAGTTTAACAGAAATTTGAAGAATCATAGATAATCAAGGGCCGTATATGTTATATATTACATACGCATGTAGTTATACATTCCAAGTTTTAAATAAGTTTTGAATATTTAAAATTACATTCCCATACTACGCAGTTACTCATAACCATGCTTCTCCAATCAGAAATATAGATGAATACATCGTAAATCTTAACAAAAAGGTCAACACGTAAGCTTAACACATTGAGCCATGCCCCTGTGGGGGAAGATTATACGGCGTTCCTCGTGTACAATTGCTACGATCTATAGACAATGCCACGTTTATCATGAGACATAAAACGTGTGTCAAGGATGCCGAACTACTTTTGTGTCATCGCCAAAAGTCTGGTGGTTTCTTATTATCAAATTTTAAATCTTAATTTCTTATGAAAATAGGTAGTAAATTAGGTAATATTCCTGACCGTCTGTCTAAATTTTATGGATTGTTATATTTATTAACTTTAGACAGTCATTCTTAATTTCGACAGAGGAAGGACACTTATCTGTCTGTGCAATATTGCGCCATGTAATAAAAAATTGTTACGAATCGAGTGCCGATAATTAATAGATATTATAATCAATTAAAAAATTAAAATTGAAATTGTGGAGTACATATGTTACATACCACAACCTTCAGAATGATATGATAATTGATTAATTTACTTTATCCTGCACAAAAGGTTCCCAAGAACCTCGTGTAGTTTTACATAACAATATATTAAGACGGACAACTGCCTTGTTGGATATATATATCGCATGACGTTTTTGCAATCGGGTCGTGTGAAGTAAATACCGGTCACCCACAGCTTTTCCTTTGGTGCCGCGTGGTGCACTGATAAACTCACAGAATCATTCTCTAGCATAGCGTGTATATTGAAGTCGGCCCCATCGACAATTCCTTGTTGTTGGCCTACGAAAATCTGCAGGTATCAACGAGATTAAAGCTTACAAAATTGTGAGAATATAAACCGTCTTTGTGTCGAATCATTTTTTTTTACCACTAGAAGCAATTTGTAAGTAATAATAATAATGAGAGGTAATGCAAAATTTACAAAACTTACGTTCGTAAGTACATTAACATTTTATTGTCACATAGCGAAATTATTGCGAATATAACATAATCGCCAATTGCAATTTTCGTGATTTCTAGAACAGGACTTTCAATTTGATGCCCCAAAGAGCTCAATGAGTTTGTTTTGTATGGAACTTAACGTAGTTTGCCATTGTCATTTGTTTTTTATTAGTATTGTGCATAAATTCCACGTGACATTAGTGTCTATTTGGATCATCACGGTGCAACAGTAATATGAAAAACTACTGTTCAACTGTTTCAGTACATTGGGGCATCACAAATTTGACACATTGAAGAAATGCAGTTACGAAGGGAATCAAAATTTTTCAGGCATTAAACGGCTTAGAAACAACAAAAATGTTAGGTTTTTCAATCTTACGAACGATAGTGTGAATTAAAAAATAAAAACTCTCACAGCAAAACTATAATTTTTTATCATCTCCACAATAATTGCATATAACTCACACACGAAATGAGTAACATAAAACTCATATTTCATTTCATTAATAAACACTGTATTTAAACCAATTACAAGTTCATATTGACCAAAACATGTGTGACCCCAGGAACCCAATATTTTTACTTTCTCGCATACTTTGTAGTACGTAGAATAGAGAAAGTTATGTAATGCTCCAGCGAAAGATTTAATTTTTGTTCATGCATTAAGTATGAACTAAAAATTTTGTAATCTGATTCACGTTTTATGGGTCCTTCATAGTGAAAATTCTTTTTATGGAAAAACGTCTGTCTGTCCGTCTGGGAACAAGGATAGCGCCTTAACCGTTAGCAGGATGTTCATCAAAATTATTATACCCCTAACATTCTATTTGATGTCCTGACACTTGAATTTGAAGCCGATGTTTTAATTTTTGAGGGTACTTTATATGAAGCCTCCAGAACATTTTCTGTTCATTCAAAGATAGTTCCCAAGTTTTGTATTAAACTTTGTTCTCGGTTAGTGTAAATAACGCTTAAGAAAATTGCGCAGTTCTCTCAGTTTCGGTGAAATATCTAATTTTTCGAAAACTGCAACTGTTCGAACTTCTTTTGGCAACTTCCTACAACCACACTATTAAAGATAGATATTTTTCCTCTTCATAAAATCTTATCTTCAAAATAGATATTTAAATGAGGACATACACATTTTTTACAATAGGAATAGTTTACGAGTAATTTTGCATGAAATAAGGAAAATATTAGAAAAAATTTCTCAAAAACAGGTCCAAATTTTTTATTGAAATTCGTATATAGGACTAGGTTTTACTCTTCTATAATGTTCATAAAGTCTTATTTCAATTTTTACCATTAGGGAACCGAAAAATTGAAAAAAATGTCCTTTTAGGTGACAATAAATGACAGCTGAGATGAGGTTGGAACAAAATATTGAAGTCTGAAGAGATAAGGGAACTAACTAGAACGAGAAAGTGTGTGATATTATGAAGTACCACTTCTTTTCTACTAAAAAATACTTTTCACTAAAACACAGACGAAGTGTTTCTATTTTTTCTATAGTTTTGAATTGAAAGTAATAAAATTTTCCGGAAACCCGATAAAGGCTGCCACCCATTTCAATGACTTTTGCACCGTTTATTGCTGAACTTTGTCTTCCTTCTATCTTGATCTCCATTAACCAGGGACAACAAAGTATTCTCGTCATGAGGCAGGCATGCACAGCTGCTAATATGGCGAGAGTAAGTAAGCAGCGTGCGTAACAGTGTCTTGAGTCATGATGTGACGGTACAGTAATCTACAGTATGTAGTATATACCAAACTACCCGACAAAATAGTGTTTATTTTAGGATTCAAGAATTGATGATGTAGACGATCTGATCTCTGAACTCCAATCACTCATGGTTCAGGAAGGCTAAATATTGTGAATATGTGAATACCTGAACATGGCTGAAGGAACATAGGTAAAGGATATTGCAAAACTTGAATCGATCTTAAATATGCTACCCATACCAACCATAAAACGAAATATCGGTTTTTGAATATTATCGAACTTCGAGTATTCATATTTTCAAAAAGAACTAATATTCAAACTGATTTCAAAGAATATGACCAGTTCTACTTGATGAAAATGTAAATATAACTTCTTCGACCTAGGAACCATAAGTTGAATTGTTGATATTCAAATACTACTCAAAATATTTTAATTATATATTTTTAATTAATTCATATCTAATGTTTTTGAATATGAACATAGTAGAGAGCAGTGTGTACCTCCGGGATTCTAGAACTAGCCACATTACGTACAAGAATGAGAATAAAGAAGTGAATAATAGTTAAAAGGTTGCCATATTTAGAACAATTAATTTTCTGCCAGTAATGTCAGTTTTCCATGCCACTATTTTTGATATTTATGATGTCGACAATTTCGATTGAACTGTTTCTATATCGTTACCAGCATAATCGCAAAGGTTATGACACTGAAAAATAAACACTAAAAAAATCGGTAAGTTTAAGAAATCGGTAAGTAAATAGGAAGTTTAAGTACAGTGGAGGCGTACAACAATCGGCAGTAACCTCGACTTTTTGCGCAAACACAGATGCTCAAAAGTGATGCCCCACTCAAAATGAGCATGCTCAGAAGATCGAGATTGCTGTCAACTGCTGTACGCTACGTCGTGCAAAAACTTCCGTATCTCCCTAATATATAAATAAGTACCGAATGCATTGCGTATGTGAAAAGTGAAACTAGTGGTGCGAAAACTACGTACTTTCTCGCCTGTATTTTTACTCAAAATTACGCAAAAAGTACTCAAATTTTCGACAATAAGTACATGAACGTATTTCAAAGTCTATGTTTAAGAAAGAGATTTCATTAAGGGGGAAAAT
This sequence comes from Teleogryllus oceanicus, assembly GCA_964035755.1. NCBI lineage: Eukaryota > Metazoa > Arthropoda > Insecta > Orthoptera > Gryllidae > Teleogryllus > Teleogryllus oceanicus. The sequence continues at coordinate 171,988,681 of CAXIVR010000003.1, forward strand.
CTATATCTTCATAATTGTAGTTGTAGGATGACGCCAAAAAAAATTGAACTATTGTGATTTTCGAAAAATCAGAGTTTTAAACGAAAATGATATCTGCACCATTCCCTTAAATGTACTTTACATTATACAACAACAAAATTCAATCAAAAACGATGGAGGTATTTTTCTTTTTTAAAATTTGGAAAATGTCCCAGGAGCTTGATGTAAAGTACCGCCTAAAATTAAAATATCGGTTTCAAATTCCAGAGGCCGAGATACCAGCCAGTTTGATTGGTGAATATCAATTTTGGAGAATATCGACTGAACGGTTTCTTCGCTCGCGTTGTTCACAGTCGCACAGGCAGACAGACGGACAAAAGGTTTGCCGTCAATTGATTTTTCTCTATCAAGGACCCACAAAACATGGATTCTGACTACAACACTTGTTAGAGATTTTTTCTAAATGTAACAACTGAAGTTATTGACTTTTTCGTTACCACGGCCTGGTAATAAGAGCTTTTCTGGTGAAAATTCGCAGTTTTTAAGTGCAGCATTACATAATTTTCTCTGTACTCCGTAGCGAGAAAGTAAATAATGGAAAGTACCTCCCCTCGTAAGCAGAATCGTCAAACGCAAATTGCGACCGCAAAAGCAAGCATTTCCGCCCACTGCGGCTAAATCTAACAATGAGTTTCTATCTAACAATCAATACAGTTTAATCGAAAGTACCTCCCGTCGTAAACAAAATCCTCAAACGCAAATTGCGACCGCAAAGCCGGGCATTTCCGCCCATTGCGGCTAAAGCTAACAATGAGTTTCTATCTAACAATCAATACAGTTTAATCGAAAGTACCTCCCGTCGTAAGCAAAATCCTCTAACGCAAATTTTGACCGCGATGCCGGGCATTTCCGCCCACTGCGGCTAAATCTAACAATGAGTTTCTATCTAACAATCAATACAGTTTAATCGAAAGTACCTCCCGTCGTAAGCAAAATCCTCAAACGCAAATTGCAACCACGAAGCCGGGCATTTCCGCCCATTGCGGCTAAATCTAACAATGAGTTTCTATCTAACAACCAATACAGTATAATCGAAAGTACCTCCCCTCGTAAGCAGAATCGTCAAACGCAAATTGCGACCGCGAAGCCGGGCATTTCCGCCCATTGCGGCTAAATCTAACAATGAGTTTCTATCTAACAACCAATACAGTATAATCGAAAGTACCTCCCCTCGTAAGCAGAATCGTCAAACGCAAATTGCGACCGCAAAGCCGAGCATTTCCGCCCACTGCGGCTAAAGCTAACAATGAGTTTCTATCTAACAATCAATACAGTTTAATCGAAAGTACCTCCCGTCGTAAGCAAAATCCTCTAACGCAAATTTTGACCGCGAAGCCGGGCATTTCCGCCCACTGCGGCCGCCGCGCCGTGCGGGACGCGACGCAGGCAGGGGCGCGCACCCAGCGCGCAGGCTGCCACCTGCGAGGTCTTCCAAGGCCCCCCAAGGTCTCCCAAGGTCGCCGGGGCGCGCGCAGATGGCGGTGCACGGTGCCGCGCGCAGCCGCCACCCCCGTCCCCCTCCCGCCTTCGCTGAGCCCCCAGCGAGCCTCCCGCCGCCGCCGGCTGCGCTTGCGCGGACGCCCAACATCCGGGTGAAAGGGCCCCGAAGGCGATTCACGCCCATGGATTTCGCCTCGTGCGGGCTCTTCCTGGCGCGAGTTGTTTTTTGGCCGACTCGGTGTACGAACATCTTACTCAGTACATTTGCGATGTATACTTTTTGGCTGACTCGGTGTACGAACATTTCTCAGTCTTGCATGATGATTTTTGGACGTCGGTGTACTCAGTATATTTGCGATGTATAATTTTGGCTGACTCGGTGTACGAACATCTTACTCAGTACATTTGCGATGTATGATTTTTGGACGACTCGGTGTACTCAGTACATTTGCGATGTATAATTTTTGGCCGACTCGGTGTACGAAGATCTTACTCAGTACATTTGCGATGTATAATTTTTGGCTGACTCGGTGTACGAAGATCTTACTCAGTACATTTGCGATGTATAATTTTTGGCCGACTCGGTGTACGAAGATCTTACTCAGTACATTTGCGATGTATCATTTTTGACTGACGGTGTATGAACATCTTACTCAGTACATTTACAAGGAATTTACATGCCTCGGAAATAATTATTAAATTATATTATAAATATATAACTATTTATATCAAATTAATAATTAATTTGGAGCGCGTTCCAGGACCTAAAATTTTATGAATCACGCACTGAGGGTAAGTATGACGACGCTTCTTCCTGGATGGAAAAGCCCAGCTGCGTGGATCGGTCGTCTCCGCTGCCTCGTCTTCACTTCTAGGCTGACGCTGGAGGAGTAATGGGTCTCAGATGAGGCGCGATCCTTTCTTGTCCATTCTGATGACACTACTTCTACCTGAACTGTGCGGTTGATTGAATGATTGATTGATTTTTTCGTGTTTCCGGGCGCGTCAACTACTTTGGTCATTAGTCCCGTTCGTGTAGTGTTTTGTTTCTCGTGAGATGGCGGTGATCTTCCCCCGCTGGATGGGGAGATCCGGCGCCGACCTACCGTCGGCTAATGGGGTTTCCCCCTAACCAGGACCCACCAGCAGGGCACCGCCCCAGCCGGGACAAGCTCTAAGCTCCCGACCGGTCTCCCGGAATACGTGGTAATGTAGTGCATGTTAGTGTAAGTGTGTATGTAAGGGGAGAGGATAGGACAAGGAAGAGAAATGACAGATTGCGCACGGTCCGTGGCCCGTTTGGTAGGGTACTGCTCCGGCATTCGCCTGATGTTGATCGGAGAAACCACGGAAAACTACCGATCAGAGCAGCCGTCTGCTATAATTCTCCTCCAGACAGCGACTGAATTCGACCTAGCTGAAAGGCTAGGGTCGAAAATCCTGCCGCCGTCAGGAATCGAACCTAGGACCTGCCGGTCAGAGGCGCTGCAGTGACATCGGTTGATGCACTGAGCCACCGCTCCCTGTCCGTGCGATAGAATGATTCTCCACTTTCATCGTCCATGAGCGATGACTCGTGCTCTAGAATCACTCAAGTGGAACTGCGAGAATTCTGATTTTATATTGGCTAAATTGGGCTGTAGCGTTGTGGAAAAATGTGTGAAATACTTGGACGTGGTTGATTGTTTTATTAAGTAAGCGTTTTTTAAAGTAAGGGGTCTCTGAAGACATTTTCCCTTTAAGAGGCTATTCCTAACTAGGAGTTCCTTTAATATCAGTTTCATCAATGCTTTAAATATTTATTTATATCAATAGACAAATTTGATCTATATGTGTGGAAAATGATTTAACTATGTTTTCTAACACACTTTTCAATATATTTTAATACATTTGAAGTAATTTGAAGTAATCAGTGTATATACCTTTTAATAAGATAATGTTATCGAGTAACTGTATGTAAGAAGGGTTTTTGGTAACTATTTATAAAATCAATCGCTACGTCCAAAATGTAACCGAAATGTTGCGTTGACCCTCACTGGTATCGATATCTAGTTGTGATATTTTCGTGCTCAGACTGCTCAGAGTAAATGTTCTACGGAAATGTTTTTATCTTAACATGGCAATTACTTTTTGCTATGAATTAGCACAGCTGTTTTTTTTCAGTACTCTTTATTCTGTTGTAACTTTTCTACAAGCCTGTCTTTTGTGCGATGTAATAATAATAATAATAATAATAATAATAATAATAATAATAATAATAATAATAATAAATTGTAATGATAATAATGACAATAATAATAATTACGATAATAGTGTTTGAATGTTAAACGCCTCTTGATATAAATGATCTCAACACTTTATTTACATTCATTACAAATTTGAAAGTAATTACAGCACGTTTTGATCGCCTCCACTTTCTTCACATAATGATAATTCAGTGACAGTCTCTTCAATAATTTTATCATTTGAAAAGCGAGAAACGGATTCCCAAATATGACAGGCTGAGGTTTCCACTCCTACGTAGAAGTCTTATTAATTTCCATTCCCCCTAGTACAATTGTTCTTCCTTAGGAAGATATGAACCTCATCAAGTTTGTTTCTAAGGTCAAGGCAGTCCCACGATGCCTTGAAGGCTTTCTTCGTACCATTTATCCTCATTTACATACAATAAGAACAACAGTTGCAGCACAGGTACACCGTAGAGTAATGTTCTTTTAGTGTCGGGAATTGGTGATTCACCTCACACAGAGTGACGTGGTGTGTGGCGTCTATTGCAGTTTGCCGCCTACATTGCGAATGAAGAGTTAATAGCTTTGTAATAATGACGTGATTCAAATAAAATATTATGGGAACATTTAGGATGAGGAGAGTAATACAAATGTGCAGAGGATGTGTAGCTCAATGATCTTAAATCATAGCTGAGGTTTCTAAAATGAATGAACTAGATTATAAAGTATCGTGGAAAACATCAAAACCTTTCAATTCAGAAGTTTATTATCAATGGCAAGGAATGAATACATTTCAGACCAAAAATAATATAGGAGACTATGACTTTGGCTGATCAGGAGCAGAACCAACATGAATTCTCTTTTATACCTCCTTCATTTCTTTTACTTAAGTTGTATTGAAATAATATCACGGTATATGCTTTTAAAATAAAAGATTTTTTCATCCAAAGGTACAGTATTTTTCTAATAAACCTCTGAATATAGTAACAAAAAGTACAATTTGAAAATAATAAGAACTTACCACTAACACGGTAGAACAATATCATCATTTAATGAAGACGGTTTCATGGACTATGAAAGTCGTAAATCAGCGCTGGTACTCAATGCGACTGGGTCGTTCCCGCAATAAAATAGTGTAGAAAGGGAACTACTACATCCATAAATCTAATGTGCTGATATAGGATCTGATGGTGAAGAATGAAGATGAGGAAATTGATGGTCAATTGAAGAAAAGGGAATACCTATCTCGAACTGAAGTATTCATCTGAATATGTAATCAGGGTTACCAGAATTTTTTTCCCAGTGGAGGAAATTTTACCAAAAAAAGGAGGACATTTCAATGATAAGAAGGACTTTTGCATTTTTTATCGACCACGATGTATAGACAATGTAATCAACAATTCGAATGCATAATGGCCTTTTTAAAAAAACACATTAGACTTTGCGTCATTCTCAGTGAAAGCTTCCGACGGGATAACTTCACCCCCACTCTCACGTTCGTTATCCACCAAACAATAAGAATAAATAAATTTAATATCTCAATAAGCCTAATGATCTGTTATGGAGGCCATTTATTGGAGTAAAAATGTAGATACTCAATGCATAATATCCCTTTAATTAATTTAATTACTATAAAATTATGCCATTATTATTTTCAATTCAACAACAAAGAGGATGACATTCAATGTAAATTTAAAAAAGGAGGGAGGAAACGATAATATTAAAAAATTTGGAGAACATGTCCTTCAAGAGGAGCACAGATGACAACCCTGATGTATTGGTAGTTATGTATTGGATGAATTTCGCTTAGAAGTAGCATTGCAGATGCGCTGACCCTGCGGTGGGTCTGACCGGGGGGTCTGTGGTTTGTGACCCGATGGAGGAGAATTTTCGACATTGACTTAGATAGCTAAGGTCGAATTCAGCAGCTGTTTGGAGGAGCGTCCGGCTGCTCTGATCTCATGTTTTTTCTATCTACACCAGGTGAATGCCGCAATGGTACCGTAACTTTCGGGCCATGGACCGCGCGCGATGTTTCCTTCCTCCTCGTTGTCCTATGCTCTCTCCTTTTACTTACACACACTAGACTACCATACATGTAGGAGGCTTAGTACTTGTTCCGACTGGAATGATGTCTTGCTGGTGGGAGGTACCCGGCAGGGTCAGCTGAATTCGATCTTGTACAAGTCTGTCTGTCTGTACTTGGAGCGACAGCCCGCGTACGGAACATGGCCTACTAGCAGCGTCCTGACCTCGCGCCAGGGATTAAGAGGATACGTGTGGTTAGCACGAAGACAACTCTCTACCGTATTATGGTCTCGTCAACCTGAGAAGTGAGTTTTCTCATCATCACACAGCAACATACACTGGGACATCGCAAGGAAAACGACCGGGAGCGGTAGCTCAATGCATCAACTGATGTAACTGCAGCGCCTCTGACCGGGAGGTCCTAGGTTCGAGTCCTCATGGCGGCAGGATTTTCGACACTAGCTTTTCAGCTAGGTCGAGTTCAGTCGCTGTCTGGAGGAGAATTCTAGTGGCCGGCTGCTCTGATCGGTAGTTTTCCGTGGTTTCTCCAATCAACACCACGCGAATGCCGGAGCAGTACCCTAACAAACGGGCCACGAACCGCGCGCGATCTGTCCTTCCTCTTCCTTGTCATATCCTCTCCCTTTACACTAACATGCTATCACTACACTATCACATATTCCGTAAGACCGGTCGAGAGCTTAGAGCTTGTCCCAACTGGGGCGGTGCCCCGCTGGTGGGAGAGTCCTGGTTAGGGGGAACCCCACTTGCCGACGGTAGGTCGGCGCCGGATCTCGCCATCCAGCGGAGAAATATCACCGCGCATCTCCCGAGAACAAAACATGCACTATACTAACGGGACTAATGACCAAAACAGTTGACGTGCCCGAAAACTCGAAAAAATCAGATCAAGCAAGGACAACGCACGCTATAATCTTGTCCGTCCGGGAATCGAACCCGGGATCGTGTCACGGAAGGAGAGCACTTGACTAATGAGCTAACCCGCGACGGCTATCTATCTAATTAGTGACGAAAATCCGCCTTTGTCGGGTCACGGACCCCAGGACCTCCCGGTCAGACCGGAGGGGGAAATCCTTCGCAAGCCGTCGTGTAGTAGGACAGCGCCGGATCTCACCAATCACTGGTGAAGGAGCACCGCCTCCTTTCTGGATGAACATTTACTACATTAACGGGACTAATGTCCATTGAAATTGACATGCCCAAAATCATCAATAAATCCATCAATCAAAGAATCAATGTTAAGTATTTGAGCCGAGTTCCATACAGAAGAAGACTAATTGTTCACCCGTCGTCCCCGACCTCTCAACACTACCCCTATTTTCACAATCCTTTTCACCTACAAATTTGTCGACCGAAACAAAAACTTTTTTACAAACAGCTCAAGCATATCGTTTATTGAAAAACGTGCGGAATGCAGGTTCTATTTAATTCAGTAGAAATACTTAAGTAGATGCGCGAAGGAAGTGAGGCAAGATAAGTCGTATCTCTATTTCGGTGTAAAATATGTTAGACATTTTCCATTGTGTGGGCTCAAGGAAATTTTTGGTTAATCGCTGAGCCGAAGGCCGGAGTGTGGACGTCGGTTTCGAAATGCGCAAGCGAAGCGAGTCAAATTGACTTATTGAAATTCTCCACATTATTACGCTGTACACACGTGTTCAGAGTAACCATTTTCTTTAGCTGTTTGTCAAGAACATTCTCGCTGTCCGTGTCCTACCCCTAGGCCCAGCCCCATTTTACGCCTCTATACTCAACACTCCCCACCGAACCCCCTGCACTTATCCCCTGCACTGTACCCACCATCAGTTGATTGATTGTTAGTGATTCTGGGAGCATCAACTACTGACGTCATTAGGTCCGTAAGGGTAGTACATGTTTTTTCATTGGGAGGTACCGGTGATCTTCCCCCGCTGGATGGCGAGATCCGGCGCCGACCTATATACCACTTGCGGACTTTCTCCAACCAGGTATCTCCCACCAACGGGGCACCGCCCAACCGGGACAAGCTCTAATCCCCGACACGTGTGGTAATGTAGTGCATGTTTGTGTGTGTGTGAGGGGTCAGGATAGGATAATAAAGAGGACGGAATGATCCGTGGCCCGTTTATTAGGGTACTGCTCCGGCATTCGCCTGGTGATGATCGGAGTAAGCACGGAAAACTATCGATCAGAGCAGCCGGCTGCTAGAATTTTCCTCAACGACTGAATTCGACCTAGCTGACAAGCTAGTGCCGTCGTCGGGACTCGAACCTAGGATCTCCCGATCACAGTCACTGCAGTGACATCAGTTGATAGACTGAGCCACATCTCCCGGCCCCTCCGTGGAACTTCTCATCTCAGACTACCCTCTTTCCTGCACTTGGCTAATTCTTTCAATTACTACGATCTACCTGGCTTCGTTCTACCCGCAACTGTCACAACCTCCCGCACACCCAGCTACCCTCACACTCGCCATTCCCCGTACTTCCTGAACCCCTATATGTTCCCGCATTGTCCGTACCATGTACTTCTCGCTTAGATGGCTCAGGGCATCAATTGATGTCAATGCATTGTCTCTGACTGGGAGGTCTTAGGGTTCGGACTCAGACGGTGGCAGATGTAACTAGACAGCTAGGTCAAATTCAGCCGCTGCCTGGAGGAGAATTCTAGGGTCCGACTCGGGCCGCGAACCGCGCGCGATCTTTTCTTCCTCTTCCTTGTCCTATCCCCACCCCTTATTTACACACAATTACACGCACTACACTAACTCTCATGCCGGGAGACAAATCGGGAGCTTATATAGCTCTCTGTTTTAGAAGTCCCGTTGGTGAGAGATATCTGATTAGGGAAAACTTCGCATGACGACGTGAAGACCGTCGGAACTTGCTATCCGGCGGGGGAAGATCACCGACACCTCTCGCGATAAAACATGCATTACACTTACGGGACGAATGACAGCAGCTGATGAGCCTGGAATAATCAAACAACAATCAATCAACACTTCACTCTTGCACTTCCTTCCCCCATTTCGCCTTTGCGCCCCCCCAACAGACGACCATCCCCACACTCTCCTCTCTCTCTCTCTCTCTCTCTCTCGCGTCTCTTCTTCTTTCTCGCTCACACCCGACTACCACCGTGATCTCCTCACCGTGTATACCTTTTTAGTGACTTTGGGACAGCGCCGATTATATGAATGTAGTGGTTATACACAGTTTGGTTGTAATGCCGACCACTTTTCACGTCTTGTATCGGGATTGATATCTCAGTGTATCAATGTGAGATTCATGGTGAACAACGTGGTTTCGCGGCAGCGTTTCTCATGATTCCCCCGATTCCTCTACCTGTCATTACGACATTCATCAATCATGATTCAAATCATATCATCACCTATCTCATTCATTGAACTCAGATACTGTTGAATCAGAACTCAGAACTTGAATCTCAGATACTGCTGAGAAAGATTAAGAACTTAGGATAATAATGAACTCAATATTACGATGTCTTTCACACCGTGTTAATTAACTGGTAAGTTGTTCATGAGATATCTGACCAACCAGTAAAGTTAATAATTTACAAATCATTGGTAACACGTTTTCACTTGATCTTCTGATTGACTTCCCTAATTTTTTTATATCTCCGTCCGTAATCATCCCCTTGCTTTCCACTTCGTGCTACATATAAGGAAATCCCTACATTTCACCGAAATTGATGCACATTTTCCGACCGTGCGAGATCATGAAAGAAAACTAAGACTGAGGGGCGCAGACGCAGACTCGCGTTTCACGGCGCTTCTAGCGTTTTGTGGTGCTTCGAGGTATTTCGCGATTTCAGTGTGCTTTGCTTTGTAGTTTTGTGGTGCTTTGCGACGTTTCGCGGGTTTCGCGAGGCTTTTGCGGCGTTTTGCGGCGTGTCGCGGCGCTTCGCAGCGTTTGCGGCGCTACGCGGTGTTTCGTGACGGTTCGCGTTTCGTGCGCTTCGCGGTGCTTCGTAGTGTTTGGCATTTCGTAGGCATTTCGCGGTGTTTGAAGGCGTTTCGCGGCGTTTGCGAGGCTTCGCAGCGTTTGCAGCGCTTCGCGGTGTTTCGGGTTGGTGTTTCGGGGCTTTCGGGTTTTGGGGGCGTTCGCGGCGTTTGCGAGCTTCGCACGTTTGCAGCGCTTCGCGTGTTTCGTGACGGTTCGGTTTCGTAGCGCTTTGCGGTGCTTCGTAGCGTTTCGTGGCGCTTCGCAGCGTTTTGCGACGCTTCGCGGGGTTTGCGACACTTCGCAGCGTTTTGCGGCGCTTTGCGGCGTTTCGTGGCGCTTTGCAGGGTTTGGAAGCATTGTATTGCGCTTTGAGGGCGCTTTTCAGTGTTTTGTGGTGTTTCGCGGTTTTTGCGACTCTTCGCAGCGTTTCACGGTGTTTCGCGGAGCCGGCGCTTCGCGGTGTTTCGTGACGTTTCGCAGCTTTCCGTTTCGTAGCGCTTCGTGGTGCTTCGTAGCGTTTCGTGGCGCTACGCAGCGTTTCGTGGCGCTTCGCAGTGTTTTGTGATGTTTCGCGCGTTCGTGGCGTTCGGCGTTGTATGGTGGTTCGCGATGTTTCGCAGGCGTTTCGCGGCGTTTGCGACGCTTTTTCGCGTCGCGAAGCGTCGCGTCGGCGTCGGCAGATGGCGGTGCGCGATAGAACGCCCGGCCGTCGCAATTACTGTCCGAGCGGCAAGTGCGCGCAATGAGTAATGGAGGACGTCCCGCCGCCCGGCCCCACCGCCTCCTCCCTCGCCCGCCCATTGTTTCTCGCGAAGGCGACGCCCTCACTCGCACGGAGCGATTTGAAAGTCTTTACGAGGGATGAGCCCGTGGTGGAGGCTCAGGAGCTTGGAGAAGTGGCGGCTCGTTGCTTCAGAAGTTGCTGCTTCGTAAATTCCAGCCGGAGTGGCTCACAAAAACGTGTGGCAGGATGATTTAGTTATCTCCGGGAACGGAATAAGCCGTTCGCGAGGCGCTGCGGAACTGTACAGAATGAGTAAAAACTCATGGAAAAAAGTCCGTATAAAATAGTTTTACTGCCTCGTAAACATGACACTGTTTTTTCCTATTCCCCTGTGTTAATAACTCAAGACGCTTAAAAATCAGGAGAAATTGTAATACTTATTCAGTGTTTGTATTTCTGCGCGGTCGACGGTCAAGATGAACGATCTTGCATAGTTGTGTCATCGTCCGGCGGATTACCTTAATAAGAAAATAAAACATATTTGAAAGTTTTGACGTAGTGAGATTGAAAAGTAAAAAGAAAATGAAACATTTATTACACAGGAAGTTACAAACACCTCTGACGAACTGTTTGTAACATTAAAAATTACAAGTTCATGTTGATAAAAGTTACAAATGTTGCTTTTTATAGAAGTAATTATTTTGACCCTAAGTTTTATAGTAAACACTACAATACAATATAATTGTAAATAATTATTCAACGGAATACATTTTCAGTTTAAATGCATATTGACGCTTAATCCTTTCCCACGCTTAATTCACAATCTTCTCATCAAGTTTGCTCATCCTTGCTATTTTTACACACTCTTACCTTCTGGAATGTGGTCATTGGACTTCAGAGCATGCCGCATATACGAAAGAGCATATACGAGGGTATCCGCGTGCTTTTAGGTTTGAAGGCCCTAATTCCTTCTCTATATCTTTCAAATATTGAGTAGCATCGTGGAATTATACACCACTCAACACCCTCCTAATCTCCGCTTGCAACTAATGGTTTAATATCCTTTGGTACATACACAGGTAGCAATGTGAAGGAAGCTTCTACACCAGTATTCAATCCATTCGAATTATCAATCCGTCAAATTATCCTCTCGAAATTGATACGCAGCTCATGTAAGAAAATTTTGATAATATTATGACACATAGGAGCAATTTTTATACAAAAAACGTATCTCTATAAAACTTACGTAATTAACCGTAATTAAATAACGTCATAGTGTTTTTTCTCGTATTTGTACGTAATAAGAGAAAGTTTTGTTATCTTATGGCGGAAATTGACGCTTATTTGACAGAAAAAAGTCTTATAGCAACGGGCCATGGACATACAAACGGATCACGGATCGGGCAGTATTTTTCTTTCCTCTTGCTTGTCCTATTCTCACCTCTTACACACACTTACACTTACAGACATTATGCTACTTCACATGCCGGGAGTCCAGTTGAGAGCTTCTAACTTGTTCCGGCTGGGGCGGTGCTGGAGGGTTAGAGTCGTATTTATGAAGCTCTGCCAGGGGCCTGCCAGGTCTAGCTGGCTGCCCGTGTTCGGTTTTGCGATTTATGAACGGCCCCCAGCCAATTCCAGTCTCCCCTTGAGCTCCTAGCAAGCCCCAGATGGCAGGCTCCTAAAAGCGCTGCTGGCAGAGCTTCATAAATACGACCCGTACACTCGTACCTGGATGAGGAAAAACCGCATACCCAGGTGTAGCTCATAGCCGGATCTTGCAATATTTCGTGGGAAGAATAATGACATATCCAGAGATAAACATTTACTACACTTACTACACAGAAATAATAACAAAAGCTGTTGTCGCGTCCAGATACAGGAAATAATCAATCAAAAGAGAAAACCTCACGTTTGTACTTTTGCGTCTTGAAGCAAAACAAAGAGCCATCTCTGCATTTGCTCATTGGATCCAGGGAAACAGGACGATAATCTTAATGAAAATTGGACTTGATCTTGCCTCCTTCATGTTGCGCCATTGATAAAATACTATATTGAACTTTACTTAATAATTTTCGAGATAGATGTAAAACGAATTGACGAAACGTCGCCGGTACAAATGAAGTGTCGCCGGTACAAGCCCCGCCTGGACATGGCTGTTTGTCCCCTGTCTCTCATGAATGTGTCAAGGTTTCGCATGCCGCTGACTCAAGATCAGAGGGGCCCACAAGTGTGTTGGAACATAGTGTGTGGTAGAATATGCATCCCATCAGGACGTTGAAAAAAAGGATGACCCCCGAACCACATTTTTTCCCTTTTTCTGAGTGTACCTAGGAAATACTATTATGGCGTCCTTCCTCATAAACCTTTTGCCGAATAGGAACCCATCTAAGAAATAGTGAAAACGGGACGTGTAGGATAATCGGGCAATCTACATAGCCCGATTTCAAGGGGAAGCGTCTGGTCAGTTAATGGTGGAATCAGTTAATGATAGGAAATAAGAGGAAGGTGTTGCGAGGTGAATTGGAGAGTCCTACCACCGCAGTAGTCAAAGAAGTGCCAATGTCTGAGGCGGATTTCGAACTTGGGACCTATTGAGCTAAAAACATTTTTGCGTTCCCGCATTAACTGTCTGAGCTACCCAGGTTGCGAGATAGAGAGTTTTAGCTCCAGGCGTGAGGTAGCGAAGTTTTGCACTAACAATCGCGTGACGGACCATGATGACATAACGTCCAACTTTAGTCCTAACGCATGACCTTATAACTTTATAAATATTACTCGCCTGTAGGAATCTCTAGGGACGCCTTCCAAATGGCAAAATGACCGCCGGCAAACAGGAAAAGTTGCAGTTTTCCAACCCTGATAAACATAATCTAGTTTATGAGGTAGTTATAATGAACCCTTACCAACATCTATAATTCTCTCATGAATTAGCGAAAAATGTTGGAAAGGGGACAAGTAAAAATTCGCGAAAAAGAAGTTGAAATCATATCTGCATGTTATGTCATGCCTTATGCTGGTAACGAACGCTGTCATGAGATATTCCCTACATTCTCAAGAAAAGCCAATTGAAAATCCCAGACTACATACTCATCACTCAGAGCCAGAAAATCTAAAACTCCTTGCATAATTTGTTTACTCTTGAATCGTGCTGTAGGTCAAATGTCTCACCAATTGCCTACACTCTCTGATATATTATGCAAGTTATTTGTTCAACGCTTCAAATGTTTCTTTTATTATAATGCATATCGCAATGTCGCAATTTCTAAAGTTCATCTGAACGTTGTTCTTTACGACCGTATAACGTTGTTAGTCACATGATTAATAGAGATTAAGGATCTCGGGATTTTACATCGCAAACAAAATATACATTGCTTCCAAATATCGATATTCAAAATTAAAGCATTAATGTTAATAAAACATTGCCTCATAAACATCGATGTTTTTAAAACTGCATTAGTAATTATTACCGCTTTTTCGAGGAGAGTAATTTGATTGTTTGTATATTTTTTAATTGACATTAACTGACAAACAAGTCAAATATAATCAGTATATTTAACAAAACTATTATTATATTATTGGATAATTACAAAATTATACGAACTTCATTTATCGACGAAAAACCGATTTTAATAATTTTTTACTATTACTCACTTTGGTCTGAAGAATGTTCAGTTTCTAGATAACTGACAATTAGTACAGATTTGAATTACGATGGTACGTTTTTATTCAGAAATATAATAGCAACCACAAAAAACATCGAACACAAAATATCGATGTTAATAAAATATCGACTTCCAAAAACAGATGTTAAATCCACCGATGATTTTTGAAAAAATCATGTTTTGAAAGCATCAATATCTATTTCGCATCTCTACTCCTTACGCCTGGAGTTAAAACTCCCTTCTATAATACTAGTCGTGCAAGGCATAAGCCTTCACCAGCTACAGAGCGCCTGGTTTACAGGTTTTTTTTACGATGGTACGTTTTATATTCAAAAATAAAATATAAGCCACTAAAAACATCGAACACAACACATCGATGTTAAAAACATCAACTTCCAAAAACTGATGTTAAACCCACCGACTATTTTATAAAAACATCGATGTTTTGAAAACATGGACAGCAATGTCGCAACGCTACTTCTTACGCCTGGAGCTAAAGCTTCCTAAGGCCGGTATACTTGGAACAGTTTTTGTTCAGATTGGACGTACAGAAAACAGTCCAGACTGCACGATTTCTGCATGAAAACTTTTGAGCATGTTTGTAATTTTTCATATAAAAAGTTAACAGTTTGACTCAAGCGCCTTTAGCGGCAGAATCGTTCACTAGCAGATTTGTTTACACGACGCAACATTAATCGGCCACATCTATTTAGTGGTTAGATGCGTTAAGGTGTGATTGTTTGAAATGAAATTGTGATAAACTACCTTTCTCCCCATCCCTGCCTTCCTATTTTTCTTCTCTATGCTCCCCATGGTTAATTATATCTTAATAAAGATCATATCCAGAACGCACGCACAAAATACCGCCACTGAAAGTACTCAGACGGCACAGTTCAGTTGTTTCCTAAAGACCCCATGGCAGCGTCTGGATGCATTCAATGCAGAATTCCTACAGAAAACGTACAGACCGTGTAATCACAACTCTTCGCTTTTACACTACTACAGTCGATTCCTGTTATAGTGAACTATGATATAGTGAACCCTCGGTTATAGTGAACTTAAGTCACTAATCCCGTTTCGCTTACTACATTACAAATAAGCATAAGAAGATCCGGTTACATTGAACCTGAACCTCGGCTATAGCAAACGTAGGAAATAAGTCCTGTAAATTAATTGGATCTCGTATGTTAAAAGGCAAATGGAACTGCCTCCGGAGAGTGGGACGGTGTTCCAACAGTGTACGAGGCATTGAAGGGTATCAAGATTGCATTACGATACTTACTAGACAGAGCACAATGCAGAATTAAGTATGGAGAGAGCACGAACTCTGGAGAAGGATCTAGAGAAATTACTAATGAGAAATGAGCAAACAATTGAAAATAATTCATTTTTTAAGGACAAATAAACATATTGAAATGTTCAGTTCATGCTATTAATATATTTTCATGCATCTCTATATTAATAAAATCAGTCGTTATGGAGAAATTCTATTTCATTTTGACATCATCGAATATAGTGAACCTGGGGTATAGTGAACCAAATCTGTTAGTCGGTTCACTATAAATGGAGTCGACTGTATTTTGGGATATTGATGTTTCTGTATAGAAACTGTACAAGATTCTGCTTGAATACTGTTCCGCGTATACAGGCCTTATTACTAGGGAACGGATTTCCATGTAAATACATGTTTTTACAGGAACTACATACCTGCACTCATTTTTTTGGGGGGGTGGGTTACAAGACGTTCTGAATGAATTGCAAGTACTTTATTTTACATATTTTACTTATTTTGATATAATTACAGATATTTACATACTTTACCTACATATTTCGTTTCATCTTGATATTGTTATACGTCGAAACGGAACATTTCAGATGCGCGTTTGCATTATATGTTACAGAATCATCTTTTAAAAATCAAATGTAATGCTGCTGGGTTTCTATGACCACCATATCTACGCCATAATTGTCACCCCACCTCGCTTACTGTGTACTCGGAGTCAAGAATGACCGGATTTCTGTGAACAAAAGTAATTTCAACCACGATTTTGCTCATGTTTCAAACAGCACATTCGTTACTCGAACGAAAATTAACAAATATGTTTATCGGAAAATTGTCTTACGCGTTGTTCGATTGGCGTGGGGGTGGGGTAACCCCCTCCCCCGCGATCCAACACTGGATACACGGTACTACTATTCATTGGAATACTGGCTTCTCGTAAATATTGTAATATATACTATGGCCGTATTTTCTATATCGAATAAAATGTGTGGTGAAATCTAGTGTATAATGACTTCTGTAGAGGTAGAACCTACTTGCAGTTACTCCGAATGCTTGTTGAGGGTGACATTCTATGCTCGGAAAATGCTTAAAGAGAAGAATTTAAAAAAAATAATGAATTTTTATTTTACATATTTCCTATTTTCTCTTACATATTTCCTATTTTCTATTACTTTTTTAATGATTGATTGATTGATTTTTTCGTGTTTCCGGGCACGTCAACTGCTTTAGTCATTAGTTCCGTTAGTGTAGTGCATGGTTTTTTCTCGGGAAATGGTGGTGATCTTTCCCCGCTGGATGGCGAGATCCGCCGCCGACCTACCGTCGGCTAGTGGGGTTTCCACCTAAACTGGACTCTCCCACCAGCGGGACACCGCCCCAGCCGGGACAAGTTCTAAGCACCCGACCGGTCTCCCGGAATATGTGGTAGTGTAGTGCATGTTAGTGTAAGTGTGTATGTAAGGGGAGAGGATAGGGCAAGGAAGAGGAAGGACAGATCGCGCGTGGTCCGTGGCCCGTTTGTTAGAGTACTGCTCCGGCATTCGCCTGGTGTTGATCGGAGAAACGACGGAAAACTACCGATTAGAGCAGCCGGCCGCTAGAATTCTTCTCCAGACAGCGACTGAATTACATAGTTGGAAAAAAAAGTATTGTACACACACACACACATATATATATATATATATATATATATATATATATATATATATATATATATATATATATATATATATGTCCATATTTTGCATTTTTGTATTACAATAAATTCCGTTCCCTACCTATTACTAATCGTGCAAGGCGCAAGCCTTCGCGAGGGCCTGGGTGCGGCGCCTCCCACGCAACGCCTGGCTGGGCCCCGCCCGCGGGGAGCCTGTTGACCGCGGCGCGGTCGAGGTGCAGCCGGGGTCGGCGCGTGGGCGTGGATGGCGGCGGGGGCGGTGGGGGCGGCGGGCGCCGTGCCAGCCAAGCCCCTGCAGCCAGCCTTGACCTCGACCGCGCCCGGTTTGCTTCGCCTTGGGTCGCGCGGCCGCCCCGCGCGAGCTCTCCCGAATAACCCTTGCCGCCCCGGCGCTGCCAACCTTCCCGCACGCCACCCTGGACGCGAAAGGTAGAGGACGCGTCTCGCACGAGCTGCAGTCGGAAGAGGTTGATCCGACACATCAAGGAGTCCGGCTGTTGTTCTATGTTTGATTGGTGGGTGACCCCTAGCGTGGCAAACGCGATTTATTGTGAGGTCTGGGGTCTGATTTCGGAGGTATATGTGATGTAGGAAGTGGCATTCCCAAAGGTGTTCACAATGTTCAGCCATTTCATTTATTAATGTTAATTCTCATTACGTACAGGATTTTCGACACTAGCTTTTCAGCTAGGTCGAATTCAGTCGCTGCCTGGAGGAGAATTCTAGCGGCCGGCTGCTCTGATCGGTAGTTTTCCGTGGTTTCTCCGATCAACACCAGGATAATGCCGGAGCAGTACCCTACCAAACGGGCCACGGACCGCACGCGATCTGTCCTTCCGCTTCCTTGTCCTACACTACCCTTACACACACATACTTACACTAACATACCCTACACTACCACATATTCCGGGAGATCGGTCGGGAGTTAAGAGCTTGTCCCGGGCGGTGCCCCGCTGGTGGGAGAGTCCTGGTTAGGGGGAAACCCCAGAAGCCGACTGTAGGTTCTCGCCATCCAGCGGGGGAAGATCAGCGCCATTTCCCGATAAAAACATGCACTACACTAACGGGACTAATAATCAAAGCAGTTGACGCGCCCGGAAACACGAAAAACCAAACCAAACCAACTCATTACTTACCACATCCTCTTTATTAACACTATCACATCTCAATATTAATCTGCTACTAGCAAGACTCGTCAATTAATACTGGTGAAACTATATTAAAATTATAATCATATTTATCATTTATCTATGGTACAAGTACCATCTCTTCAAACGTTTATTTTTTTAATAAATTTTTAAAAACTTCATCAACTATTCTGAAAAAGCACAAAATTCTGGGATCTGGGGTTTGATATCTGAGGGATATCGGGGGGAGGAAGTGGGCTTTCCGAAAGGTTTCATGAAGTTCTGACGTTTCATTTACTAATGTTAATTCTCATTACTTACCCCATCATCTTCATAATTTTCATCAGCACTATTACATCTTAATATTAATGTTTTACTAGCAAGACTCGTCAGTTAATACTGGTGAAACTATATTACAATTTTAATCATATTTATTATTTATCTATGATACAATTACCACATCTTCAAACGTTTATTTTTTAAGTAAATTTTAAAATTCATAAACTATTCTGAAAAAGCACAAAAGTTGCCCTTAAAGTATGTCTTCATTAATTACCTTACAACATTAGCTACGTATATGGAATGGTTTAAATTTTATTATTATCATAAATCGTACTTGGATATGTACTCAATTTGTATAAAAAATTAATGTTCATTTTTGAACTTGTTTTGTATTTCTTGGTTTATTTACATACTAATTTGTTCATTTACTCTTAAATAAATTATAGCCACTGACGATGGGATGAAGTTGTGCAGGCTTAGTTTTCTGTTTATTAAAATTCATATTGTAATAAACTACATTGTGGTTGATACCTCTGCTATTCTGAATTAATTAAATAAAATATAGTAAGTTTACATCCAAATTAGCGGATCTAAATCCTGACCTTCATCATCAAAGGTACTGAGGCCTCGTGGTTTGAATGTGATGACAAGTCACCTATTATTTTAGTCGTATTGCCTCATATATAATGTGCCATAAGATATGATACATGATACCAGTGCTCTTTTTCAAGTATTAAATTCACGCCCAGAAGGAATTTTCCCCATCTATTTTTAGAACTTCTTTCGTTCAACTGAAATTCTACCCTCAGGCCGATGCACGTAAGAGGAGAGACATACTGTGGACGATAAACTTTGAATAGCTTGTGATTGAAGAACTCTCGATTAAAGACTATAAAACACAAGTACTGAAGATCAAAGATACTCTCACTTTTATGATTAAAGTGGAAGCGACGACTGATGCTCATAGAAACTCCTCTTCGGAATGAAAAGGCAACTTAAGTAACACCACTGACACGGAAATTTTCCTAATGAGAGAATTTCAGACTGTTGCTGATATATATCGAGAAGTAGATACAGATGAAACACTGTAGAAATCTAGATTCTAGGCAAGGGGTGTCCAGCTTCCAAGATCTCAAGGGCCATAACTAAAACTCTTCGTGTAGTGTGGTCCGTATTTTCATTAATTGAAGGGGGGATGGAACCATGCGTGATATGACGCCGTACCATGCATAACGCAGTGAAACACCTTGGGATGATTTTGAATTTCTGAATTTACAAGAAAAAGTCCTTAGACCTAAACTTAACCTATTTTTATATTGAAGGGTGTTTTGACCCCAGCAGGGCTAGGCGGGTGCGCTAAGCGCGTAATGTTCTCATTCGACATGGTTGAAAGGGCCATTCACTTTGGGAAATAACCTTTCGCGGGCCACAATAAGTGGCACTTCGGGCCGCATGCGGCTCTCGGATCGCCAGTTGGACAACCCTGTTCTACGCCATGAGCCGCGCAATTTCTGTGCTGAAAAGCATGAAGGGGCTTTTCTTCTTCTTCTGCTTCTTCTTCTTCTGCTTCTTCTTCTTCTTCTGCTTCATGGTAAGCCGCTGAAGGTCTGTTCCAACTCTGAGGTCATCCTGCCATCTTCTTCGTGGGCGTCCTACATCCCAATATCCGGAGGGTGTATACTATTTGTGTTAATATTGATTGTTCCATTCTAATGACATGATTCGCTCATTGGCAACTGAAGGGACTTTCATTGCATTAATATAATTCATTTACGGAGCTGATTCTTTAAGATACTGGACGCGATTGCGTATAGACCTTTAGTTGAGGATCAGCAACTGAAGTCGTAAGTTCGAGTCCTAAAGGAGCGGACATTCGACACAAGGCTGGTTCGAACCCTACCACTGTTTCGATGAAAATTCCCGGAATCGCTGCTCTGATAGGCCGTTTCGCCGGTTTTTTTCGGTCATTTGAGTAGGATGGAAGAACGGCTCAAAACACACTTTCGATTGATTGATTTTTTCGTGTTTCCGGGCGCGTCAACTGCTTCGGTCATTAGTCCCCTTAGTGTAGTGCATGTTTTTTTCTCGGGAGATGGCGGTGATCTTCCGCCGCTGGATGGCGATATCCAGCGCCGACCTACCGTCGGCTAGTGGGGTTTCCCCATAACCAGGACTCTCCCAACAGCGGGGCACCGCCCCAGTCGGTACAAGCTCTAAGCTCCCGACCGGTCTCCCGAAATATGTGGTAGTGTAGTGCATGTTAGTGTGAGTGTGTGTGTAAGGGGAGAGGATAGGACAAGGAAGAGGAAGGACAGATCGCGCTCAGTCCGTGGCCCGTTTGTTAGAGTATTGCTCCGGCATTCTGCTGGTGTTGATCGGAGAAACCACGGAAAACTACCGATCAGAGCAGCCGGCCGCTAGAATTCTCCTCCAGAAGGCGACTGAATTCGACCTAGCTGAAAAGCTAGTGTCGAAAATTCTGCCGCTGTGGGGAGTGTAACCTAGAACCTCCCGGTCAGAGGCGCTGCAGTGACACCACTGAGCTACCACTGGCGGTCACACTTTCGAGAAGAATGAATTTAAAATGTTGACATGTCATACTACGAAATTTACTTAATAGTTGCGTGATGTGACATGCAATACATTTATTTTGTTAACTTATCTGGGAACACGTTACAACCACTAGATTTAAATATAGTGTTCCCATAAAGTAAATACGGATCATGTAAGAAAATGATCAAAACTAAATGAACGAATCATGAACTAAAAATATGTCCACAACTATTATTCCATTTATTTGATTATTTGACACATTTACATTTAAGTTGTCGTTGTAGAGATAAATTTTAAAATCTTTACATTAAGAAAATCAGTTTCAGTAGAGTCTTAGGAATTAAAATAAAATCAATATACACTTTGTCACGTACATTTCATTCAAGAAATGATAATAATTTGAATTGGATTCAGAGATCTACATAAAATTTTAAGAAAATACTCTGTTGTTGTTCCAGTTGGTTTATATCACTATCCTTGTTAAATTCATCACATATCATGTTTCAAGGAAGGATCTGTTTTTCTTGCTAATATTTTGGGATTTATATTTGATATAAAACTCACACACTCAAGGAGAGGTCAGTCAAAGTTCTGTACACCGAAATATTTTAGGATCGAACCGAAATATTTTAGGATCGAGAAACTTGCCTTGATTCGTTATGTGGGACACAGTTTCCTCCTACTAATTACAGGTGGATGTTGAGGCAATAAAACAGGTCAGGTGCGACACGTTATCACTGTTTTCCAGCCCTGTTCCTAACTTCATATAGGACCGGCCGGATTCCTACTATTTTATAATATCAAAATATTGCCATTTATGAGAAACTACGCGCGTGTTAGGCCAATAGGAACGTAGAGACAACGAAAAAAGAAGACATATCCGCATAAGAAAGCCGTCGAAAGCCGGCTATCTTAATAAAGCTGATATGTTGACGAAGATGACTTCTTTTATTTCTTCTTATAAGAACGTCAACAACATCCAATCAGAATTCCCACAAGACATATCCTTGAAAATAGATTTTATTACATGAGAGTTTTTGTTTTTTTTCTCCCTTTCAAAAATTCAAAATTTAAGTAGTATATGTCTTAGTGTAGGGATCACAGAATTTTGAAAATGTGCACAAAATTCACTTTTCCCCAGAGCACGTCATACGCAGTTTTTAACTGTTTTTTGACGTAAAATAAATAAATAAAAAATAAAATTAAACATAATGATATTTCGTTCTTCCACAATTACCGGCTGTTGTGGCTCAGGCCACACCAACATGCGCTACACTACCACATATTCCGGGACTCCAGTTGGGAGCTTGGCCCGACAGGGGCGGTGCGCCGCTGGTGGGAGAGTCCTGGTTAGGGGGAAACCCCACTAGCCAACGGTAGGTCGGCGCCGGATCACGCCATCCAGCGGGGGAAGATCACCACCATCTCCCGAGAAAAAACACGCACTACACTAACGGGACTAATGACCAAAGCAGGTTGACGCGCCCGGAAACACGAAAAAATCAATCAATCAATGAAACCGAGGTTGCTAAGGCTGAAGAGCCGTGATAGTCTCGGCTCAAAGGGTCGCGGTTTTGAATCCCGCCCGGGGCATAGATGTTTGTGTGTCCTTATGCGATCGTCTTACAGTTACTCCAATGTTCCAAATAACAGAGGTCGCTGTATGACCAGGCAGTTAAAAAGCGACATTAAGTAAATAAAATGGAGAAATGTAGATGTTATGATTCTCCAACCTTCTTGAACTGTGCCAGATACTTGAAACAAAAATTACAGTAATACTTGTGATAGTTGAATGAAATATTTATAAAATAATGAATAACTTAAAAAAAGCGCTCTTTTATAACTGCAAAATAAAGACAGAGAAATGATTTTGAAGTCAATTAAATTTATAACCTTTCGGTATTTAAAAACCCGATGTATCCTACTTTTCACCTAACGGGACTAATGACCAAAGCAGTTGACGCGCCCGGAAACACGAAAAAGTCAATCAATCAACACATCTTCCTCTCTCCCTCTCTGAATGGGTTTGTACCAAAACACGCCGACAGCACGTCTCTGAAGGGCGAAATGAAACTTGTGCGTAGCGCAAACAAGTCTTTTGAATCAACAAGTTTAAATATGCAAAATGCGCGTCCCCGTAATTCCACCGCGAGTACCGTTCGTTTACGTGCGATTTGCGTGGCACGAAGCCAGGAACGCACGGCGCCGCGACCTTCCGGATAACGTGTTGCGCGTGCGAGACACACGGCGATCGCTCGCAACGGTGCTTGGAAGGGAATGCGCGGCGAAAACATGCGCGCTGAAATTCGGAGATGCTCTGTGACAGGTACTGAACCTCGCAATGAGCAATGCACACACGCGCACGCCGCTGAGTCATTGAGGAAACGCTCCGCTACTTTTCATTGTTTTGGGGGCTGAAACCAAACGTTTGCGCCCGATATTTTGCAGGCTCGGACTAACACTGACGCATCTTATCGGTTTCTTAATTTTTTGAAGGGCATAAACTTGTACGGGGATATATAAGGCAAGCGTATAAACTTTAATTGGTTGATTGATTTTTTCGTGTTTCCGGACGCGTCAACTGCTTTGGTCATTAGTCTCGTTAGTATAGTGCATGTTTTTTCTCGGGGGATGGCGGTGATCTTCCCCCGCTGGATGGCGAGATCCGGCGCCGACCTACCGTCGGCTAGTGGGGTTTCCCCATAACTAGGACTCTCTCACCAGCGGGGCACAGCCCCAGTCGGAACCTAGGACCCGACTGCGGCAGGATTTTCGACACTAGTTTTTCAGCAACACTACCACATATTCCGGGAGACCGGTCGGGAACTTAGAGCTTGTTCCGGCTGGGGCGGTGCTCCGCTTGTGGGAGAGTCCTGGGTAGGGGGAACCCCACTAGCCGACGGTAGATCGCGCCATCCAGCGGGCGAAGATCATCGCCATCTTCCGATAAAAAAACATGCACTACACTTCCGGGACTAATGACCAAAGCTGTTGACGCGCCCGGAATCACTAACTAACCAATCAACGAGAAAGTGAAAATGCATCAATATTCAAAATTATGCTGAATGATTACGATGAAAAAAACATGTTTGATAAGTTCAACAGTCGCCAGTCAGCCGCCGTCCCGGACACTTCGCCCGAGACCTCGCCACTGAAGATGCCCGCCGCAGTCGTGGGCGAAACGTTTGGCAGTTCAACGCCAATTGGACCACGGCCCACAAGCCCGGAAGAAAACATGTATATTGACTCCGGCCGTGAAAGCCTTCAATGCTTTATGTTTGATAAGGTTTTTACAAACTCCAGAATGTCGCATTCCAATTTTCATTTATTTACATTATCGAATCATGTCTATAGAAAAGAAAAAAATATATATACTCTGATTTTTTCAAAACATCGGTACGAATTATTGTAAAGGATAATCATAATGATTATAAAGGATTATCTATTCCAGAGAGTAATTATAAGGTACCTTCACTTTGAAATACAATATATTCAGCAAAGAAATGAGATAGTGCAACGAGTAACTAATGAGTACTGAACATTAAGTAACGTCAACTAAAACATCTCTTTTGGGAAGCACACTACAGTATCTTATAAAAATCGCGTGATATTACGAAAGTGTCATCAACTTAAAAAAAGGGGATTGTCATTTCCCTTTCTAGTGGTTTTTCAGAGTGTCCAATACAAGGTTAATGTATTATGAACATGAACTGGAAACATCCAGTCAGAGGTTTGAATGTAGCATTCAACAACGTTCCGGAAATGATACACGTCTCATAAAAAATTGAGAATTGTAAACCGGACGTAGTTTCAATGTGCAATTACAGCTTTGCTGTACACAAAAAATGTTTAAAAAAAACATATTAATGAAGTATGTCGCCGTTTTCCTCGTCAAAAGTTTCAAGACCGATTGGGGTACCAGGTAATAAGAAAGTTACCTGAGAAATTATCTGGAAGGTTACTCATACCCTCAATGATTGTGAATCTTGGAGATCAAGGTGAAGAACCCCGACCGCGAAGGTTATTAAGAAATGGGTCTTAATGAAAGATCGTAGAGCGCTGGAATCGCGTGGTGATTCTGGAAAGCCGACCTCGTGTTCACCTCGAGCGTGCATTTCAGCACAACGGAGGCACGGACAAGCTTTCTCTTCACATTGTCACAGCAGGCCGCGAGATTTCGAGAAGTCTCGACGACCTTTCTTTTCCGTGGTTCTTAATTAACCCGCTATTGCTCGCGTGTAGTTACATTATGAGCTTACTCTCGTATTAGAAATTATCTAAAAGTCGTCAATTCTGAATTTATTAATTAATAAAAATTTTCATTAATATTCTACCATTTTTGTTATTCTATTCTCTTATGCTTGATTTGTATAACAACGCACTATAGCGTACATATAACAATATTCGCTTGTTCGTTTAAAAGATTTGCGAAAATATTGACGACTCCGAAAACACCCCTGGAAAGATGTGTAGATGTACCTAAAGGCTCATTTGCAGTGAAAAATGCAAACGTAAACATAAATGTAAACATAACGAAATCGCAAAATCTTGGTGCGATGCTATTTGGTGAAATCATGGGAAATGGTTAACGCAAATGTAACTACACATGCTAGACGTAACCGCGAGAGTTGCTAAACTCCGAGCCCTTACGTTCACATCATCCTAAACAATTAAAACATAATGATAAACAATCATAAACAATTAAAATTGGTACACAAATTTACGTTAAAAGTAAAATCTTTTCTGTTGCAAAACTGTTTCTATACAACTAGAATACTGATCGTCAAAAAGAAAAATAATATTTACTTCAACAAAACAATGTAAATATAATGAATTAATTTTTTTAATTAAAAAAAATTAATATGCCTCTAACAAGTAATGTACTTCAGCTCCCGGGTCAATGACCCACCATCTCGATCGGGTTTTTGTCCACTTTCCCCGATCCATTGAGCAAAAGCTGAGATGGCCCCTTGATTTGCTTCTGGACGTAAATGTAGCTTTACTATGCGCACGTTTTGTTGAGCTTTCCTTTTGCTTGTAGTGGTAGTAGAGCTTAGGGTGAGTTTCTATTTTGTTAACAATACAAAAAAATCGAATTTGTTCGTTTACCGTTACAAATAAGTTTTCTATAATTCGGAAACGAAAATATCTAGTTTTTGAAATGTTAATCTCTCGCTTTTTTAAAAATTATTATTATTATTATTATTATTATTATTATTATTATTATTATTATTAGTATTAGTATTAGTATTATTATTACTATTTTTTCACCTTTCAACTATTAATAGTTAAATTGTTGGGAAGAGATTCTAAAACTCAAGAAAGCGTGCGCAGATGATTTTCTCCCCCATACGTCACATACAGTCCGACTATTTTTGACTAAAAAATAACTGATCTATATTGCAACAAGATCAAAAGCACGTCTAGCGTGTCTGCAAGGGAGAAACAAATGCAGACTCTATGTGCACTCTCTGCCATACACAGGAAACGCTCCATATAATCATTCCGCTCAGGATATACAAAATAATTATCATCCTACCAAGGTCGCGTCTACTTTAATTAATATTCTCTGTATTGAGGGTAGAGTTTGTGTGAGTAATTTGTGTATCGTTATCAATGTGTGACGGTGCGAATGTGTGAGCTTGTGTTGGGGACAATGAAACCTTATGTGGACGTACATCCATATGTATGCACTCATATCTACGTCAACGTTTTCACTGTGATTGGCCATTCACTGATGTTGTGGTGAATTAACTCAAGTATTTTATTTTAATCACCGCAGTCACTGCTCCCAAGCCTCTCAGAAGGACCAAATCGAATCTCAAAAAAATGTGAAAATGTAACGCATTTACTCGCGAATGATAATCTAACAGGCTGCGCTGATGCCATCACCTTATCAGTGTAATGCATTTTACATAGGCGATTCCATAAGTTTCCTGCCTGACAGAGATAACGTTCATGAATGGGAAATATTCTGAGTAGTGTGTAGCCTTCTCTTTAATTATAATAAGTTTGCAGCCGACATATCATTCAGTTTGGTGGAGAGTGTTACTACCCATGGAAGTAACGGTAAAACCTGGTAGATGAGCTGAGTCTTGTATGGGTTTGTTAGAACCATATTTTCATGTGTTAAAAAGATCTTTGTTTACAAAAGAAGGTATGTTTTTTTCTAAAATCTGTTGTAACTAGTAACGGCCTACTGTTAAAAAGTAGGAAAACTTCATTTTATTAGTATCCTATGAATGAATGCAAAACAGAAAGCAAGATAATGTACTTCGAACCTCAATATTTTGGGACAAATTAATAATCAAATCGTGTCTTGCAGATTTGCATCTACAGAATGAACTAAAAAAATTGAGAAAAATGTAAGATAATGAAACTACAAAATTATTTACTAATGTATGTCTATACTTATCTACATGTTTGTTAAAATTATTTTTGCTCCTTTCTTTCCGGGGTAGCAACAATTATAGAAGAGAGGAAACTCTGGAATACGTAAAAGTGAAACTCATAGTCTCCAACTGAAAGCGTCTGATTCAGAATATCGTCAGAGACGAATGAACTTGCTTCATCTCTTCACTTCCATTGTCTTGAAGTTCAGACTTTGACAATTCGTTACTCTATACGGATTTTTGTCTAGGATCAAAGAGGGAATTCGTATGATGATTTGTGTCTGACTTTCGTGTGGTAGCAAATTTAAAAATTAGGTTTAAAAAATCGATCTTTCACTTGAATCTTAATCTCGAAATTAGAGGCATAATTTGATAGTGCAAAATATATTTTGTTTAACTAGCTATATGACGTACAGCCGACTTGGATGACCGAGGTGGCTAAGAGCGTGTACCGACTCAAACCTTCGGTCCGAAGGGCCGCATATTCGAGTCCCGCCTCGGGAATGGCTGTTAGTCCTTTGTCGCTCTTGTATGTGTTGCCTTGGAGGAAATCGCGTTCGGCTGACCATAGAGCCCGCAAGTGTGTTGGTATCTAGAGAATGGTCGAATCCCTATACAGTATTTGAGTAACTCCCGAGTGTGCAGATGTGCGTCACTGCAGCGCCTCTGACCGGGAGGTCCTGGATTCAAGTCCTGACGGCGGCAGAATTTTCGACACTAGCTTTACAGCTAGGTCGAATTTAATCGCTGTCTGGATGAGAATTCTAGCGGCCGGCTGCTCTGGTCGGTAGTTTTCCAGGGTTTCTCCGATCAACACCAGGCGAATGCCGGAGAAGTACCCTATCAAACGGGCCACGGACCGCGCGCGATCTGTCCTTCCTCTTCCTTGTCCTATCCTCGCACCTTACACACACAAACTTACACTAACATGCCCTACACTACCAGATATTCTGGGAGATCGGTTGGGAGCTTAGAGCTTGTCCCGGCTGGGGGGGTGCCCCGCTGGTGGGAGAGTCCTGGTTAGGGGGAAACCCCAGTAGCCGACGGTAGGTCGGCGCCGGATCTCGCCATCCAGCGGGGGAAGATCACCGCCATCTCCCGAGAAAAAACATGCACTACACTGACGGGACTAATGACCAAAGCAGTTGACGTGCCCGGAAACACGAAAAAATCAATCTATCAATCAGATGTGCGTACGTTCGATTTCCGTTACTCGCGGCTGAACAGCACTTTCGGCGCACCAATCGAGACATGTGATGTCTTCCGACGCGTCTCAGTCTCCTGATGGAGAACTGATCCGATCAGAAAATTCAAAGAAATTTCGTAAAACGTGCTTTTACGTGTTTAGGTGCTGCGATCTTAGCGAGTGTGCCGGTAATGAAATCAACGCCACCTAAATAGATCTATGTAGGTGGCGATGATTAAACCCCAATACCCCATGGTTGTTTTTAGTCCACGGCACTATAATTTTCTTCCATGAAGTTGGCACCCTGATTGTTTATAAACCAGCTATATGAAATGAAAACCGCGCAGCAGATTTGTGAGATACGAAATATTTAATGGGTATTCTTTTATAATAAATTTGCAAATTGCCTTGGAACGTTGAATTTTTGAAGAATATGAACTAAATAAGGAGAAAACCTGATGTATAAGAGCAATACTAGAGAAAATACATTTCTTAAGTGTGCAAAGATCGATTTTTAATTTAATGTGACTTATTCATCTTATTCACATAAACATACAAAATAGTAACCTTTTAATGCTATATATATAACCATATATATATGGATATGGACTTTATTAAATTCCCATATTCCCCTTCATAACACAAATCAGAGTGAGTTTGTAGAGTTTTAAAATCTTCAAACATTACAGGACAAAAACCTGTTAAGAAACTCAGGGGAATCCAATGTAGTTGTAAAAACGTTTGCGTCAGAATTTTCCGAACTAATTGACAATGATTTTATAATAAGAATACAGAATAATTTTGATATGGCAATATTACCAATTATATTCCATATGGAGGTAATATACACGGCCATTGGTTGTTGCGAATTTTTGGAACGGAAGTATAACATTACTACTACGATTATAACAGGCTACTACGATTCATTGGTAAGTCCAATGCCAGATACTGTAAGAACATATTTGAATAAAGATAAGCATGAAAGAACTGAAGTATTAAAAAATTTTTATGAAATCACTTTCAAAACAGCGACGACTCATATTGGCTGAATAAAATACATTAAAATATGTTTTGTATTTCAATTATGTTTGGAAGGGATGTTGGGGGGGGGGGGGGGGTTAAGGTTAATATAGCAAGTCTGAAATTGCGAAGATGTATTACACACATTGATGAACGGCTTTACTTTCACAGATCATAGGATTTGTCAGTCTTTTTTGTCAAGTTTGATTTAATACGTTTATTCAGATTTAAATACTCATATAAACCTTTGAAAATAATTATTTATTTGTATTAAAAAACACGATTTGACTCGACATTTCGTCGAATTTGATCAGTGAATATCGTCTGGCTCGATATCTGCGTTAAATCTGAAGCTAAAACATGTATTATCCTGTGGCCCATTTTTGAATCAATCCAGGATTTGCAAACGTAATTTTATTGTAGGTAATACATCACAATTATTCCAGAATTACTCGATATTTTTTGTGGTGAGAAAATAGAATTGAGTGTAAATTGAGATTAATAAGTTCATGAGCTAATATGCTTAACGATATGTTCCTTTGAAGGCGCATTAGAGATGGAAGAAAATAAACTATCTTAATAATCATTAAGGTATACTTTTCGTATAGTAGTAGTGTAGTGCTTTCTTATATTTCCACGAAAATAATAATTAGATAATAAGATTGTAATTTATGATGATGAATATAACATAGATTAATGTGCATAGATAGATTACATTTTAAAAATATGAAAGACGATATATTGCTTCTCATTGAAGTACGTACATTCATGAAGACAGTATTTTTTACTTCAACAAGATTCAAAGAGGGGAATTTACAATGAACGTCCCAAGCAAACGACACCTTGAAGATGAATGTTTTACACAATCTTATTAATGATTCTCAACAAGCTCTTTTGTCCGGGAAAAAACATAAGTTGAAGACGTGCAGGAGGATAGTAATGTTTCCTATGCTGTCTCAGAATCCTTAACATTGCTCGAGGGTAACTTTCTTTGCAAACGTGGTCGTTCAAGCGACATTAATGTAGATTAATTCCTCTTACGTGACAATTTCTGAGAACTCTCCTTCGAGATCAGGATGGGAAAGAGTGAATTACCGCAAGATTTATTTCTTAGGATACGTACTGTAAATCTTGATATTCTTGCAAGAGTATTTTCAGCATGAGCTGCTAGCACACTCTTCGTTGTATGTAGTATAATACAAGGCGGAGGTGTCCAACTATATTGCTGGGCCTCCTTGGACACCCTTTTGCATTAAAAATTTTGTTTTGTGAGTATTTGGCATTTTGGAATAGTAGTCCGACTTTCCCAGCCTACTAACGGTGTCTCTATGCCTGGGCTTAATGAAATTCCCAAGCTTGGGAATAAGACACATGTGGCGAGCATGACGTATTCCCTTCACCATAATTTTTAAACTACGCCTGCCTGAGCTTTTCTTCGTTAAACAGCAACAGAAACTGGGACAATTTTAAAGGAAAGCTACAACTCTATACTTTCACTTTATATATATCATAGTAAATAAATAAAACATTCAAGAAGATTGTAATTGTAACTTTAAAAGTTATACAATTTCTTAATACAATTCCTTAATAAACTCAATTGATCTTATATTGATCCATTTTCAGGGTTGCCGTATAGTAAAGAGACCCTCTTCTCGAAATGTCGTGTATCAATTACTCAAAACGACAGCTAAAAATGGGAAAATAAGAAATTAATCATATTTACGGAAATAATAGTCATTTATGCATCAAGGGCGTTGTAAGGGCTCTAATTACTGTGTGGCCACAAAAAGCTCCATAGCCTTTGGTCCGAGGGCTTTTTTACCGCCCCAGATTATTAGAATGAGTTAATCCTGGTGACACAAGATTTTAGTTTTTACGTAATTTTAATGAATCAGATTGACTTATTTACTAATTAAATAGTTGTTAACTAGACTCGGTTTGTATATTCATATTTACCCCCGTAATTCCCTTTCATAATTTTCTCTCATAATTTCCTCCATAAGAGAACATGGAGCATCATTCAACTATTTTCAAATTTCCCTCGTAACTACGATCCTCTCGATCTAGATACGTTATGCAGTGTATATCGAACTCCGCAAAGACGGCAATAACAAAAAATAAAGTATCAGTAAAAACAACTGTTCTATTTAGTAGGGGTATGGGACCCCGTTCAAAATTTTCGGAGGGGGGGGGCGGGAAACTCCTAGTCCCCCTGTGTGAACGCGTACGGTAGAGATGTATTCGAAAGAGATGTATTACTAGGGGAAGATCAAATCATAATATAGTAAACAAACCCGTGAGCTGCCCACCTGCCCGTACGTCGGCCTGAAAAAGTTATGACAATTTACACTTAGGGAGCAGTGTCTCCAGAACAGCCGTGTATTTATTTATTTATTTATTTTACGTCAAAAAACAGTTAAAAACTGCGTATGACGTGCTATGGGGAAAAGTAAATTGTGTGCACATTTTCAAAATTCTGTGATCCCTACACTAAGTCATATACTACTTAAATTTTGAATTTTGAAAGGAAGAAAAAAAACTCCCATGTAGTAAAATCTATTTTCAAGGATAAATAAGCAATAAATTTTGAATTTTGAAAGGGAGAAAAAAACAACAAAAAAACTCCCATGTAATAAAATATATTTTCAAGGATAAATAAGCAATAAATTTTGGCTCTTATTATTTCCTGCCGCGACAACATGGAAACGATAATTTGAAGAATTGTGTTTCCCACTGAATTCTAGAAGACGTGCA
This sequence comes from Teleogryllus oceanicus, assembly GCA_964035755.1. Taxonomy (NCBI): domain Eukaryota; kingdom Metazoa; phylum Arthropoda; class Insecta; order Orthoptera; family Gryllidae; genus Teleogryllus; species Teleogryllus oceanicus. Next base: position 172,021,041 of record CAXIVR010000003.1, read on the forward strand.
CAGAAAATGAAGTTACATTTATGTCCAGAAGAAAAACAAGGGGCCATCTCAGCATTTGCTCAATGGATCAGGGATCTACTGACTCCGTCCGCGAAAGGCTTATTTTAAATTTACGAGTGAAGTTCTTTCTGACTACTGTTCAACAACATTTCATAACAGGCCGCCTACTAGTGCACTCACGATACGGAGGTGGGTGTTTAGAATATCGGCCGAAATCTGCGGATTCGGCGGTATAACAGTCAGCGTACCGAACTGTTGTACCCGAGTTTGCGGGTTCAAACGTGGATTTTTAAGGGCGAAAAAATCCTTCGTACGCCTGCCTTCGGAGGGGAAGAAAAGTCAGCTGTCCCATGTAGTAGATTTACTGCATGTAAAAGATCCTCAAGCCTAAAAGAAGCCTCTCAGCAAAATTGAGATCCGCCTGTTTTGTCGCCCAAGATAATACCTCCTTTCTTCTCCAGGTGGTGAAAGGAGCGTAGCGAAATTTACGTGGTTACATGGAAGAGCGGGCCTGATGGTCAGAGTCTCGCGACGTAAAATAAGGCATTAACTAACTAACTAACTAACTAACTCCGAGATTGGGATGAGGATTGAAGGATCGTGCACGGCCCGTGGTCCGTTGTGTAAGGTTCTGCTCGGACATCCTCCTGGAATTGATTGGAAGAAACGATTCACAGTCGCCGAACCCTAGAATTTTCATGTAGGCAGCAGTTGGCAGAGATCCAGTTCATCAGGTGTCAAAAATTCACATCTGCCCGAACGCGGTTCTAGACCCTGGCCTACGTCCTCTCAATGATGATCTCCAAAAGCGGAGACAAATGCAACAGGGAATAGAAAAGAACAAGGAACAAGAGAGAAAGCGAGACGTACTAATTCTGTCCCCGTTTTCTCGTTGAGGTTGTAAACTGGAGACACACACTTAGTGGCGAATTCCCTGGCTACTGCCCTGAGAGCTCAAGTTCTCTTGGCCAGACCAGGTCTAGCGATTCCTGTCATTGGCCAAATGGCTTGCCACAGGTCACTGACTTCCCTTGGAAGAGCCCATGAAAGAGACCGCTTCGAAAACGCTACTTTTCGCGGTTCAAATAATGTTTCGCCGGAAGCTTCCACTTAATTTGTCCTACTTAGGTGCTGTAGACCTGGGAGACACATTTCAGAGCTTAGGACAGATAGAACAGTTATTTCCTGGGTAGATCGTTCGAACAGATCATGACTATTCGAACCATAATCATGACTATTTTAATATTCAGTTGAGAGGGGTATTTTAATATTCAGGATGATCTCGCCTTGTGATTGGACGAAGCAAATTCTAATTAGCAGAAGTCAGTTGAGGTTAGAGGGAAATTGTGGAGGACAAATTGTAATCATACTTGTCTTGATCACTCCTTATAATGGACCGGAATTTTTCTTCCGGTTTTAGTTAATTATGCGCAAATAATCTAACACTCTAATTATAGTACTAAAAACTTTTAACATTTATTTGTAGGACTAGAAAATGAAGAATATTTTTTGTTGTACATCAACATTAGTGATGTGTTTTCTTAATAGCGAAAATATTCTTGGAACGCTTTTACATGTGCATCATTTACGTTTTCTTATATTTTTTTTTCAATGAAGTAAAAATAACATTTTAAAGGAGATAATGAATTTAAATAAATCATACGTCGGAATTTTGCTATGATTCATAAATCTTCATTATCCTAGATGTCTTTAACGCTTATCACCTATAGAAAATGTAAATAAAGATTTGTATTATTAGAATACTTAGTCATACTTCTAACTTAAACCACAACCTTATTCTTCTGTTCAAAGCATTATTTTTACTTTCTCTATTGACTATTGGGCTGAGCTTTCAATGAATATTACAAAACAATCCATTGTTGATGATTCATTGACACTTGTCGGTTGAGACTATAGATAAACTTTTAAAACATAAGTTTTGTCAATTCTTTGTAGGCATGGAGGAATATGCGAGTAATAATTAACATTCTTTGTGTAAAAGGTTTGCTGAATAAAATTAAAAATCTTTTTTTATTGTCAGGGTTCTGTAATTACACATAATATGTAAGACATTATTACATTTACACAAAGACACGTCTTACAGAAAATCAATTGGTTAAAAGTAGGTATACCATTGAAAAAATTAGAAGTAGAAACAATCGTACGTAACGAAAGAGAAATAAACAAGCTACAAACATACATCGTGAATCATGGAGGCATAAACTCAATACTTTGTAATTAAAATATGAGCTGGCAGATAACTTCATTAACAACACTACTCATTTTCACACAAAAAATACGGGGACGGTAAGTTGTAAAGAGAAAATAACCAATAAGACTCATTTGTTGCCAGATAATTATCAAATGAACCGTAAATAACTTCTAATCGCCCAATTCGGGATATGGATGGAAAGGGGCATCACATCATAAAAGGTCGATTTCTCTATGTTATTTTACTAGAAAGGTGACCCTTTTCCATTTATTTTGAGAAGTCTACAGCCAGCAAATCTGCACATTGAATCGAATCTGACCTGATAGTTTTACGACGTCGCGACATGGCATTTATTCCGGGCTCTCTATTCTTGTGGCGGCGATGGCTGTGTGGTCAGTATCCGTCTGCTATCGCCACTCGCCAGACTGACCTCGCAACCACCTGTGCTACCAATGCCACCACCATCGTTGCTCAAGTTACTTCCCGTCTCAGTTATCTCAGAACCGCATCCTTGGCCATTGTCAGTAATCAAACCAACGTTGCTACCCTCTCCATGGCCGTTATCGCCAACAGCTCGAGGGTCACCTTTGAGCATCGACTTTGCTATTGTGCACTCTTCTCATTGTCCACTTCTAGTACGCTTCTTCTGGTCCAAAAGATGGTATTGATAAGTCCAGGAAAATGACTACCCGATCCAGACCGATTAGAATCAACATTTTCTCCCGAAGGGAGAACATGTAAATTTCTCAAGTTAATTTAATTTTGGTACCTGTAAGTGCTCAGAGTTATTTTGGTCTTTGGCCTTTTTTACAAAGTTTTACATTTTTCAGTAAAATTGTTTTCTATTAAGTAATCTCTTTATTGGGGTTCGTGACGTAATGGCTAGGGAACGCTTTTCAGCCCCAGAGTCTCAGTTCGATGCCCGGCCAATCCATGCGGAATTGGTATTGAAAAAATCTATCGGCAGCTTTTCAGTGTTCTCCCGATTCTCCTACCTCTCATTCCATTCCCACGTCATCATTTACCTTATCATTATCATTAACGGGTATTCGTTAGATTTTCACATAGTTGGTCTCCCTCACTGACGTTAATAGCTGTAGGACCCCTAAACCCAAATGCGTTAGTTAGTCAGCCTCAACCCTATCATAAATAAAAAAATAAAATAATTTATTATTTGCTAACAATATATCATCACACGTTTCTCATTTCCCACACGGTACCCTAGTTGAGTGTTCCCATCTTCGTTGATTCTGAAACGTTTTCAAATTATCAGCCTACTTTTCGGTCACGTTCCCCTGCCACTGGGCTCGTTTCGAGAATTCAATGCCCCGGGTGCCAAAAGCCACCTTTCGAGGCCGGCCGATGTTTACCTCCTCCGGTGCCGCGACCATCGTGGCCGGCGCTGGGGACGCCGCGACCGCCGCCGTCCGCGCCTGCGTTGCCCCCTCCGCCGCCCGCCTCCCTCGCCCCGTTCACCGCCACCGCCACCACCACCGCAAGCCATATTAAGCGCAACGGCGGCCTCTGGCGGCAGTGAGTGCCGCGTCCCCAGCTCGTGCAGGCCGTGGACGTCTCCCGGAAACCCGCGTCCGCCGTGCAGGCAGCGCTCGCTCGCTCGTGCGCCAGAGAGAGGGGGGAAGGGGGAGGGAGTCACCAGCAGCCGCTGACTCGGCCTTCCAGTCGCCACCGCTGGGCCGCTCGCACCGCTGCCACCTACGCCGCTGCCCGGTCACTCGCCGCCTCGCCGCGCCGCGCCGCGCCGCGCCACGCTCGCCGGTGAGTACGACGCGGCTCCCAACGCTCGTGTGCCGGGTGACGTGACGGCCGGTGGTTGTGGTGATGTGCTCAGTGTCGGGACGTGAAATTTGGTGTTGTGGAACTGGTGGACACTTTATATAAGTGGTCATGTTGCGTTTTTCTGTTTTTATTTATTTTTTATTAGACCTATTTTTAAAATTTTTTTAAATGTAAAACGCATTACATGGTTCTATGTGATCAGGGGAAAGGAATTTTATATCATTACAAAGTCTACGTTCTGCCATTTACGTCAGAGTGTGTCTCCATTTTCCAAAGAAGTCGTGAAAGAAAGTCGGTATTTTATTTATTCACTATACTCAATCTACGATTTGGTGGCTTCACTTAATAAGCCCTCTTAATGTCATCTGGAAAACATCTTGTGCTAACATTTCTGGTGCGATATTCCGAGTACTTTAAAACCGGTAAACGATTAGCCAGAATGTGTCTTTCCGTGTAGATGTGAGAAGAACTGCCTGCAAAAAAAAAACTTCATTTGTTATTATTCAATTTAATAACAAATGTTAATAGAAGTACCTACCATTTAGTCTTTATATTTGCCTTCACATTATACACTTTTACTATTGCGTTTTGTAAATGTTTATATAAAAAAATAACACAATTTATGCATTCAATTCCGAATTTTAATTTTTTCGTGCTATGGGATCTCGAAAAATCCCAAACCTATGAAACTGTTCTACATTGTTAGATAAATGGTTGTCCCCAAAACCGTTCAGTAAATTACATATACACCAATTATAATTGTTACCATGGTTTATTATTTCTCATTTTCGTTTTATTCAAATATAATAAAAGTTACATTTTTAAATGCTTATAAAGCCAACAATCTCACCTGCCACTTGAATTTCCTGCACTTTGTCAGTTTTCAATCATAAATCTTTTTATTCACATGCGGTCGGCAATTGTATGAACACAACTACAATACTATTGTATGTGTAGTTATTTTTCATTGTGTTTGCACTTACTACATTATGATTTGTATGAAAATTATTCACTAAGTTTAAAAAATGAAATCGGAAACTTTGTCATCACCGTATTGACAAAATAAAGAGATTCCATATTGTAAAAATATTGACATTTTCAAAGTTATTTGATTGCATTTAATTATTGTATTAGTCATTCGTGACATTTGCAATTTGTACGAATTAAATTAATTAATTAAAGCAACATAAATTATCAACAAAAGGAATTGCATGACAGCTATCCAGGAACATTAGTGAAAGCTACCATTGGATTTATATAGTCGAAATGAAATGTGCTAGAATTTAGAAATCTCCGTCTAACTGCATGTATCAATTATACACACAATTATAATTAAATGAATATCACGCATTCAAGGAGACGTCTGTTGTTTACATCGAATTAGCTAAACCGCAGATTAGCGTATGCATTTTGATAAGTTTACATAATTCACACAAGCCCACTTCCTCTTATCCATTATTCTTAAAAAATAATAAACGAGTCGGTTCAAAAAGGCATCTCTAGGAGAATCGTGTATTCTAATACTGGAACATTTATTATGATATCATTTAATTTAAATCTACGACAAGGTTTTGAATAGAGGAAAGTGGGGATTTGTATAATAAATAAAATCCAATCTGTATTTATATGTAGTATAATACTAAATACAGAACTGATAAATATTTTTCACATATTTGGTTTCAAATTCAAGCTAAGTATTTGTTTTAATTAATTTGCCCCGAAGATATTAAATGACCATTTGCAGATTATTTCTTGAATCCAGTGTCTCTGCATGATACCCGAAAAAGCTATAACCTTATGTTGTAGGGTATCTATTGTACATTTCTTTCCATTTAGTGACGTAACCGAAGGTATCTTAATATAAAATGGATTAATCGAGTTTTAGGGGGGAAGAAGTATATTGTTTTATTGAATTGCAGTTATCAGAAGATATTATAAACTTAACGAAACAAACACATTACATAAGGATCAAGGTCAGGAGATGTCTTGTACCCATGTTTTGATGTCTTTTTTGAATCAGAGAGCGAATTAAAAACATTCAGAGTTTGCATTCCAGAAGCATTAAATAAACATTAATAAAGGAACAGTGTGGTAATGCAAACATAAACCATGACATTATTGTCACCGATTAGCACACTGTTAGGAAGGGTGATTAGTTTCAGAGACGGCTTCAGAGACAAAAGTAATATTGATAGATAAGTGAATCAGATAGAGATGTCATGGTGAATTTGCAAATCCAAAACCTTAAAAAATAATCAATGGAACAAGATACAGATAATATGCATCTTAGTTGTATTTTCAATTTATTTACTGTATAGTCTCGTATGATATTTCACAGAGAAACATGCGTACTTGTCTTGAACAATACTCCTTGCAATTTTCCAATTTTTTTTTTTTTTTTACTCAACATTATCCAAGTAATACATTTCGTATATATTATATGAGGATGCATTTTGTTTCTTCGGATGGTTTCATCAAATTACTTCCCACATCTTTTTAATTACGAAATGGTAACTTGCTATTTTGAGAGGATTTACAAGTATGTTTTGTAGTATATCAGAAATGACGTGAATTTTTCCATTGACTTTTTCGTGTCTTCAAGTCTTGGGGAAATACTGATAGAAAATGTTTTAATTATGATCAATGAATGATGTCAAAGATTTAAAAAATAGATTATCATACTTCCATAATTTAAAGTAGTAAACATCTGTAGCTGTGATGCGTAAGTGAACGCCTGCATATCTAGTGTCAATGTCTGTCTCGACATCGAAGCGATTGTGTTGCCCGCTTCGCTCGAGATTCAATTGTTGAACGATTATTTTGATCAATAATTTCTGTGGCCTCATGCCCAAATGTGGGCAAATGCCGGAGCAGCACCCTATTCACAAAGTCATGGACCGCGCGCGACCGAACCCGTCTGTTCCCTTACCTTCTACTCATCTTCCTCAATCGAAATTGGGACACTGTGGGAAAAACGGTTTCCCTTCAACCGACATACGGCGGCATAAAAATGCCAACATCCGAAAAAGATGGAATGGTGCGACCCGTTGTGTTGCTGTAAGATCGCTCACCTTCCGCCACTGGGAACAGACTTCAATTCCTGGAAGGTACATACGGTATTTGTTGATTGATTGAATTATTGATTGATTGATCGATTTATTGATTTTCCGTGTTTCCAAGCGCGTCAACAGCTTCGATCATTGGTCTCGTTAGTGTAGTGAATGTTTTTCTCGGGAGATGGCGGTGATCTTCCCCCACTGGATGGCGAAATCCAGCGCCGACCTACCGTCGGCTAGTGGGGTTTCCCCCTAACCAGGACTCTCCCACCAACGGATCACCGCCCCAGCCGGGACAAGCTCTAAGCTCCCGCCCGGTCTCCCGGAATAAGTGGTAGTTCAGTGCATGTTAGTGTAAGTGTGTGTGTAGGAGGAGAGGATAGGGCAGGGACGAGGAAGGACAGATTGCGCGCGGTCCGTGGCCCGTTTGGTAGGGTACAGCTCCGGCATTCGCCTGGTGTTGATCGGGAAAATCACGGAAAACTATCGATCAGAGCAGCCGGCCGCTAGAATTCTCCTCCAGACAGCGACTGAATTCGACCTAGCTGAAAAGCTGGTGTCGAAAACCCTGCCGCCGTGGGGAGTGGGAACATAGGACCTCCCGGTCAGAGGCACTGCAGTGACATCAGTTGATGCACTGAGCTACCGCTCCCGATCCGCACATCGTAATACAGAATAATACCCTATTACCGTTTGTTAAGGGGTGGTGGACTGCGCCGGTTTCGGCTGTGACCTTGCATCTCAAGCGCAGTTTGGACACCCTTGCGCGGGGGAGGTGACAACGGGGAGTCCATGTCACAGAGCGCCCGCCCTCCTCATTCTCCAGCTTCCACTGGGCCTTATCTGGTGACTGGCCGGCTGGCAACGGGATGCTCGTGCCGCTGTTTGCTCTCTTGGCGGAATACCCCCAGCGAAGTGTTGCCGAACAAGATTTCGTAGCGATTGATGAACTAATGGCGTTTATCCTTCCTATTTCACGTAGCCTGCGTAAATATTTTGTTATAACGCAGTACTAGTTGTCAGAGAAAATTGATCCGGATTATTCTGGAGCTATTGATGTTTTCATCCGGCGAAATCTGGTTTGGAGTTCTTGATTCTTTCAAGAGTTCAGTGTCGTAACTTGAGGGCGATACCTGCTTCTACAGTTCGACTTCGAACGCCATCGACATCCGTTTGAGAGAAGAAAAAAATATTTTAAAGAAAGTTATGTTTTGTTGAAAAACATTGTGTCGCAATATTAAATCAAAACTTGGTCAGGGTAGTTTTAAATGTGATTCAATTAGTGTAGACGTAGAGAGTATAGAAGGTGATTGAAAACGAGAGAGATGTGCTTCAAAACTTGATTTAGCTTACTTTCTTCTTTAAGAGGAGATACACGTGAATCTTTCCTTTTTAGCCTATGCTGCTACTCCAGCAATTCCTTACTCGTACTTTGTACTACAGATTGTAAATGTGTCTATCTCCAGAAAGTTTAAGCTACTTTGCTTGGTGTCAAATTTTTCGATGATTTTAATAAATTAAGGGGAAATAGTTGAAAATGTACTGTTTCTTTTAAACTATGTATATATGAATGTATGTATTTGGCATTTGAGGGTGAGATTAATTAATTAATCGCATTTGGTATTTTAGAGTTCGGTGTTTCCAGGCCTAGGTCTTATTTTTATTTATTATCCACACCTGAGAATAAGGGAGATATATGGTGAGCATGACGTTTTCTCATCATCGTGCCTAGCTTACCTGACCTTTCTGAGCTTTTTCTTTCGTCACACAGCTAAAGAAACTGAAACGATTTGTACTGAAAAGCTATAACTCTTTTTTTGCCTCGATCGAGAGTCGAACTCGGGATCGCACCGTGGAAAGTTAACACGCTGTCCAGCCATCCGAAGGGCTCAACTATTACGTACTAACACCCATGATTCACTTAATGACGTTGGTCAAACTATCTGGTTTGGTGGCGGTTCTCTTCCTCTATCTCCATTTTTTGAAACAGTCTATGATAACTGGAAGTATTGCTTGCAGTACTTCGCAACTGCTACTCTTTCAAGGATACAGTTAAAAGTGTGATATAGACTTGCATGTAGATGCAATATTGGCATAGCTATGAAGAATACGGACAATATGTAGAAAAAAAGCAACTGAGAAATGAAATTCATGAAAAAGAAAAAAAAGGAAAAGAAAAATACAGACTTAAGCCAGTTTCCTTTGTCGTTGAAACACGTTAAATAAGTCATATTCTAGAGTGATATTGATACGTACAAATCCCAGAAATATATAAGATGAGGGTGCACTAGAAACGTCTCTCATTTCTAACATCATAAAAATTTAGTAAAGCGAAGAAATATATTTTGAAACTAGTATATTTTAATAGCTATTCCACTCATGAAATTAAAACCAATGGTGTTTAACTGTAACATACAAAATGCCCCAATCAAGGCGGTGTATCTCAAAAAGTTTATCGCTTATTCTATTATTATTCTATATTTTTCTTTCAGCTTTTCCCAATTGGCCAATCATAAATTGACATATCTTAGGAGGCGGTATACATCTATTGCTATGTCGATGTCCAATAAACCGCGTATGTACTATAAAATAACCTCTTTAATTTTAAAATAGTTTTACGTTATTTGCAATATTTAGTGCATTTTGTAACTTTGTTGGACATAAGTTAATTCGTGGAATAGTTATTTTAAATACCACTGGTGCTGTGAAGATTCTCAAATAAATCCCCTCCTCGTTTCGCGATTTATCGACTATTTCCAAAGCACTCGTGGTTTTACCTATGATAAACATTCATAAAGATAGTTAACCAGACAACCGGTATGTACAGAAAAAAACACGTTGTCTTTGATCGCAAAATAAATTGCTTTATTCAGGATAAGGCGGCATTGCGGCATAATGCTATAATATTTTAGATATGTCACTTTTCTGGCTTATTGATAGAGAAAAAAAAATTAACAAACAGAGTCAACCTTAATTATTCTGAAATGGTCGTTGATTTCATATGTTCGTTTTCTTATTCTAATACTTGCAGTTCATTACATATTCATTTGATATCTTATTTGCCAAACTATGCCTAACACCTTCTATTAGCTAGTAGTTTCATAAACATAGTGGTAGTACACATGTAAAAAAACACTGTTCTGAAAAACAAAAAGGTTTGAAGAAAGATTGTAAATATAGGTAATGGTGGTTCCATTTGTTTTACGTACACACGTAATGACTTAAAAACGATGGAAATCGGTTATTATCTTCGCTCCGCTATATTAAGTTCGCGCTATGTAAAATATCTCACTATTGCGGTTTTATTTTAACAAAATCTCACAATATAAGATTATCCGTAAGTATAACTTAAAAAATATTTCGTTTATCCCTGCAAGCGCGTTGGGAGAGAGAAAAAAGTAAAAAAATGAATGGAATACAACTATCTTGAAGGAATACCGTTTAAGAATGGCTAATGTTGTTCTTCGTGCCAAGTATTAGTCTCAAAAGAATCTGTTTAGGTGCTCACTTTCCTCTTGATCTTCCTCCTGCTGATATATAATCCACTGAAAGTGCCAGCAGCATATTGTCTGCCATTCTTTCCAGATGTTCGATCAAACTTCGTATATTTCTTCTCGAAATATCTAGTAATACTTCAACTTTCAAATCCTATCGAATATCCATTTCTCTTTTCTTATAGTTTAACCACAAGCATTCCACATGAACTTAATTTCTGTCAAATGGATTCTGGATTTTTCCTTTTCTCTCATTACTTTTGTTTCATCTTCATGCATAATCGACTTACATGCAGCACTACAATAGCGTTGAAGACGTACAGCAACAAAAATTTTACCCGCGTTGCTTGCTTTGTTTTATTTTTAAGTGTCTGTAGATTGTATGTGTGTATGTCGCATGGTAGTAGTCAATAAACAAACTCAATTGTGTGACCTTTGTTAAAATGATAATTAATGAGATCACGGGGTGAGAGGATTTCATAATAGAAGAAATCATAAAATAATTATTGGACATAGTGACATAAAACACAACCTGAGAGGACTGTTAATTAATAGTGGCCTCTTCCTTGATGCAAGAGTAAAATCATCGTAGTACAACGCATCCTTAAGCCTGTGTAAATATTGCAGCATATTAATTTTTAAGGTCACTTTTCAACTAGTAAGGGTCATATAGGGACCACTGTAAGTGACATTGAGGGGTAAGGATAACGGCATACGGAAACTCATAAATATCCATGCCCCGAGCGTGATTCGAACCCGCCACCCTTCAGGCACAAGGCAGCTTGGCTCTTTAGCCTTAGCAACGTCTCTAACCGGGCCGGCTATAACGTCATTATTTTATCACAGAGGAGACTTTTATCAATCTTCTTCGCAGATTCTAATATTTTTCGCCTGTGCTTCTTATTCTTATCAATAGGAAGGGAATGTCAAAACAGTAATTTACGTAACAAGAATTTGAAACGGGTGATTCACGCACGAGTCGAGTTGGTCGTCCTCGTTACGGTCGGACCGGAAGCGGTAGCTCAATGCATCAACTGATCTGACCGGGAGGTCTTCGGTTCGAGTCCTGACGGTAGCAGGATTTTCGTCACTAGCTTTTCAGCTAGGTCGAGTGCAGTCGCTGTCTGGAGGAGAATTCTAGCGGCCGGCTGCTCTGATCGGTAGTTTTCCGTGGCTTCTCCGATCAACCTAACGAACGGGCCATGGACCGCGCGCGATCTGTCCCCCTCTTCCTTGTCCTATCCTTTCCCTTTACAAACACACACACACACACACACACACACACACACACACACTTACACTAACATGCACTACACTACCACATATTCCGGGATACCGGTCGGGAGCTTCGAGGTTGTCCCGGATGGGGCGGTGCCCCGCCGGTGAGAGAGTTCTGGTTAGGGGGAAACCCCGCTAGTCGGCAGTAGGTCGGCGCCGGATCTCACCATTCAGTGGGTGAAGATAACCGCCATCTTCCAAGGAAATCATGCACTACACTTAAGAGAGTAATGACCTAAACTGTTGACGCGCCCAGAATCACCAACCAACCAAACATCGACAGTACTTCTTATTTTTATCAGTAGGTAGGAAATGTCAAAATAGTAATTTACGTAACAGGGATTTGAAAGGGATGATTCATGCACGAGTCGAATTTGTCGTCCGAGCTGTGCTTGGACGACAAAGAGACAAGTGCTGAAATCACCTCGCGCCCACGTGTACTATTTTATTAACACGCCGTTCGCGAAATGGGATGCGACAAGTAAAGAAATATAAATTAAATAACAAATAACTAGGAATGTTATACATAACTCAAAATATTTATAGGTAGAAGTCATTATATTATTTTTTTGTTTCTTTTCAGAATAATCATTAATAACAAAATCAGCCGAACAATTAATAAGTTGAAAGAAAAAACGCTCATTTCTTTAAATAAATTAAAATTATATCTTCGTCTACAGAAGCGTTTTCATTTCGTTGTGTCACTTTTAAAATTCATTGTATACTGAGATGTATTGTAATCTTGATTTCTCAAGCAGCAAACTTATTTTAATATTATTTGCCATTTCAGCGAAATTTTTCGGCCCCGTTTCTTCAAAATTCCTATCCGAATCCCTTTCTGAAGTTATATTTTATCGTTCTTGTACAAAATGTAAATGAATTCCAGTCAGTGTCGTAACACTATTGTTTGTAAACAATAAACGAAGACGAAAGAAAATTTCCGAATTGTTACATATATTTCGAACGCGCTTCGCGATGTTTGGCACACTGTGAAACAATTAGCTGTTTTGCACATGAAAAAAAAGCACAATCGACCGCGTTTCGCGTACGGAGTGATAAAATTTCTCTTGTCAAAAATATAGAGCATTTTTCTTTCCTCTGGCACAAGACAACTCCCGTTTTTCGTTTCCGTAGTTCTAGCATGAAGTGACCTCTCAAAACCACGTCATATGCGATAAGGCCATTTATCAGTCAGCAGGCGCTGGAAGGCACATCTTTCTTGGCCTTTCCTCCCCACACACCAACCCATAATTATGACTTGTCGGAGGAAGCCAACATGGACAAGCCCTGGACTTACTTACTGGACTGTTCGTTTACTGGGCCACTCTGACCGGGAGGTCCTAGGTTCGAGTCCTGACGGCGGCAGGATTTTCGACACTAGCTTTCAGATCAGTCGAATTCAGTCGCTGTCTGGAGGAGAATTCTAGCGACCGGCTGCTCTGATCGGTAGTTTTCCGTGGTTTCTCCGATCAACACCAGGCTAATACCGGAGAAGTACCCTATCAAACGGGCCACGGACCGCGCGCGATCTGTCCTTCCTTTTCCTTGTCCTATCCTCTCCCCTTACACACACACACTTGCACTAACATTCACTACACTACCACATATTCCGGGAGACCGGCCGGGAGCTTAGAGGTTGTCCCGGTTGGGGTGGTGCCCCACTGGTGGGAGAGTCCTTGTTAGAGGGAAACCCCACTAGCCGACGGTAGGTCGGCGCCGGATCTCGCCATCCAGCGGGAGAAGATCACTGCCATCTCCCGAGAAAAAGACCATGCACTACACTAACGGGACTAATGACCAAAGCAGTTGACGTGCCGGGAAACACGAAAAAATCAATCAATCAATCAACCAATCAATTTACTGGGCCATCGTAAGTTTAAACTTACTGAATAAAGCTCTGGGCACCAGTAGCAAATCCAATATCCAAATAATTGAAATATTTCAATCCAAAGTATTATGAAAAAACGCCAATGCCTCCTCGTATGTATGAGATGATGTAATTCACTGTCATTTTAAAATGCCTACAGTTAATGAACAAATAAAAAATTATAGTTGTGAATGTATACAAAAATAGAATGTTAGTCAAATAGTTTTGCCATAAATTCGCTAGATAACAGGTTGGAAATAACACCCTTTAAAATTTCAAATCTTTAAATTTGCCTCGCAGATTTTGAAGTTTATTATGTGTGTCGTATGTGAAACCAACTGTATAAATGGCGAGATACTAATGAGTATCTTCTTCAAGCAATGGTAATTATCTAGTCAATAAATATTCTTATTGTTCTCATTCATGAACAGATTGTTAATAAACGTTTAATAAAACGGACAAGGCCTGGCACCACATCCAGCACCAGACCATTTTACATCTCAAGCAAGTCGTCGGCGATGGTGTAACGGTTAGCGTATGGCACTTTGATACCGAAGTTTGCGGGTTCAAACCCGATCGAAGCCCTGGGTTTTTAAGGGCGAAAAAGTCCTTAGTACGCCTTCCTTCGGAGGGAAAGTAAAGCCGTCTGTCCCATGTTAGTAGATTTACTGCACGTAAAAGCTTATCAAGTCTAAATGAAGCCTCTGAGCTAAATTCAAATTGCCTGTTTCGTCTCCCAAGTAATACCTTATTTCTCCCCTAGAAGGTGAAAGGAGCGTAACGAAATTTGCGTGGTTGGACGGAAGAGCAGGCCTCATGGCCTGAGTCTCGCCACGTAAAATAAGGCATTCATTCAAGATACTTACAGTCCCCTTTAATATTGATTTTACGAATACTATTTTCAGGTTATATATTCCGTATAGCATAAAACGATTTATTTCAAGTTACATATTTAGTATTACGCAAGTATATTATGAAATGGTAAGTTACGTAACAAGTGCGGGGAAAATGTGATTTCGCAGGAGTCCAGTTTATCGCCCAATCTTATGCTCTGGTGACAAAAGACGAGAGCGCGAATAACCGCACGCACGTGTTGCGAATAATATATTTTTACCCGCCAGTTGCGAAAGATGTTTCGCATACGCTTTGCGATGTTTCACGCACGCTTCTTAATAATTCACACATAATAAGTTTGAAAGAAAAAATATAGTGGTTTTGCCCACGTATAATGAAGCATGAGAAACCGTGTTTCACTTTCGGCGAGTTAAATCTGTATTTAGGGTATTTAAAATATTAAATTCCGCACGCTTTTTGTTTCAATCATTTAGATAGATCAATTTCAGCTGCTTCAGCATGTTCGATAGATAACACGTCTCTATTCTCCTTCTGTAGGGCGTAAAAATAAGTTTGAGCATTGAAAAAATACGTTCACCACTTACCACGTACTCTGGTGGTGTGGAAAGAATCAACAAAGCAATAAAATAATTTTATACACTTTCCTTCTAGTACCACATACAAAAAAGTAAAAAAATTAAAAAATGTGTAATATTAACTGTTTTACACAATTGGGCTCTTACGTGGTTTCACCCCGGTCTATCACCTAGTTTATTCATAGGCAGTGCTGGCACATCGTTTTCACCCATCCACGTTCAAAGCCCACCCTCTCGTGCTATCCGTAAAGACTCAACATTGTTCTTTACGACCAAAATCATTTTTTCTATTTTTGTCACGAAGTCTTTTAAAAATCAGTCCTTACAGGGGAGAGGGATTTAGGTTAGTCAGACAAATGACGTTACTATTGCTCTTCCACTTTCAAAAAATCCTTCCACTGCGCATGCCCGAACGTGGCCTCTCGCTCCTAAGTTCCTAATATTTCCCCGCCTGCCTGCGCTCTTTGTCACAACATAGCTCTCTCTCTATCTTTCTCTCGTGGGTCGCGCGGTAATTCAACACTGAGAGTTTGGTGATAACAAATTGATGAGCGAGAATGATCAGACGAAAGGCAGCATACGTGTTTCTTTAGTAGGGGTTGTCCAAACGATCAACAGAAAATAAGCCATGTCGTGAAGAAGAGTTTCGGTCTCCAATCCCTGTTTGACCGTGACAGTGTGCTTTACACAGTAGGTGCTGTTATTCACAAAAACCCAATTATTACAAATAATTCAAAGTATATCCACTGAAAAAAGATAGGTCGTTGATCAAATAATCATTGAACATTGCCACATTCCTCTCCGTCTTCCACCGTATCATCCACATCGAAATTCAATAGAACTTGTTTGAGGATTTATGAAAGGGCGCGAGGCAGCAGAAACAATTTCTGCATCCTTAAAAGAAAAGGAAACGTTTTGCAGAGAAGCATTTGCACAATACATTGCTGAACAATGGAAGAAATCCTGCGAGCATGTGTAGGGAATAGAGGCGGCATAATTCAGATAACGTGATGGACCAACACACGATGTATTCATTTCTTTGGACACTCCTGGGAGTGCGAGTTCCTCTTTTGACGAAGAGGGTAGCAATGACGAGTGACGGCCAGCGCGATCGCTGCGTCTCGCAGTCGCCTCTCCTTGTCGCCTACGCGCTTCGTTATCGCCGAGAGTGGAAGCCGCAGGGTGGGGGCAGCCTCCGAGACTTTACCAAAGGTACGTCGGCCATGAAGTTTTTTTTTTTTTTTTTGCGAGCGGTTCAGCTATAGTAAAGTATTTCCTGCACGCTTTACTTTGGTATCGTTTTGTAGGGGAAGAATTAATTACTTGTTCAGGTATGCATAACTGAATGGTGTCATCGCTCCGCACATGACGCGTTACAGCTACGTTTAGCGTACGAGGCGCGACCTTAGTAACGCACAAGTTTCACACATCCAATTTTCACTGTGTGACTGACACTGACTACAAGATTTTGTAAACTTTAGTTATGTAAATGTACATAAACTTGAACACGACAATAACACACTTTTTGAGGTCTTTGATAACGAAAACTACTACTTTTACTCGCTCGTTGATGTTCACTTAATCATTGACTCCTCGACTGCAGGATCAGTCTGCAGTGTAATGCGCCTAAAATAATCAGTGTAAATGATAGTTTTATTCCGGGGACAGGGTAGTCTAATGGTATGAGTCCGGATTCATAACATTGCGGAATTTCCACGAAAGGTCTATGGGCTGACAATCGATCAGTGCCCGCATCAGACGTTTAGAGGCAGGTTCCTCTGATCATCGGTTTCCCTGTTTTCCTCCGATGCATTTCCTCAAAATACTGGTGCAGTACCTACTAACTTCGCGCGAAGCTTGTTTTTCCTTCTTTCCGAATGAAGTTCCTATTGTCATTTCCTTAAGACGCAGTTTTGGGGTGATTCTTACGGTGTCTTTTTGGTCTGTCGATGCATTTTGATGATTACAAGTGAGTGAGTGAGATTTATTGATTCCGGACGCGTTCAGTCAATTGTCCCTTAAGTTTAGTGCATATTATATCCAGGAAAATGGCGATGTTTCCTATCGGAACATAATATGACGCCGACCTCTACGTCGGTTTGCAGGTCTTTTCATTTCCAAGCATATCTCTCCCAGTGAGTCATCGCCCCAGACGGAACAAGTTCTAATCCCCCGGTTGGTCTCCCGCCTTGTGTGGTAGTCTTTGCGTGAAAGACTGTGTGTGTGTGTGTGTATGTATATGTGTGTATGTATATGTGAAGGAACTAGGATGAAGAAGGAAAGATAGCACTCGAATCATGGACCGATTGTTAAAATACCCCTCTGGCATTCGTCTGGACTTGAACATATAAGCCAAGGAAAATTATAGATCATATCAGGATTTCCTTCCAGACTGGTGTTTGAATTTCACCCAACGAAGTAATTCCTAAAATTCGTCACTGTCGGAGTTCGATCCCTAGAACCGCGATACAGCAGACGCCAGACTTCCCACCGGGTTATCACAGCCGGTCCTACGATCTCGCAAGCCTTCAATAGAACTGTGAGAACGGTCATTATTTACAGCGTCCTTTGAATCAGCTGTTAGGGTGTCATCCAATTGGGAAATTAAACGCCACAACTGTACGTGTCATCCAAGCTTCCGAATGGATGACACAGTAATAGCTGATTTACGTCAACAGACCATATGTTTAAATCGAAGTATAGACCGGGAGAGGTAGCTCAGTGCACCAGCTGATGTCACTGCAGTGCCTCTGACCGGGAGGTCTTAGGTTCGACTCTCGACGGCATTTTCGACACTAGCTTTTGGCGAATTCAGCCACTGTCTGAAGGAGAATTCTAGCGGCCGGCTGCTCTGATCGGTAGTTTTCCGTGGTTTCTCCGATCAGTACTAGGCGAATGCCGGAGTAGTACCCTAACAAACGGGCCACGGACCGCGCGCAATCTTTTCTTCCTCTTCCTTTTCCTATCCTCACCCCCTTACACACATACAGTTACACTAACACGCACTACACTACCACAATGTCAGGAGACCGATCGAGGGCTTAGAGCTTGTCCCAGCTGGGGCGCTTCGGAAGGTTTGGGGGGAGGGGGCGTTTTCGAGATTAATATAATAATGTTCTAATGATTTTTTTCTAGTAAGAACTATGTATATTTTTATAACGATCAATGTGTACATTTTTATTCATACACGAGTATAAATAAATCCTAATATATAAATTATAATATATGTCCCAGCTGGGGCTGGAGCTTGCCCCGCTGGTGGTAGATACCTGTTTTAGGGAAAAACCCCACTAATCAACGGATCTCCCCATCCAGCGGGGGAAGATCATCGCCACCCCCAAGGAAAAAACATGCACTACACTTACGGGAGCAACGCCCTCGGTAGTCGACGCGCCCTGAATCTCAATCCGTCATGGAAGTATAGCAAGTCGAGGGGGGCGTGGCAGGGGTGGCCCCGCGAGCCGGAGGCGGCGAGTGGCGTTGCCCTGGGACGCGGCAGGCGGTGCGCGACGTGACTCAGAGGTGTCGAGCGGCGCGGCGCGCGAGGCGGTGGCGATAGGCGCGCGGCGCGCCACGCAGACGGCGCGGCGGGGAGCGAGCGGCGGCGCAGGCGCTGGGCGGGGGCGTGGGCGACCTCGGGCGCTGCCGCCGTGGCTGCGCACCAACGCACAATGGCTCGGAACGTTTTGAGGGAGGGGGCGGTTTCAAAAAATTAAAAAAATATGTTTTAATTGGTTTTGTTTCTAGTAATAACTATGTATTATGCATTTATATATACATTTTACATATAATATAATATACATATATTATATATACATATATATATTATATATTATATATATTATTATATATATTTATATATATATAATATATATTATATATATTTATATATATATATAATATATTCTATATTATATATATTGACATATTACGATCAATGTGTACATTTTATTCGTACGCCATTTTCGTGGATTACTTTTCCGTGATAAATATGAATAAATAAATTGATAAATTATCTCTACCATAGAACGAGTTGTGAATTTAAACTCTGCGCCTATGTTCATGCAATTAATTATATTCGTTCAGGAATTATTAAAGTATTAAAATTATCCAAAAATTAATAATATATAATTATGAAAAATGTATCTTTTTGATTTCTTTTTTCTTTTTCTT
Organism: Teleogryllus oceanicus; assembly: GCA_964035755.1. Lineage (NCBI taxonomy): Eukaryota > Metazoa > Arthropoda > Insecta > Orthoptera > Gryllidae > Teleogryllus > Teleogryllus oceanicus. The sequence continues at coordinate 172,040,348 of CAXIVR010000003.1, forward strand.
TCTGTAGATTTTCAAGCTCGACATCGTACAATTCTTTGGTGGTATCTAGTCATAGGTATTAAATTGAAATGTTAATATTGTTTTCCTTGGACTTTTTTATTCAAGCCGAAAATAATAAGTGCAACACAAGATACGCTAGAATAATCTGATCTGTCGTACTGACCTGCAGTAGCTTCTGCTTCTTCTGTGCTGCTGCTGCTACTACTACTACTACTACTACTACTACTACTACAACAACATCAAAGAATACCATCACCATATCTCAGTTTTGTGCCTGACCAAACACACTGCAATGACTCAGACACATGGTTGAATGTTGCCACGTTCAGTTACGAACTCACTATCATTACCTCCGTTACTTTAAAACTGTCAGATCAGTTCCTCTGTGGCACAATAGGAGCTCAGAACCGGAAACACAAAAGAAAGAATGTTGAAAATTCATCAACATTTCGACAATATTTTTTCTTAGTGCAAGAATTCAAAAATAACTGCGTGGGAAGCTCATATTTTGAAAGTAGGAACTTGCTCTAACAGTTGCAGCTGGCCGGAGTCTACCCCTATAACGTTCTCTCACTTTCCCTCGCTCGGTCGCCGGAGGATGCCAGCAAGTGGACAGGGCAGGTCGGGATCCCAGTCCCCTGCTCCGAGATCAACGCGCCTCCGTCGCCCCCAAAACGTCACCAGAGAGGAAAAGTGAACTCTCGGTGAAGTCTCACGACAGCTTACAAATCGAAAGGAGATAAGCGGACGACCGAAAGTACTATTTGAAAAGGTGGATTCCAAAACTAAGTCAATTTTTTTATTTCGAATCTTACAAGATATAAATGGAAATTATTACCAAATATTACTTAGTCAAGAAGTTATTATGCCCAAACAACTATTATTTTTTTCCAAATCGTGCTTAGTCATGTATTTAAAGACATAAAAAGTTCTTCTGCTGGAAAAAATCATTTTCTGACTTAGTGGGTTTTGGAATTCACCTCTTCTTTTTATCTTGAAAATGAAATGTTTCTGCTGTGAGAAGTTGGTACACTTAAGTTGTCAACCGAATAGAAGTGTATAGTTTGAAGAAAAAAGAGAATATTTATGTGATAAATAAGACAGTCGTCACTAGGAAATGTAGTAAAACAATGGAGACAACTGGTCAAAATTTGACACTTAGAACTGTCGGAAGAATACACTACCGTTAAGGAACACCTGTTCACTCTGCAAAAACTGAAGTTGCAGGAATTGAAGGCTAACTACTCTTATCTGCAGTCATTATAATTGCAAGTTTGTATGAGCACAAATCATTTTGACACCTTACTGGCATAGCAGGGATATTAGATATTAAGCAGCACATCATTTAACAGCAATAAAATACCTAATTTTTATAATTTCTTCTGCAATATTCAATGAGGATAAACTTATTTTCTCACTTTAATGACACAAATTTAACTGATTTGCCGAGTCTCACAGTAAAAATATAGACCCTCTAAGATCTTGGCAGAGGCATTCGAGTCGAAATCAAGTTCCTTAAAAGTGCTTGAAAGTGATCCATTCCTTAAAAGTTATTTTAGTGGCCCCTTCCAGAGTCCCTTCCACTCCTCCTCGCATACGAAGACGCAACAGACTATCGTTATATCCTATACATTGACGCAGTTGGATAATCCTCTTCGAACAAACTATTGTACAGGCGTACATTGCGTCACTTTTTAAGTAATTAATTTTCAGAGTACAAGAGACAGTATAAATAACACGCATTGACGCATCATTGCCATTCATTCAAAGCGAATATCTGGAAGGTCAGTTCTGTACAGGTTTCTAGAGAGAGATCTATGACCTGCGTGAGAGAAAGATGTTCAGAGAGAAATAAAGAAACCAAACCTGAGATGACGTCTCTATCTGAGGCGTTTGCTCGAAGAAACAACCGGTTGAGAAATTGCCTTTCTGAAGCCACTAGGTACGTGCCACATAAGCCTCGCCCCCTTCTTCAATGGCTCAGTTGTGAGGGAAGACAAAAGGCCTATGATCATCGCCGTAGATAATGTGGGAAGCTCAACGAGTTAAAAATTCACGTAATAACTATTACTAAAATCCTAACCAAGACAGTTTCATAATCTTTATTCATACGTGGTGCCTATAAACATAATTTAACAATGAATTAATTCTCGAACCCTTTAACTTCGAATAATACTGAACTATTAAAAATGAGAAGGAATGGCTGCAGGAGATAAAGATAACATGCGCAAGTTTTTATCTTAACACATTAGCTATTGATTCTTGGAGAGGTGTTCGTCATGGAGTATTTTAAAAAAAGCCTTTACTTTTAAATCGATAAGCAGAATTTAATTGCCATCACCACCACCATCATCATCATTATCATCATCACAAGATCTGCACTCGTAATATTTCTTGAAAAAATCGCTCTGGTTTGTACTAAATTACCAAATACGTTATAAACTTGACATCATTCCGATTACATTCATTTTTTTGCCTATATTTTTTCACTTATCTCCAAGTCCCATAGATTCCATCAGTCATTTATTACAAAATCCGCTCACAACACAAGATTTTCGACCCGCAATAATTAGCAACCACTCGATAAGAATTTTCAGATGAAATACGCTATTTACGTAGTGATGTAACCAAATACATATAAATTTGAATTTACATACCAATGTAACGCACACGCCTGTTGAGGGACTACTTGCCAAGAAAAATTAAAATACAAGCCCATAAAAATAAGCCCATCTCGATCAGGTTTTTCGTCCAGTTTCCCTGATCCATTGAGCAAATGCTGAGATGGCCCCTTGTTTTGCTTCTGGACATAAATGTAACTTCATTTTCTGTGCACGTCTTCTAGAATTCAGTGGGAAATACAATTATTCAAATTATCGTTTCCATGTTGTCGCGGCAGGAAGTAATAAGAACCAAAATGTATTGCTTATTTATCCTTGAAAATAGATTTTATTACATGGGAGTTTTTTTGTTTTTTCTCCCTTTAAAATTCAAAATTTATTGCTTATCTATCCTTGAAAATAGATTTTATTACATGGGAGTTTTTTGTTTCTTTTCTCCCTTTCAAAATTCAAAATTTATTGCTTATCTATCCTTGAAAATAGATTTTATTACATGGGATTTTTTTTCTCCCTTTCAAAATTCAATATTGAAGTAGTATATGACTTAGTGTAGGGATCACTGAATTTTGAAAATGTGCACACAAATCACTTTTCCCCATAGCACGTCATACGCAGTTTTTAACTGTTTTTTGACGTAAAATAAACAAATAAATAAAGTCGTAAACGAAAATTACTCATCATTTAAATAAATTCTCAATTACATTACTAAAAATACATTAACTACCGCTGAAGCACCAATGAACACCACTAACGTAGTCTTTTCCTCAATCTCCGCCTTCATCAACGTTAACGTCGCCCTCGCCGCCGGGTGCCAGTCCCGCCCGGCGCACGGCTCTACGTACTTTTACTTCGTTTTTCGCGAGGGGCGCTGCCGAATTTCTTCACCGAATCGTGACACATGGCATTGCAGAAACCGCTGACGTAAGCACAGTTCAATGGGTTTACCCAGAGTGGATGAAGAATGACCAACAAATTTGTGGTGAACTCGGAAGGATGAAGGTTCAACCCCTGAGGCTAATCGCACTGCGTACTGTTAGAATTTTGTCTTCTCAACAGCCATTTGTCTTGGCGCGTCACGATGGCATTGCGTCATGCATTTGTTTGCGGCAAGTTGGTAAGGGTAGCAGATTGAGTGGAACTCATTTCTACAACATACGCCGCATTCAAGGTATTTCTTGCTAATGTGCTAGGATGAGCATTTTTTGAATTTTCTTATGAAGCTAGTTGTTATATAACAGCACATACTTTTTCGCGTTAACTATTGCAATTTCCGAAGATTAAGGGAGTTCAGAGAAAATAAAATATGCGCCAGAGTTATCAGAGTTCTTTGCTCTTTTCGAGAAAAATATTCGAAACAATTTTGAAAAAATTTTTAATTAACCCTATATTTTAAAAGCAATTATCGAAAACTATTCTCATTTTTGAAAAATTGATCTCTACCTTATTTAAGAACCATCATTGAGGAGTAGATTTTATTTTAAAAAATCACCCTCTTCAGTATTGTAGTTGTAGGAGGTCGCCTAAAAAAGCGACTTTTACGGTTTTCGAAAATTTATAGAGTTCAATGAAAATAAGACGTGCAATTTTAAGAGCCCTTTGCTCTATCCGAGAAAAAAAAATCAAACGTTCGGGGCCATTTTTAAGAAGATTTTGAAAATGTTGAGGCTTTGGGTTGTGTATACCTCCAAAAATCTAAATGAAACATCCTATAGGACCTTGAGTTCGACCATATGGATAGGGAAATATCAGTTTTCGAGAAAATCTTCTGAATGAATTACAGTACCAGAAACGGGCTGAGAAGCAAACTTTTGCCGTAAACATTTTTTGGTATTACAGTCCCTTGAAACGTGGACTTTGATTGCACAACATGTTAAATAAAGTAATTTACTACATATAGGATTAAGAATGATCCACTTTTTCGGTATGAAGAATCCACAATAAGATTTTTTATGGCACTTTACGGTGCAAAACTTTGTATTAGAATGTGACAGTAAGCTATCCAGAAAAAGAGCAACAAACTTTTTCTTATCTTGAGAACTTCCCATATATTTGAATTTGCAAATGCTATTGATTTTAAGGAGCATTTTTATTTTATTCTCCTTAAATGATGAAAATTGCTTTTAAAATCATAACTTAACTATTGAAACACAATAGAATCAGTTATTTTATTATTATTAAAAATTTTCATTTTCTTATGATCTGAGATAAAATTATTTTTACACAAATTCACATACTAATTTTCAGATTTTTCTGATGCAGTTTATCGAAAATAAAATTGATAAGTTAATAGGAAATGAAAGTTTTTTGAATTGTCGGTAAGAAGTTTCGGGTAGCTATTTTAGACCTTGTGAGCTATAAAATAATTGTTTTAATTTTAAAATTTTCTATTAGTTATTATAAATTTATAACCACCAAACTTTTGGTTGAATCAAATCTGAAACATTAATGACAAATGTACTCTTTAACTACCGAAGAGATATTCATTTTTACTGTCATTTTTTATTCGTACCAGAATGATAATGTACTCTCAAGCCCTATTTATAGTCAACCCTTGTGACGAAACTACATAGACTGAAAAAAAGAGTGCTGATGTATCATCTTAGAAACTTGCAAGTTTGCGACCCACTAATTTAATTTGCTCTTTGCTGCAAATTCCTTGAAGTAGTGTCGTACCATTTTAATCGTGTAGTGCGATTGGAACTTCACATCACCTGCATTTATCTTATATGCAACTAAACAAAAGAAAAACATATCAATAAGTTAGCATATTGAAACTAAGTTCTTATATTAGAAACTGGCATAAGCGTGAGCAGCCTAAACAAGAATGGGGAACTAAATTCTGGGCCCCTTTTCCTACTTTTTCATTACATTTTACTTGTTGATAAATAAAACAATCTATAATAAGAATGAAATTATAATTTAATCGTATATTAAGAAATACAATAGACTTTATATTATGGCATGCCAGATGGCTTCTTGAGCATCGTCTTCGTTTTCCCAATTACGTAATGCTATGGAGCCCCATTTAACATTTTCAGTAGGCCACGCATCCTTCCGTTCCTCCCTTTTGTGGAAACTGATATATTACCCTGTAAAGAGACAAGCGTGTGAAACGCAAGTGGTATTTCTGTACGCTGCAAATTCCTTGTAAGAGACACATGACTCGGCCATAGTTTGCTCAACTCGATGGCGATGAGACATTTCGGCGACGTCAGCGCTTCCCAGCGGGCGATTGTTGGTCGCCCCGCGATAGTCATCTGTTCCCCACCACGTGACCGATGCAGGAGGCCACAGGCTGTGGGCGTCCCCCTCCACGCCATTGTCGTGGCTGCGAAAATGAAGTGGGAAGATGTGCTTTGGCGGGCGGCCTGGAGAATAAAGGGCGACAAGGAAATTATGATGGAGCAAGGAAGTCCGATAAAAAAGAATAAGAAAGTGGGAGGTCACGAATATCTGTTGGAACCTTGCATGATGCACGAGGTCTTCTCTGGCGGTGTCGGAAACGTTAATTTAAATCTAATGATAGTTATCTCTAATAACGTCTATCGCTTCTAATTTCGACACGGAATGAGACGACGAAAAAAATGAAATTGTCGATTGATGCTAGTTTTCTGCTACCCGTTTGGTGGGAATAATCTGTAAGAATGCATCCTAGAAACGATCATTTCTGCAACACGTAACAAATCTCTAAATTACATCGGTTATGTTGGAATGTTTTAACAAGTCAATTGAAACTCGCGAAATATTACATGGAAGATGTGTATATTAATTAACAGTATTTTAGAATGAAACTGTTAACATATCTAATACATGTATACAATGTTTCAAAAAGACAATGGCTTCGATTGCCTATTGTTCTTTTAGTATGCTTGCTTACTATCGTCGCCCTCCTAACACAATATCCAATTTTTTCGTGACATATTTTTACATATTTAGTGCTGTATTACATATTTTGCCATTTTCTTCAATATAATTAAATATTTTTATTAAAAACGCAGTATTAAAATATCAGCATTTTTTCGAACATTATTGGTAAAAACTAGATTGAAAAGAATCCCTGACACAGCGTTTTCTAACCTTGATCTTGATTTCCGAAAAAAAAAAAAAAATTGACGATCGCCGACGTGTAACTTGGATGAGAATGTTGCTTGCTGCAGTGATTGTTTGCTGGCAGTGGTATCGCCAGTTTGAACGATGGCTTCTATTGCATTTAGTCCGGCCACTAAATTAGGGTCCTGGATAACAATAGATGAAGCTTTTTACTACTGAGGGCACAGTTGTGTGATTGCAAGTGAGCTTTGTCAGTGATTGTTTGCTGGCAGTTATCGCCAGTTTGACGATGGCTTCTATTGCATTTACTGTCCACTAATTAGGGTCCTGGATAACAATAGATGAAGCTTTTAGTACTGACGGCAAAGTTGTATGATTGCAACTGTGCATCAACTTGTGCTCCCCAAGTGGTTCTTAAAACGTTTGTATTAATTATAAAATTTATTTAGGACAATTTTTATAAATGTAATTTCGTATTATGTAAATGCCTTTTTAATTCGAGTATTGTAATATATTATATTATATACGATTTTACATATTTATTACATATCCTTACAGTTTTCATCACAAATTTGTGTACATATTTTGACGTTTAATACTACATATTTTCCCGGTCTCAACTTATAAATACTTTCTAATTTCTGGACGTATGTATGTATGGACCATAGCACGGGGACCATGTGGTGTGAAATATTCAAGAATGCAGTGATGATAAAAATGCGATTTGCGATGTGAAACTCCCAATCAGTTCCCAGTCACGTGTCAATTGATGGATTGATTGTTTAGTGATTCCGGGCGCGCCATCTGCCAAGATTGTCAGTCTCGTAAATGTAGTGCATGCTTTTATAGCGGGAGGTGGCGGTGATTTCCACCCGCTGGATGGCGAGTTCTGGCCCCGACCTAAGTCGGCTTGCGGGGATTTTCCCTTACCAGGTATCTCCCAGTCTCACACCGCTCTAAACGCCCAACTGTTGTTGCATCATGCGTGATAGTGTAGTGCTTGTGAGTGTGTTTGAGTAAAAATGAGGAGAGAACAAGACAAGAAAGAGAAAGGAAAGATCGCGCGCGGTCCGCGACACGTGTGTTGGGGTTCTGTTCCGGCATTCACCTGAGATTGATCGGGGAAACCACGGGAAACGACCGATCACTGCAGCCAGACGCTTGAATTCTCCTCCAGACAGCGGGTGAAATCGACCTTGCTATGTAGCTAGTGTCGAAAATCCTGTCGCCGTCAGGATTCGAACCTCCAGGAACTCCCAATCAGAGGAACTGCAGTGACGTAAGTTATTATTTGAGCCACCTTTGCCGAAATTACATGTCGAAATTACCCAAGCTGTTTTCGGTTTGAGGGTCGACCCTGGAGCCTTCGCCTCCGCGAACTTGGTTTGGTTCGATATTTCAGCTCCACAGTGATAGACTTCGGATTGATAAAGTTTGTATAATTTGTAAGCGGCAGTCTATGGTTCAGTTCAACTTATTATCCATTCTTACGTAATACGGGACTTGAGAGGCATGTTGCCTTTTCCTCATTAAACCTCACCCCCCCTCCTCCAGTGTTGTGAATGGTAAACCGTTGCTTCCGGAGACTGGGGAGGGGAGGTTCACCAACCACTGGCCCACGTACGGTATCACGCATAGTCATATCTTTTAGGGAGTGCGCATGTCATGCGAAGTTACGTTGTGTGTAAACGAGTTAATCTCTCCCTGTGTGTAACTCGTTGCCAATTAAGTAACGTGGAATGGTCGTAACTGTACTGGAAAGGCGTAGGATTGAAGACATTATGCCGTTATGATTATTATGCATTGTCAGTTACGCTCGTTTGATTTACGAAACTCATATGTTGTAAAATAGTTCTACTGATAATTAGAAAAGTATGTCAATTAATTTCTAATTTTCCACTAATTGAGCTCGGCTGTTACTTCTCGCTGAAGCTTTTTGAATCTTGACGTATTTGGGTGTGGGAATAATGATTCTTGCATGTTATGTTGTTACGTTTTGCTTATCACTCGTATGGAACTAACAGCGATTCACTGCAAAAATTAAAAATTCTTAATGAAGATTATGTATGGTTTTTTCATATCTATCGTATTGAATTTTTTTATAGTGCACCCCTAAATTTACTTTTGTATGCTACGATAATGTATTGTAAAGATTGTGTAACAATCAGACAATTTATGTAATGATATCTTTGTTTTAAAACAATGTATTCTCACGTTCACACATTGAATCATTAATTTGAGAGAGTAGTTTGTGATACTTTTGGTGAGGACTCTGACGCCTACGTCAGCTTCTATTATTAGAACTAGGCTCACAACCTATTACTCTAAGCGAGGTAAAAAGTTAAAAATACGAACAACGTTGTGGTTTAGATCTAAGCCTCGGAACATGTTCTTGGTCAGAACGGGGTCAGAAGTGAGCTGGGTCAGAAATTAAGTTTTTAGAGAAGAAAATATTTCGATAATTCTAATAAAGTCAACGTCTTTCTATGAAAATTGAAGTTTTGCGGAGCAGCTGGCCCTAAACGTGTGCGACATCTGAATGTAGAAGGTATCGTATTGTTTTGACAAGATGTCTGTTATTGTCAATATACGAAACAGAAGAAAATATTTAGAACAAAACTAAACAAGAAAATAAACATTTTTTAATAGACAATTTCTTCCCATCTAGTGTATACGTAAAATCATTCCCTCAAACTGATTTTATTTACTTTGTTGATGGTGTTTAGGATCCACGTTTTTGTGTTCTTTGATATATTTTTTTCTGATGAAACAATAATAAATTGAAAGCAAGACCATATAACAAAATACTTGCAGTAGGTTCTGCCAAGGTCTTTTGAGGTGATGGTTTATGCGACGATAGGCCTTCATCCCGAATGAGAATCGAGACAGGATGACGCAAGATGGTGAATAGACTATGGCTTTCTGTTAAGGACCTGTTAAGGACCTTCGTGTTACCTGTAACTGACTGCACGAAACCACAGAAACGATCCATTGTAGCAACCGGATCTATAGTACTACGAAGCTCAGATCGAAAACACGTCACTCAAGGGTCTCGACCCTAGAACCTCGCCTTTTATGAATCTTCAGTGGCGGACATACTGTCGCAGCCTGTAAATGGCCACTATTGCTAATACTTCGTTGACTGTAATATCGAGATACAAAAGTATGTTACGTTGGTAATGATATGAATATTGTTACATTATAATTAGGGAACGGATTACAATGTAAATACATGTTTTTACAGCCAATAATATTATTTTGTTTACAAGACATTTTGAATGAATTTCAAGTACTTTATTTCACATATTTTTACTTATTTTGGCATAATTACATATATTTACACACTTTACCTATTACTACATATTTCGTCACATTTTGATATAATTATACGTCGAAAAGGAACATTTCAGATACCCCCTCCCCCGCGATCCAATACTGGGTATACGGTACTACTATTCATTGGAACACTGGCTTCTCGTAAACATTGTACTATATACTATGAACGTATTTTGTATATCTTATGTGTGGTGAAATCTAGTGTAGAATTACTTCTGTAGAGGTAGAACCTACTTTGAGTTACTCCGAATGCTTGTTAAGAACTGATTGGCGACGTTCTATATATATATATATATATATATATATATATATATATACACACACACACACACACTTTTTTAAATTTTCTTTATAATTTTTAGTATGTGTGTGTATTTTTTATATATATATATATATATATATATATATATATATATATATATATATATACATACATGAAGGACAGATCGCGCGCGGTTCGTGGCCCGTTTGGTAGGGTACTGCTCCGGCATTCGTCTGGTGATGATCGGAGAAACCACGGAAAACTACTGAGAGAGCAGCCGGCCGCTAGAATTCTCCTCCAGACAGCGACTGAATTCGATCTAGCTGGAAAGCTAGTGTCGAAAATCCTGCCGCCGTCAGGACTCAAACTTAGGACCTCCCGGTCAGAGGCGCTGCAGGGACATCAGCTGATGCACTGAGCTACCGCTCCGGGTTTGGTTGTTTGACAGAGACACAATCTGTCTAACACAATCATGCATGCGTGTGTCAGCGTTCACCGTATATTCTTGTTTTCTATTCTAAATTAAACAATAAACAATCCAACGGGGCATATGTTAGTCATGTGGTAAAATAAATGAAACAAATGTTAAAAATTTACTAAAAGGAGGACATTTAAAATACAAGAAGGACGAGAGGGCAACTTACGTTAATGGAGGACTGTCCTCCCAAATGAAGGACGGTTTGCAACATTACTCAGCACAGGATTCTGGAGATTTTTAGTCTCTCGTATACGTACGTTTATACAGAAAGTTATGTTTTCTTACGAGAGCCATATCTCAGTCATGATATTGACAAGGCAGCCTAGCGAATGCTTTTTCCAGCGGTTATCTAAAAACTAATGAAAAATTTCCACCTCATCTAACGCGATTATCTCTAACACTACAATTCTGAAAAATCTTTCAATGTTCTGTCAAATACATTTTAATTCGTTGGAATATAACAATTAGGCTTCTAGTAAATAAAGGATGATGAGCGATGTCAATTTGTTCCTAAGGACAGAGACTGGGAAAGACGGAAGGTTGGAGGTGGGAGAGAGGAGCCTAAAGAGGATGCCTGACAGATGAACGGGGTAAGAACGGAGCGGAATAGGATACTATATAATTTGTCAGAATACACATCGTTCAGTCTTCCGTATCTATAATTGTTTGATGGCTCATTCTATGATACAATTTAAATAGTGGGAAACCTCATTGAGAATCACTGGGAGATAACTATAAGAGGGACGGGATATGGAGGAGTCTGAGTGGAATGGAGTATTGTGAAATAGATTGTCGGGGATGTAAGTGAACTTGCTTAAAGTTTTATTCATTTCTTCATCTAATGAATAAGGGGTTAAGATATAAATAATTAACCGGATGCTGTCACAACACAACAAAAAAAAAGATTTTTTACGTCAACTACTTTTTAAAATTCCGAAAAATCAACTGTTTAATTGAAACAAAATAGATTTTGAATTGATGGACGATTCTCTGGCATGTTTCTTGATATCCGGAATATTGCGATATACTTAGTAGTACCTATAATCTAATATGTACCATTTCAAAAGAGAGCTAAAGAGCTGTAATAAAGTTAGAAAAGTCCTGACTGATGAAATACAGGTATATCACACTGACCGCTATATCAGAGCACAAACTCTTGAAAGAAATTAGAGATGGGTGTATATACGTAAAGGAGTATGCTTCTTGTTGTTTGGTTTTCTTCAGAACTGAAAATACGTGAATTATATCACAAAACTGACCGTGTCACTGGTTGTATGTAAAAGGATGCATGTGTAAGTAAAGAGTGATGTTAGGACAAATAAGAGGAAGGAAAGATGGCGCACGGTCCGTGGTCCGTTTGTTGGAGTTCAACCCGGCATTTGCCTGACGTTGATCGAAGCAACTACGGAAAACCACCGATCAGAGCAACCGGTGGTTAGAATTCCCCTCGTTACAGCGACTGAATTCGACAGCTATGTAGCTAGTGTCGGAAACCGTTCCACCGTCAGGCCTCGTTGATCGAAGCAACTACGGAAAACCACCGATCAGAGCAACCGGTGGCTAGAATTCCCCTCGTTACAGCGACTGAATTCAACAGCTATGTAGCTAGTGTCGGAAATCGTTCCACCGTCAGGCCTCGTTGATCGAAGCAACTACGGAAAACCACCGATCAGAGCAACCGGTGGCTAGAATTCCCCTCGTTACAGCGACTGAATTCAACAGCTATGTAGCTAGTGTCGGAAATCGTTCCACCGTCAGGCCTCGTTGATCGAAGCAACTACGGAAAACCACCGATCAGAGCAACCGGTGGCTAGAATTCCCCTCGTTACAGCGACTGAATTCGACAGCTATGTAGCTAGTGTCGGAGATCGTTCCACCGTCAGGCCTCGGACCTCCCGGTCAGAGGCGCACCGCACGGCCCGCCCAGAGGCGGGAGGTGGTATGAAGTCAGTTCCGCGTCGGTTCTACGTAATGTCCGTGGAGCGTGTCGCTCCCGGGGCCCCGACGCGAAACGTGGTACACTGGAACACGCTGCAGCGAATCAGAGAGCGTGAAACATATGCGGCGAGCTCGCAGGGGCTCTGGGTCTTCTTTACGACCCATTATGTGTACTTATGCCTTCTCCCTAATAAATTTAGATAGACGCTACCTTCGTGATACCCTTGGAACTGAAAAGAACATACGCACAAACTCGTAGATATAATTTTGTAACGTTCACGTTTTCAGATACGCTGAATTTCACAAAATAGTGCAGACAAGCAATAATGTAATTCGATTTAAAGACATATTTTAGGACCGTGATGTAACAAAATATCTGAGTGCTCGTCTAGGAAAAATGTGAATGGGGTAACACTGGTGTAAATCTGTCTAAGATAAAAAGGGGAAAATTATTCTGAATGTCGAAACATTCCTTGCGCAATTAAATGTTGGGTCCGAAATTTTGAATGTGAACGGAAGTATATTCAAAATTGTTTTGCTATGGTTGATTATGCTGCAAAATGTTACGAATTAAATATTTTAAAAAATGTAGTTTGGAGTGAATTTGCTTCACTGAAAACTATCAATGTATTATTTTAATATCACTTGAACCGAATTTTGAATTAGTGTTAAAAATACGACGTACATCACAGACAACAGTGTCGAATATCCAGGGAAATATTTAGAATTCCGCACCTATTAAAGGAACTCTGAGGATTGCCCGGTTCAAAGAATATTCCACTCGCTATTGAAATGGAATGTTTGACAGTACACGTGATTAGATGACTGATACATTTAATGACGGTTATTCGTGAGTAGTCGTGGAAATGAGCATTATTTTGAATTCCAGAGATTGTAGTTTACAAATAATGCGTTTTACTAATATGTGTGATTTTGAGATGTACGTGATAATGAGTGTCTTACACAATATTGTCATGCGTAGGTGATAAACAATACAGGTAATCTTGGGAATCATGTACTAGAATTTTTCATGATTATTTTTAGCTAGTGTGCAGTTGCAAGGCTACAACTGAATCTTTTTAGACATGAGAGTACCAGGTTAGACATCCATTTGAAGCCAGTTTTCGACTCCACTTGATAATGAAATTCGTACGATGTCACTGTGTTGTGTGATTATTCTATAGAATAGTCTGATACTGGCAGATCTCAACGGTAGGTTGTTCCTTTTTGCTCTTGTTATCAATTCCTGTAGAATTCCAGAACGGTACTTTAAACCTGAGCTTTGCACGTCCACGATCCTTGCCTGTCTCCCTCTCGCTCTCTCCCTCTCGCTCTCTCTCGCTCTCTCCCTCTCGCTCTCTCCCTCTCGCTCTCTCCCTCTCCTCTCTCGCTCTCTCTCCTCCCCCTCTCGCTCTCCCTCTCGCTCTCCCCTCTCGCTCTCCTCTCGCTCTCCCTCTCGCTCTCTCCCTCTCGCTCTCGTTCTCTCTCGCTCTCGTTCTCTCTCGCTCTCGTTCTCTCTCGCTCTCGTTCTCTCCCTCTCGCGCTCCTCTCTCGCTCTCTCCCTCTCGCTCTCTCGCTCTCTCTCTCTCTCCTCGCTCTCGCTCGCTCTCTCCGCTCTCTCTCTCTCTCTCTCTCTCTGTCCTCCCACCCTGATGGGCGGGAATTCCCATCCTCACGTGGAAAATCCTCTACGATAGAAAAACTTCGGATGTTCTGCAAATATGCGGATAACGAGCCACCTCCCGGACGTCAGCGCCATAGGAACATGAAGACACAACTCGTGTAACTACATGTTCTTCTGATGGTGTATACAGTACAATAATACTAGTTGTTACAATATCAGCAGCCGATATTTTCTCTCCAGTTCTGCTTTCTCTCTACTAGATCGTTAGAGATCATTCAGAGATTCAACCTACATTATCGTGTTTGAGTGGCACATGAACTTTCACTACTGATACACTGGCTTAAACCTAGCTTTATCCTTTACATGCGACTTTTCCCATGAACTCGTTCATTCTTACGTCATTCTTTTATTTGGTCGGCGAGGGCGAATCGCGGTCAAAATTGCACGCGGCTAGCTACCGCGCTTGGGAGAGGAGGCACTTGAAACTGATGACTGACGCGCGGGCGAAATTAGTTCAGGACTGCTTTACCCGGCGCTATGAAACCGTAATTCTTGTTGATTAGAGGTAATCAGGAACAAGGAATATTTGTGGTGAGAAGGATATTAGGGTTCAGTTAAACATCGTATTAGTAAAAATTGATACTTTCTTTTCTCAAATGCCAACTTGTCGGTTGTTTGTATAAATATCCTCAAAGCTGCAAGAGAAGATGTAAATGATCATATCCTTTTATTGTGTTGTAGTCATTCGAATAGTTCCCTTTAAAGAGACCTTGAACTCGATTACATTGTTACTCCACAATTCATTTCACTGTGGATCGCGCGAGTCCTTTGAAAAAGTCTCGTGAGCATTGATTGTGCCGTACTCTCGGAAAGCCCATTGTATCCTCCTGACATACTCCTGCTCTCTGGAATACGATTGTTTGATGTGACAACGAAAGCCCTTCAAAAAGTAGGATACACAAAAATCTATTTTCAGTCCATAATACATACACGTACTGAAGAAATAATGTAGTAGGCGCTTGGAGCAGGAAGAAGAGAATTTGCCGTATCAGCCACAGCAAGCCTTCCGCAATGTAAATGTTAATATCTTGATTTTAGTAAAAGTGAGGCTCCGATTATTATTTTATACTCCTAAGTCTCGTTCACATGAATGAAGGGTTTGAGTCAGAAACATATGAGACGAACTTTAACCGAAATAGAGATATTGAACCATACGATCATCGAGAAGCTTGCTGCGTCTGATGTTACTTATCGTTACTGTGCCAAACTCATCATTACTAAGAAAGTGTATTTGGCAATTTAGAGTCTGATAAATCGGAATTTTTCCAAGCAAACAGTGTTCCCATATCTGAGTCCCGTTTTTATTTATAATCCACGCCTGGGGGTAAAGGAGTCTTGTGGCGAAAATGACGCTTTCCCATCACCGTGCCAAGCCTACATGGCCTGCCTGAGCTTTCTCTTTTGTGGCAATCGACGATAGACTGAGACGATTTCTATTAGACACCCACAGCTTAATTTTTGCCCCAGTCGGGAATCGAACTTGGGGGACTACCTTCCAGAAAGCCAGCACGCTTTCCATGAGCCACCCGACAAGATTATTGTTTAGAATAATTCATTATTAAGAATCCTACCTATGATTAGTATTGGATTGATTGATTGATTTTTTTCGTGTTTCTGGGCGCGTCAACTGTTTCGGTCATTAGTCCCGTTAGTGTAATGCATTTTTTTTTCTCGGGAGATGGCGGTCATCTTCCCCCGCTGGATGGCGAGATCCGCCGCCGACCTACCGTCGGCTAGTGGAGTTTCCCCCTAACCAGGACTCTCCCACCAACGGGGCACCTCCCCAGTCGGGACAAGCTCTAATCTCCCGACCGGTCTTCCGGAATATGTGGTTGTATAGTACATGTTAGTGTAAGAGGAAGGACAGATCGCGCGCGGTCCGTGGCCCGTTTGGTAGAGTACTGCTTCTGCATTCGCCTGGTGTTAATCGGAGAAACCACGGAAAACTACCGATCAGAGCAGCCAGCCGCTAGAATTCTCCTCCAGACAGCGAATAAATTCACCCTAGCTGAAAAAGCCAGAGTCGAAAATCCTGCCGCCGTCAGGACTCGAACCTAGGACCTCCCGGTCAGAGGCGCTGCAGTGACATCAGTTGATGCAGTGAGCTACCGCTACCGGTGATTAGTATTGGAATCATCACGCATTCCATAATATCCAACATGTACCAAACAACCACACATAACTACGAACCGAACGTAACCGGATTCGCTCCGTGTGAAGCGGTTCGTCGCGCACTCTTTGCGAGCGAGCGTCTTGCAGGCTCCGCGTGCGCATCGTGGGGGGCCGTGGCACTTTGCGCCGCTTGCGGCCGCGTGCCGCCCGCGCCGCGCAAATGGGCATAATTTCCCGTCGGGCGATTCCCGGGCGGCGGTGCGTGGCGGAGCGGAGCGTGGCTCGGCGGCCTTTGATCGCGCCGGGCCGCTGACGTCACACTCGCCCCCGCGATCGGACCTCGGCCCGCGCGCCCCCTCCTGCTGGCTCGGCCCGCCCTCTTTCATTGGGCTGCGATCGGCGTTGGCTTAGTGAATTTGTATTCGCTCACCAGAGAGCTCCTATTTTTTTTCTTTTCATTTTTACCCGTTCTCTTTCTCTCGGTTTTTCTCTCTCTGACCCTCTTCATCACTCTTATCCTGTTCGCTGTTGCTCTCTTTTCTGCAGTTGCTCTCTTTTCTGCCGCTGCTCTCTTTTCTGCCGCTGCTCTCTTTTCCGCAGTTGCTCTCTTTGTGCATTTGCTCTCTTTATGCAGTTGCTCTCTTTATGCAGTTGCTCTCTTTATGCAGTTGCTCTCTTTTATGCAGTTGCTCTCTTTATGCAGTTGCTCTCTTTATGCAGTTGCTCTCTTTATGCAGTTGCTCTCTTTTATGCAGTTGCTCTCTTTTATGCAGTTGCTCTCTTTTATGCAGTTGCTCTCTTTTCTGCAGTTGCTCTCTTTTATGCAGTTGCTCTCTTTTATGCAGTTGCTCTCTTTTATGCAGTTGCTCTCTTTTATGCAGTTGCTCTCTTTTATGCAGTTGCTCTCTTTTCTGCAGTTGCTCTCCTTTCTGACGTTGCTATGCTCGAACCCCACATAATCGTTTCGAATCAGCCTCGGTATCGGATGGAGAAATTGTACGCTGATGTATTGCCTACACCTGTGTGACGCGTATCAGGGAGATTGATTTCAGGCCCCTGTTGGTTGATGTTTGAGGTGGTTGCTGAATAGCGCGGTCTCGGTTGCGTTCTCCCCTCACAGTTAGATCTAACACCACCCCCACCCCCCTGTGGCATTTATCTTGCCGGGATTAATTTTGCCGAGGGGAGCCAAGTGATATGCCAGGGTTATTTAACGCGCTAGTGTTCTTGCGACACGGCGCAGTGGATATTGGTGCTTCGATAACCCACCGATCTCGAATGGATTTGAACGAGAGAATTTGAACTCGTGAGGTGATCTCAGAGTGAAATGCTGTTTCCAATAGAAATTTTACAGTATTTAATTTACTTGTGTAGCGCTCATTGTGTTACTGAGAGATTGCTCTAAGAAATAACAGCTTTTACAGCCACTGCTTAGCTACTGCTGGCAACCTAACTTCAGATAACGTCCACGTACTGATTTCGTCAATGCGTTTGTGTGCAGATGGCTCACTTGCAAAATAATTCGTCACAACTTGCCGCAAATTTATCAACCAAATTACTTCTATTTGTTTTCGGACCTGCCAAAATAATTGGTTCGTTTTAGGGCAAAAGGGTACATGCCAGAAAAATTGTGTATTGAGTTAGGTGTAGTAACTTTTCTTTTATTTCAAAATTACTTACTTTAATTCTGTTAAACTAATTTTAAACTAACTTACAAAGGTTTACATTTGTAAATAGTATTATCTGAATAATAATTATTCAAGTTTATACACAATAAATGCAATTATTTTTGCTCTCCTGTAAAATTATGAAAACAGCCCTTATACCCTTTTGTCCAAACCCGAGCGGATTTCTCTGTAGCCGCTGTGCGTCTACGCGAGAAGGGAAGGGGGCTGCGCCCGCCGCGAGAGGGCTCCACTGAGCGACCGCAGGGCAAGCAGAAGGAAGCAGTGGGGAAAAGGTATCTACCTCGCTGCCTGGAAGACGTCCTAGGTACAGATGCCGACGTTTCGGACATTATGTTTTACAAAAATGTACATCGTGACTAATACCATGGCTATTGCCGTTTCTTTTGATGCGAAAACTAATACCGAACCTGATTTCTCACACTTTTGTAAATGGAATACCATAAAGGAAAAAAAATATAGAATATGGATTAATTTCAATTTTTTTTCAAACGAACACGACATTAAAATTCCACATATTATAATTATTGGAAAATAGCCCATTCATCCCTTGTGTAAATCTGCCCCTGCGCAAAGATCTGAAATCTCACACTACTACCGAACACGCAAGAAGATTCACTTACAAACTCAAGAACGGGCCAATCTCACTCAATAGAATTTGAGAATGGCGATGAAATATACAGCAGTGACAATAAAATATATGGAATCAGGGGTGGATTAGTCTGGAAATCTCTCGAGATGGCCCGACTCACTCAATTGACATCCAAACACGATTTCACCCGGGACCATATCTTACGCCGACCGGGTTGGCCGAGGTGGCTAAGAGCGAGTACCGACTCAGCGCTTCGGTCGGAAGGGTCGCGGTTTCGAGTCCCGCCTTGGGCTTGGTTGTTTGTCCCTTGACTTTATATGTATTGTCGCGGAGGGCCTCGCGTTCTGCTGACCCCGGATCAGAGGAGCCCGCAAATGTGTTGGTGTCTAGTGTATGGTCGAATATGCGTCCCATCGGGACGTAAAGGGTAACAGGCTGTTGGCTGGATAAAAGCCCTAGAAGAAGAAAAAGATATCTTAATGATTCCGCGCTTCTAGATTTTTTCCCTCTTTCGTCCTTCGGAGTTTCGAACGTCCTCGCTAACCATCTCCGCCCTCGTAACTTCCTCTGCCTCGTCACCTAATTTTGCGGTTTCATTCAACCCTCTTTCCTCGTCGCTGTCTCTTCCCGGAAATTCTCTCGCTGACCGTAATTGTTCCCGGATTGCCGTGCACACGCTAATAAATATGAGTCAAGATCATACAAGTTAATTCGCCTCGTTATTCACGAGCATTTTATAATGTGAAATGGGAGTCCATGGTATCTTGTGATTCTCGTGTACGATCATGCTCACAATTATCTCGTAATACAGATAATTGCCCTCTTGGAAATGTGACTGCGGTTTTATGGTTGAGTCATTGTCAATGAGAAATGCAAAGAGGTAGTCCAAAGAAAACTAATCAAAAACATGGTAGAATCTTGCACCAAACATGCTATTAATAAGTATCTTCTAGTGGCATGTAAAATAGTGTTGTGCAAGATTGGACATCTGTGATCAGACTTTTAAACACGTAAACTTGCT
Organism: Teleogryllus oceanicus; assembly: GCA_964035755.1. Taxonomy (NCBI): domain Eukaryota; kingdom Metazoa; phylum Arthropoda; class Insecta; order Orthoptera; family Gryllidae; genus Teleogryllus; species Teleogryllus oceanicus. The sequence continues at coordinate 172,060,127 of CAXIVR010000003.1, forward strand.
GTAAACTTCTTGAATAAGCTATACTTTCCAGGAGAAATTTATTTGAATAGCAATATTATAAGAAACGTACTATAATAATATACGTACTTCGATTTATATTGCAACTTCTGTCAAATCATCAAATGAGAGGCGGTTATCCAATCGGGAGATTTAATACCAATCATTTTTTCATAATTAACTTCCCGATTGGATAAATGCGTTCAACAGATGGTCTATTAGAAATCTATTTAAATCAACACTGTTTTATTATTATTTATTTTAAATTAAGACTATTTAAATCAACACTATTTAATTATTATTTAATTTAAATTAACACTATTTAAATCAAAGTATAATGCTGTTACATTTACCATCTACGTTTTTTGTTTCAAAAGAAGCTCGTATGTGAAGTTAATCTTTTAAATTATTTTTTTAGATTCTTTTAACGTTCTTCTATTTTTTCTTTCTATTCTTTCTATTCTATTCTATTCTATTCTATTCTTTCAACGTTCTTCACTAAAACGCTTTGGCATTACACAAACTCGCTCCTGACACTGCCTTGTAGGGAAGAAAAAGTTGATACAAATTGAGTAATAAGGCAACCAAAATTGTTACAATGTATCACTTGCGCATATGGTATCTAATAAGGCAATCGAGGAAAAATATTGAAGAAATAAAGTAATTTTTGGATAGTTGATGGAGTACGATTGTTTTCGTTGCTTACATGATGAAATATTTTACACCCTGTTGTCCTTGGGGTACAATTCTGACCAATACCTTGAATAACTGATCGAATTTAATTATATGCTATTACGGAATAATTCACAATCTTTACAGACGGTAATGTAACAAATCAAGGTTACACAATAAGAATTTATAAAGAAATCGTATTGAATGGAGAATGTCTTCTTTATTAAGCAGTTCAACTTTCAAATCAGCTGTTGCAATTGTTATTTGCCAGATCTTCATGAAGATTCATTAATATTTGAAATATTCGTTTCAAACTAATTATAAAAATTATTTATTTTCATACCTTTTTGAGATGTATCGCATAATGAAACTTTCGACATTTGTTTAGTTATATGATTTAAAATCCACAGAATAGATAAGTTCATTTGCTGCTTTAAGAAGAAGCAATTTTAACTATCCTTAGAAGCAAGTCTCACTTTGTATCTGTATGTTTTATTTTAATGTGAATATATTTTAAAATCACATTGATAATTATGTTTTCAGCTATTCAGTTGATATATATCTTAGTTTTTTCTTTTGGATTATCACGCAACTCTTATCTTTACGCTGCATCAGGGAGCGCCTTACACCTGAGCAACTAGAGTTAATGCACCCAAGGCAATAACCTCCAAAGAAATAGAAGCGGTTTCCGTGCAGGGAGACTGGAGAGTGTAAACGACCGACCTTCATTAATTGCACTGTGGAAGAAAATGTTTGCTTGTAAACCGCATTGAAGTTTACATCGGCGGCACCAGCTTGCTTCTAAACGATCACCAAAAGACCTTTGTGGTTTTAGTGCGCAGTCTACTCAATGATCTTGATCTACTGTTTTTACTCGCATAGTTTTCGCACATTTTTAAAACGAGAAAATGTAAAATGATGTGCGTTAATTGAAAGAGGCATTAAAGAAACATTATAAAATTAACTTCGTTCCAGAATATTTTATGTCTTAAGCCAGCTACAAATGTCATATTTAAGACCCTGATATGATAACAACATATCGTTATCCTACATCGTAATTGTGTTATGAGTTTGTTGAGTTTTTACTGAGGAAGCATTTTTGCATTATTGCAAATCGAGTACGATTAACCAACTTTGAAAAATGCAAAACGCACATAACTTGAAGACAGTTTGGTTGCTTAAAATTAGTAAAAAAATACAGAGCAATTGGAATTCATTTAAATGGCTTATTTTGTGGTAACTTTTTTCAAACCTCGATATGAATGAAACCATAACCACTAAATTTCGTTTCTTGCACAAGAAATGCAGTGAGCGACAAAAGAGTCCTTTGTTATGCCGCCATAAAACGTTATGTTTTAAATTCAGTATATTCTGTGTACATGATAATATTTTCTGAGCCTTATCGTCGTTTTTAAGCATTTTTCTACAACGGTATTTTCTATTACAATATAAAACCGTTATCATGTGGATTGAATATCCAAATTAAACAAAATAAGTCACTCATTATACAAAAAGTGATTTAAAAAGTCTTCTCAACTCATTTGGCTACTTGATACACGTGAGTTATAGCGTACCGGAATATCTACTGACGGCCATAATGCAGCACCGAATTTTCACCCTCTAATGGTGGCCTTGAATCTTTCAAAATTTTTGTGAACCAATCTCTCCTTAGACATAATAGATAGATCGATCGGTTTGTTGATTAATTGATGTTTCCGGTCACGTCCACTGTAATGGTCATTACTAAAGCAAGAAAAATATGTAGTATGATACGTCGAAATATGAACATAAATATGAAATAAAACAGTAAAAATATGTAAAATCGTATAAAATATGTAATATTAATGTATTAATTATAAAACACTTTTACGTAATACGAAATTACATTTATCAAAAATTTCCTAAACAAATATTTAAAGTAAGACAAACGTTTTAAAAGTCATTTAAAGACCACAAGTTGATGCACACTTTGCACCAAACAACTTTCCCGTAAACAGTAAATGCATCATTTATTGTTATCCACGACCGCAGTTAAGCAGCCAGACTAGACTCGTACAAACTGGGCGTCATACGAACTACGACCTGCAAACAGTCAATGCAGCGTTTCCATGGAAGTGTTACTCGTCAGCGATTGCCTAGGTTTCTCGGAAATTATGGCTAAAGATCCCTAAACCCTGCGTCAGTGATACGAATACTCTTCACACGGAAAGTTTGAAAATGCTCTCTGTCGCTGACGTGCACTTCCCACCACTGAGATATGAAGCAGGCCCGCCAGATTGTAAGGACACCCGACCACGTCTTAACGTAGCGCATCTCCATTCGACAGCACTCAGTGATAACGTAGTAAAAAAATTATGTTTTGAAAATACTTCTTTTCTAAAAAAAATAACCTAGAAGAAAATTGAAAAAGAAATATTTTGTGAAAATAACGAAATATGTAAAATATGTAATATGGCACTAAATATGTAAAAATATGTAACGAAAAAATTGGATATTTTGTTTAGATTGGATATTTTGGTTAGATGATTCACCAAGATTGCAATTTTGAGAACGGTAAGTAGAAAGACAAAATCATATGTAATTACATAAAAACCCTGTCTCTAGTCATTACACCCGCTAATGGAGTACATAATTAATCTCGAGAGGTGGCGATGTTTCTCCACCATTGAATGTTGAGATAGGCGCCGACCTACATGTCGGTTTGCGGATGTTTTCTCCCTCCAGATATAACCGCAGCGGGGCACCGCGGCAGTCGGAACAAGCTCTAAGTTGTAACTTACATGAATCATTTAGTTCTTGTTTGTGTAAAGATGAAACAAGGAAGAAGACAACACGCGGGATTTGTGGCCCTTTTCTTAGTTAATTACTTCAATATTCGCCGGGTATTAATCGGAGAAGCATGGACAAACTATCAGAGCAGGTGGATACTAGAATTCTTTTCCAGACAGCGGTTTTATTCGAATTCAGCGAATCGACAGCGGTCGATTCTAGCTTCGAAAATTCCACCATCGTCGGACCTCCTAGGAGGTGCCGCCAAGAGTTTCTGCAGAGATGGTGGAATGATCTGAGCTAACTCAGCTGTTACTGTCATTAAAACCTAGTGTAGTGTATGTTATTATTCACGCGAAGTGGCAGTGATCTTCTCCCGATGGATGGTGAGATCCGATGTCGAACTAAACGTTCACCAGCGGGGTTCTCCTCAACCAGGTATCGAAGCTCATGACTGGTCTCTCGACAAGTGCGGAAGTGTAGTATATGTTTTTGTAAGAAAGGGATGAAGAAAGGGACTAGGAAGAGTGGAAGAGAGGAGGAAGTGGAAGCGCGTGATCCATGAACCGTTTTGTTACGGTATTACTCCGTCATTCGCCAGGTATTGATCAGAGAAACCACAGAAAACTACCAATCAGAGCAGCTGGATGCTATTATTCTCCATACAGTGGGGTAAATTCGACCTAACTATGAATCTCGAGTCGATACTCCTTCCGTCGTCGGGACTTGAATTCTAGTATCTCCCCATGAGACACTCTGCAGTGACATCAATCGATGTCCTGCACACATATCCATGCTGGTCACATTCATTGGATTGATTGATTAGTGATTGGTTAGTGATTCCGGACGCGTCAACTACTATGGTCATTAGTTCCGTAAGTGTAGTGCCAGTTTTTGCCCGGTAGGTGGCGGTGGTCTTACTGCGCTGGATGGCCAGATCCGGTTCCAACCTACCGTCAGCTAACGGGGGTTTTCCCCTCAACCAGATATCTCTCACCAGCGGGGCCCCACCCCAACGGGGACAAGTTGTAAGTCTCCAATCGGTTTCCCGACATGTGTGATTGTGCAGTGCACGTTGTGTGTGTGTGTGTGTGTGTAAGGGATGAGGAGATGAGAAGGAAGAGGAAGGGAAAATCGCGCGCGGTCCGTGACCCATTTGTTAGGGTACTGCTCCGGCATTCACCTGGTGTTGATCGGAGAAACCACGGAAAACTACCGATCAGAGCAGCCGGTCGCTAGCCTTCTCCTTCAGACAGCGACTGAATTCGACCTAGCTGGAAAGCTAGTGTCAAAACTCCTGCCACCGTCGGGACTCGAACCTAAAACCTCCCGGTCCGAGGCGCTGCAGTGATATCAGTTGATGCACTGAGCCATCGCTCCAGGTCATTCATTGGAAGAAATGCCGTTCCGGTAAAAATAATTTTTACAAAAGCTATGTGCTCCTACCGGAAGCGGCTGCCTGTCCGCCCTCGGAAGAGGGTGCTTGACCCTCGTTCGGAGCGGAAGCGGAAGACCGGAAGTGAGGTGGGTGAGGCTGGAAGTCTGGCTGGGGAAGCAGTTGGTCGAACAGACGAATAGTGCAAGGACGTAGCGCATGAAGCTGACAGAAACCGCACCACAATTCTGCTGACAAGGATATTAATTTACTACATTGTTTTGTAAGCCAACTCGTACAGCATGAATGAGGACTATTACTTCGAAGGCCGCCGATATGTGAGTGGAAGGTTATGTTGTGGTAAGGTTTGCAGTATGAAATGGATAAGCAACATTACGTTTTTTAGAGGATCCAGAATCTCCATTCCCACTCGTTAACCGAATGTAGATAAAGTATGAACAAAAAATGGCAACAAGCCTCTCGTGGATACTGTTTTCACTCCTGACGAAATAACTAACACCTCTCAGTTAGTGTTGCATTAGAGCTCAAGAAATCCGCGTAAGAATGTAGGATCTAAATGAACTTGACCGAACTAATATAGTATCTGAGCACAGTATTCAAAGAAGATTCGAAACATTGTAAGGCATAAATGCGTTTTCGCTGGCAGTTCACAATACTTCAGCGTTCGCCACTAAACCAACATTCTGCTTTCAGAAATGTCAAAACTTGCTTATCTTTCGTGTGGGATTTCTCTGTCTATTTAGGTTATAGAATTTACTAATTATCCCAGTGGCAACAAATTTTAGTTAGTATGCAACAGTTGCAGAAATGTGCATTTAAAAGTGAGGATTATGGACTGAGTAAGAATATCTTAATAAATCACTAGTATTTAGTTTTATTGGTCTTACTCTTTACCTGATATATTTCGCGTTGAAAATAATTACATTTTCTTCATTTGAAACATCTAAATAATAGTCGGAAAATGACATTTTGCAAATTTTCTCCTCAAATACACACACTTTGTTTTGAAGTTGCTAAAGATAAAATTTCTTCCGGTTTAAGTTCTTCATTTTGACAGATATTCAAATATAAGAATTTTGATTTTGATAGAGACTCAAATACATAAAAATCGCTTACTTATTGAATGAAAATCGATATTACTAAGGCATATAACACAGAATATTTTCAATTTATCCTTTCTCACATGTTTCTAAATCATCTGTGTACTACCAGAATGTCAGTGTTTTGAGAGTGTGTCCGGAAAATTCTAGTTTCCGACATCGGACTTCGGGTAATCGAACATTGAAGGTTCCTGCTAACAATGTTGACTAAAAACTCTCGAGAAACTTACAGCCTCGAAGAAATGATTGTCACATTTAAAGAAGTTGACTTATAAAAAGAGAAGCATTAAATTTTGTTATAAATTATGAGGGTTATAGGAAGTATTTTGTAATTATAAGGGTTAAGGTGTCAAAAATAAGTTTCAAAAATATCAGCCAAAACTATCGCTAAAATCGTTTTGCTTAATTTACTCAATACGCCAGGACGAAACATTTTCTCACGTCGAAAGAGGTTAACATTGATCTACGACTAATTTGCAAACTTGTCTCGTTCAGCGTGCAGAGCAGCATTCCAATCAACTATGATGAGGGGAACTATGACAGAGAACAATGAAATAACTATTACAGCGATAAAAAGTAGTTTGAATTGAGAAATGGAAGAAATAGTGTTCATGGCGTCTACTTTCCGACTCAATGGACCTTGCTTCCGATTCGTCGAAGGGGAACAAATGCCTGCAAGGGCGCGGCACTGCGCCTTCGCCAAAGACACACCCCTTTTCTTATTGCGCGTCCCCACGACCGGTTTTTCTGGTGACCTTCACGACCTGTCGGCGAGTTCAGAACCTCCTTGTATTTCCTGTTTTGACGCCATTCGTTACAGATGGAGCATGGCATATCCTTCAGAAAACCGGATATTGGAAAAAAGGACCTTATTACAAAACTTTTCCGCCTCCCTTTTTAACATCACGAAAGAATTCAAAGTTGTTGATAGAAATTGCTAGTATCATGATGAAAGTAAATAACTTCCGTCTGTTCAACTTTTTAAACTACTGGTAGCTTGCGTATTTTAATACTGCGAAACATTGGTAGGTGGGTTTGAAGAGTGGATATCGTGTGTGTGTGTGGATACTGATGAATGAATAACATCTTCAAATCGGTTGTTACACTAAACGGTGGTAATATTGTAGAAATAACGTGATGCACGAAGTCGTATGATCTTCTGAAGAACAGATGTCATCTTTCACATAATGAAGTGGCTTCAAAAGAAAGAATGGAATTAGGATGCTACTCTGGTATTCACGGGAAATGATCAGGGAGACCGCGAAAACTAATCAGAACAGACGTCCCGCGAATTTGATTCCGGCAGAATTCGATTCTGGCCACACTCTCAGCAATGTTAAACAAATAAAGTAAATTTCTCCTACTTGGCGGTATGGAAACCGCCGCCTCCCATTCATATATATATACTCTCGAGCCGTAGTCGGTTACTTTTATGGGTAAGCTCGCCACTACTAGTGTGGACGGAGCGTTGGACGGAGCGTTGGACGGAGCGTTGGACGGAGCGTTGGACGGAGCGTTGGACGGAGCGTTGGACGGAGCGTTGGACGGAGCGCTGTTTAACACATTTCCTCGAGAGAAGAGTTTTTGTTGTTGTGGTGCTAATCAATCATATTTCCATTTATACTGAAATTAGGCTAACTTATTCCAATTTTTGCTTCGTATTCTTTATTTTATTTTTATTTTGAACGTTAATTTCTTCCAAATAAATTGGATCGTCATCATGTATATTTATCCCACCAATGTATACCGAAAGAAAGTAATATTTACATTTATAATGTTTATTTAAAGTGGTAAATGGTGCTTCATGATTTTCATTTGCTCACATTTGTGGAAAACTGATTTAGTGTAATTTACCTCTGAAATTCACTTTTGCTACCCCTTATCTCTGACGTTCGTATAAATATAGTCAGGTAACTGATTGACAGCGGTTATAGGCGGTGTAGAGGCCTTCGCACATTGCATTAGAATGCTCAATGACTTATTTTACGAGCCCGAAACTCATGCCATCATTCACAATGCTCTCTCCACTCCTTGCATATAGTAGGTAGCGGCGGATTCCAAAACTATTTCCGAGAGCTATTTCAGTTCAGATCGCCATAAATATTCTTAAAATGGTAATTGTATAATTAAAAAAGGAGAATATTTATAATGGGTACTACTTATGATGTGATGAAATTTATATACGGGTAACAGGAAGCGGTAGCTCAGTGCATCAACGGATGTCACTGAAGTCCCTCTGACCGGGAGGTCCTAGGTTCGAGTTTTGATGGCGGCAGGATTTTCGACACCAACTTTTTCAACTAGGTTGAATTCGTTCGCTGTCTGGAGGCCGGCTGCTCTGATCGGTAGTTTTCCGTGGTTTCTCCGATCTACACCAGGCGAATGCCGGAGCAGTCCTGGTTAGAGAGAGTCCTGGTTAGGGGGAAACCCCACCAGCCGACGGTAGGTCGGCGCCGGATCTCGCCATCCAGCGGAGGAAGATCACCGCCATCTCCCGAGAAAACATGCACTGCACAAACAGGACTAATGACCGAAGCAGTGGACGCGCCCGGAAACACGAAAAAATGAATCAGTCAATCGATACATACGGTAATTATTTCGATTAAATTGAGCAAAATTTCAACAATAAAAAAACTGTTGGGAAATGAGCAGAACGGGCCTTCATTCGTGGATCCGCCTCTGCTTTGTGTAGTCCTCCTCTTGTGGAGATAAGGCGGGCAGTGGGAGTGGGAGTAGGGGTGGGGGCGGAAAGGGGCGTGGCGGCCTCGGGCGAGAGGAAGTCCCTCAGGCGCAGCTTCCCACGTCAGCGCTGACGCAGAGGAAGACGACGCGACGCCTGGCAGGACACTCCTCCCCCCACCCCACCCCCTCCCCTCGTCAGTCTCTCACGTCACAGAACCCTGCATTTGCTCGAATTTCCCAACCCGCTGCAAACACTACTTTCAAACACACGACGATAACAATCTCTGGAGGAGATCTGAACGAAAAGAGGGAGAGGGGAGACAATCAAGACGAAGGAGGGAAAGGGAAGAGAAAATTTCCAACTTTTGTCGACACGTAACTTTCTCAGCATGCACTTTCTCGTGTGTTTAAAAACAAGATATCCTTGAGAAATTAATCCAGAAAATTACTAATGTTAAATAAAAAGTATTAAGGAAAGGGTTAACAAATTTTGGACTTCTAATTTTGAGGAAACGAGAGAGTCTAGCAGAAGGATTTATGAAAATGAAATTAGAGTACATCGGCAAGCGGGTTACTTTGTTCCCAAGTAAACCATTGTGTTAAATGGAAATGTTTGTTATTTAAACATTAAATTGCAAATCGGAATTTTATAAATTTGCTTAATACAACAACCTGACTTTCGCGTATGTTCCCATAAAAATATTTTGAACTCTTCGTAAATTCATTGATTTGATATTCTGAGACTGAAACATTTTCTATCCTTGTCTTTGAATGGATAAATAAGGAAAGTATTTCGTATAAACATACTTATAAAGTCAAGTATTAAATTTCTGGGTTTATTTGGTTATATTCTTGAAAATTCTTTTACTATATTGAGCATCCTTGTAGTATTAAATGTTTTGAACGACAGCTCCTACGCAAATCTGTATTTGATTCACTCTAATAAATAAAGTCAAGCGTAATCTATATTTGATGTTAACTAAAATTGTATTTCTGATTTACTTCTAGTTTTGTGTCACCCACCACCTTTACTTGTATGTTTATCACTGATTGGATCTGATCATTAATCTATTATGGATTATCTGAACCACAAAACTTGTCCATGATCTAGTTTGAGCATAAACGATTACAGCTGATGTTCAAATAACTACTTTGCAAGAATATCCATACCATGAACTATTAAAACTCCTTCGTGACATAACATCAAGGACACTCAGAGAAGAGCATCATACTCTTATGCACTCTTTAGAAATTGTCAGTGACGACATTACTCTGCTATCCTTCACATAATGCCATGCGCTGAAGGTTTTATCTGGCATTGTACCTTTTGATGTTGCATGCAAATGGACGATGATAGCGAGTGGAAGCTCCTGGTCTGACTTGGTTTGGACAATGCAGTGAAGTTGTTGCACGCGAAGCACGGCGTGGTCATGCAGAACGTGTCTCCGCCCGCTTCGGCTATCCTTCCTTCCCAGAGATAACGCCGAGATAGCGTTTGGTTCTGGTCGGGCGCACCACGATTATACTGAAGGCGTCAAGCGAGCGATGTGGAAATGCGACCCTCACAATAGTTTATCGATAAAGATTATTTTAAATTTATTTCTTCTCGTTCGACTTTCGTCTTTCGGGGATTTTGATGGGTACAATCTTACATACAATGAATTTACTTGGCCATCCTCTGGCAAATGCGGGTCTCGGTAAAACCCTTCACTATTTTCAAAACTTCATAGTTGTATAACTTGACTAAGGGAAGTTTGCATTTATTGTTTAGAAGTGGAGGAGTATGTTTTGTGGGAAATTGTGGCGAATTATTTTTATGAATTAGGGATAATAAAGATTAAATAATTGTTTTCGATTTTAAACCAAATGAAGGGAAACAATGGTTAGTCTGAATGTTGTAATTAAATAACAGTGGGAAAGTTAGAGAGTAACAGCTACTGTAAGGAAATTTACTAGACTCTCCTTCGACTTACTTTACATGTAACTTCCCTGACATGATATTATAATTTTTAATATGTATACATAATATTCTTATAAAGGTTGGCTTATCTATAACTTGAAAATACAAAAAATGAATTGATAAAAAAGTATTCTCTATGAGACTAGTGCTAAGCTCTTGTTAGCAATTAAAATATCAGAGTTTTTCATTTGTCAGTTATCCACATCAAAGAGAGAAAGTCTAATATTTCATTTTGCAATTTTTCTGAATAAAAGTCACTTAATTGGTTTGCTAATATATTCGGCAACAACAGTAGGCTTCCAAATGTGCAGTTTTTACTTCATTATAAATTAAAATCAGCTAAGTTAGCTCAGCGACAGCATAGACTGCCCCATGCTCCCATGTAATAAAATGTATTTTCAAGGATAAATAAACAATACATTTCGAGCTCTTATACATATTGCCCTTCGGAATAATGCTTCTGCCACGACAACATGAAAACGAGAATTTGAATAACTGTATTTCCCACTGAATTCTAGAAGACGTTCACAAATAATGAAGTTACATTTAAGCCCAGAAGCAAAACAAGGGGCCATCTCAGAATTTGTTCAATGTATCAGGGAAACTGGACGAAAAACATGATCGAGATGGTGGTCATTGACCCAGAAACTGCGATACAATACTTGTTACATATTGTTTAGAATTATACAGTCCAAAAATATAAATAAAAATAAATTGTACTGCACTTACTGGAATAATTACCATTACAATTGACGCGCCCAGAAAGAAAATAGTCGAGAGATCACCATTCTGCTACATACATCAGAATGATATCCCCACTTTGAGGTTGTCATTGTTTCTCCCGTCAATTCGCGCCTATGAAGGAGCAACCCTAAGTATCTTCTAGCTTGATATGAATCTGTTTTCCTTACTTGCATCCAAATACTATACTTTGCGACATGTGTTTTCGGGACTTCAGTTCTAGAATGATCAGAATAAACACCAAGAGTTTTAAGATACAGAGAATAGCGCAACCCAAACTGCTGGTGCCATTTTATATCCTCTCGGCCGACAGCACCGACTAGCAGTTTTCAGAATACGAGTAAAAATGATAACTGTGGTTTTATTAGGGTTTTAGAGTATGATATTACAAGTTTTTTGGGAGATAGATTGGTGGTTCCCAAAATACACAGTTCAAACTCCCCTCTCCATATAAAATCGATACAAAACTCACCTCGATATAAAACTCGAAGCGGCGAGAGAATGTCCTACTCAGAGACTGCAAGGAGTGTAAGTTGGCAATGGCTCCTTAGCGGCCAGTTAGCGGCCGAGAGAAACGAGGGCGTTTATTGCCACCGCGCCGCTGTCCCATTCATCACCGGGCGCGCGCGCGGTCGGCGTGCGGCCAGAGACATCCGCGGTGAGGTGAATCCTAATTCCGCGAAGGAGGATGCCCGGTTCCGCGCAAGTGGCCGGCGCGACATCGACTACGTAACATCCAGGTTTCTAAACATCGATGTTCAAAATTAAGACGTCGATGTTTCGAAACATCGATGTTCAAAATTAAGCCAAGAATGTATCTCAATGTTCAAAATTAAGCGAACGATTTCTCTATACATCAATGTTCAAAATTAAGCGAACGATTTCTCTATACATCGATGTTCAAAATTAAGCGAACGATTTCTCTATACATCAATGTTCAAAATTAAGCGAACGATTTCTCTATACATCAATGTTCAAAATTAAGCGAACGATTTTTCTATACATCGATGTTCAAAATTAAGCGAACGATTTCTCAAAATTAAGCGAACGATTTCTCATACATCAATGTTCAAAATTAAGCGAACGATTTCTCTATACATCAATGTTCAAAATTAAGCGAACGATTTCTCTATACATCGATGTTCAAAATTAAGCGAACGATTTCTCTATACATCAATGTTCAAAATTAAGCGAACGATTTCTCTATACATCATGTTCAAAATTAAGCGAACGATTTCTCTATACATCAATGTTCAAAATTAAGCGAACGATTTCTCTATACATCGATGTTCAAAATTAAGCGAACGATTTCTCTATACATCGATGTTCAAAATTAAGCGAACGATTTCTCTATACATCGATGTTCAAAATTAAGCCAACAATGTATCTAAACATCGATGTTCAAAATTGAGACGTCAATGTTTCTAAACATCAATGTTCAGAATTAAGACGTCGATGTTTTAAACCTCGACGTTAAAATTAAAACGTTGATGCTAAACATCGTTCACAATGAAAAATGTCGGAAATAATTTACAGGGACCGTTTGTACTAGATAAATCAATTGTAACTGACAAAACAGTTAAAAAACATAATTTTTAGAAAACTGAGCCTGAAAGCCTGAGCGCTCAGTCATCTCAGAGGGTCAGATATTCGTCCATTCGCCGTAGATTGACACGGGAAGAAAGGGAGGACTTACGCAAATACCTCATAAACTCAGTGATCAGATATTTCGTATTTTAACTTTTATAAAATAGTGATTACAAGACTTTTTAATTCACAAACAAAATATCAACAAAAAAATATCGAGCATAAATCATCGATGTTCGAGTAACAGCGGAATTAATGTACAGATGGTTGATGTGTCGATGGTTAATGCGCCGATAGTTATTGCATCAATGCGTCTATAAAAACATCGACATCGCTGTAGATTCCTAGTTGGTGCGGAAGTGGTTGTTGGAGGTGGTGCGGAGGCGGTTGGCGCCGCCGATGGCGCGGGCTTGACCACGGCACGTCGGCGCCAAATTGCGGCGGCTGCTTCGCCACATGCAGACGAGGGACGCGACGCGTGCAGATGCTCGTCGCCGACGGCCGAGAGAGCGGCCGGGCGAGGTCGCCGCGGCGCGGCGGAGGCGTCATTGTCGCGGCCACGGCCGGCCACGCCGACACGGCGCCACGCTCGCCATGTGAGGCCACGCCCACTTCACGGCTCCTCACATTCGGCATGCGCGGAGCAGCGAGCTGCTACCGCTTGTCCAATACCGAACAGCTGATGTGTTCTCGGTGCTCGCCATGTAGGGCCACGCCCACTTCACGGGTTAAGGCGGCTCCTCACATTCGGCATTATCTGAGCAGCGAGCTACTACTGCTCGTCCAATACCGAACAGCTGATGTGTTCTCCACTCGCCATGTAAGGCCACGCCCACTTCACGGCTTAAGGCGGCTCCTCACATTCGGAATTCGCTGAGAGGCGAGCTACTACTGCTCGTCCAATACCGAACAGCTGATTTGTTCTCCGCTCGCCATGTAAGGCCACGCCCACTTCACGGCTTAAGGCGGCTCCTCACATTCGGCATTCGCTGAGAGGCGAGCTACTACTGCTCGTCCAATACCGAACAGTTGATTTTTCTCGGCGCTCGCCATGTAAGGCCACGCTCACTTCACGGCTTAAGGCGGCTTCTCACATTCGGCATTCGCTGAGAGGCGAGCTACTACTGCTCGTCCAATTCCGAACAGCTGATGTATTCGGCGAATGTTCTTTTCCTTTGTCAGTCATGTGGTGTTTGGTGCGAGCACTGAATGTTCATCACTCGGCAAATAGCAAGCAACTTATCCACATTACTTCGGATTCGGCGACAGTTGCCGATTCAGGGGGAGGCGCATTAAGGCCATGTCCCTGGAGTTTTCGTTTGTTACTTTCTTTTATTTGGCAAAATTGGTTTAAATATTTTTTATGTTAGATTTACATAATTGTAATTATATGTAATTATTTTAAAAAGGTATTGTATATTATGGTATATTCACTACAAAAATAATATAAAATATAATAACAAATGTTTACTATTTAACAAAAAATCTATGATGGCCCGCTCCAAAATGATCGGCTCAATCCACCCGTGTTCGGCGAGCAGGGCTTGCTACTCGCCGAATGACGAACCACCTGTACGTTGTTGAGGGAGGATTTTCTTCAGCTTCCCCCTTCATAGCGTTATAAATGATCCGTGATTGTTGTAAGATCATTAAATTATCACAAATGCAATGCCTGATTCCGTACGTGGATCGGTTAGAGGATGTCTAACTAACAGGTTATGGTCTCGGATCTCGGTGGAATCAAATACTTGCAGCTCGTGACTATCCATTTTCATAGTAGTAGGGGTATGATCAGTGGTATGAATCTCGCAGACACACAAACAAAAGATTTTTGTCATTTCGTGTCATGTTGAATTGCAGTATTCCGTGAAGATAGTAAGTGCTGCGGAAAATCTCTAGCAATGGAAAGGTGATGATATTGTTGCTAATTAATCTTGGATACTACATTAATAACTAATGTGTTTTACTTTGAATATATTTATGAAGAAAGTCTATACCATCAATGAAATATTTGTTAATTTATCTTAGAACGACCCATAAGTATGTATAAAAGAGACTGACCGGACGAGACATGGTTTTAAGAACGACATGTCAAGTGTACTAAAGGACATAGAACAATGTAATCGGTTTCTCAATTTTTTGAAGACCATAAAATTGTACGGGGACATATAAGACAAGTGTATAAACTTTAATAATGTGATGTGAATGTTCCTATAAATGTCATAATTTCCCATGTACAAAAATATTAATGTGATTGTGTAGTTGTCGCTAATAACCTTTATAGTAGATGCGACATAAAATAAAATAAAATAAAAAAAGTATGTAAAAAAATACATCGAATTATGCAACGAACAAAATGAACTAACTCTACAGTTTAAGTAAACTTAGTGTGAGAAATTTGGATTCTTTATAAACTTATTCCGAAATTAACTAAATAAGCACATACGGCCCCAAAAATTTAATAATTTACTGTGTCCGATTTGTCCCAAATATTCTGTGAACGAATTATTTCATAAATTAGGTGATTTAATGCGTTTTTATCATATTGCTACGAGATTTCCAGAATTGAAAACAATCCTACATTCTATTACTGCTGAAGTGATCTCCGTGGCCTCCATAGTGAATGAAAACTTTCGAGCAATTTTTTACAATTTTCGACGTGAAAATAAACTCGTACAAATATTATTTATCGGTAAGATACGAAATGTTTGATACGTTCCCAACTTTATTACTAGTTTACCTTGTATTTCAAAACTCGAACTCATTCCAGTATTCCAGGAAACTTGACATAAAATATTCTACGGGTCCCTCTTAACTACAGAATACAAAGAAAACTTGCGACATGTATTCAGCGATTTTCAGTTTTCTCTTACATAAACTGCAGTTTATACCGTTTTTATTATGAGTTCTATTAAAATATCCTTGGCATTGATGTTTTATTAACAATGTTTACAGTAATCTCTCGGACCTTCCCCTTATCAGTGGTCCTCGAGCAAAATTTACTCTTATTCGTTTTTTATTTAATGTGAGCATCTTGACATTATTACTTGCAAATTTATCACCCAGCCGTGGTTACTCTTATTCGTTTTTTATTTAATGTGAGCATCTTGACATTATTACTTGCAAATTTATCACCCAGCCGTGGTTCTGTTCTCTTTAAAAAACGAAATATTATTTAATACTTTCACACCTGCATTATTTAAAGGCTTTTTGTGTATTACAATAATTATTTTAAATAGCCATGTTGATAAATAATTAAGAAAATGGCATAAAATGTCATATTTCAAATCAAACCCATAATGTATGACTAATAAATTGCTTTTAATCGGTTTCTTAATATAAAATACAAAAATTATTTTGTTTATTGTAAATGTTTTGAGCATATTGAGAGTCAAGAGAATAAATGAAGGCAAAGGTATATTTAATATTAAATTACGAGGTTTGGATAGTTTCCACACAAGACAACTACTGTTGAGGATGAGTTTTCCCCAAGAGAGCAACACGCGAGGCTGTTTCAACACGACAGTTTTTTCGCTGACCTGGATTCGCGAATAAGCGGAAAGTAGATGCAATCACAGTGTCGGACGCCTTCAAGGCCGAGGCGCGGGCGACTGCAAGGAGCAGCCTGGAGGCGGTGCGATTGCAAGGAGTAGCCTGGAGCCCTCGAGGGGCGGGTCCTTGCCGTGCTTCCTCAATGGAGAGATTTTGCGTGTATCATACGCTGTGTATTCACTGTTACGATTATGCGTATATGCATGCATGAACTTCGTTACGTTAAGAGTTGAGGGGGGGACGTTACTCCACGAAAATATGCGATGGCAATCACGTGACTTGCAGCGTGCATGGAACAAATTACGTTATTAAGATAAATGGACTTTGTTTTCAATTGTAGTGGCAGTTCGAGCTGCTTTCTCTCTACTTCCAAGATATCATATTGATGCACTCTCATTCTTCTTCTTCTTCTTCTTCTTCTTCTTCTTCTTCTTCTTCTTCTTCTTCTTCTTCTTATTATTATTATTATTATTATTATTATTTAAATACATACTATATATATGAATAATAATGTGTCGATATAATTATAAACTAAGCTTAGTATGTATACTAAGTATATAGTATATACTTAGTATATATAACTACGGATTAGTGTATAGTATATACTAATCGGTAGTTAGTTGACAGATCTAGAAGAACAAATGTGAATGAAAGGGATGTGGCATTGAGGAAATTAAATATTAGAAGCACAGTCTGCCGTCATATTTTGAAGCTTCTTTTGTTCAGAATGAAACATACAAAAATTATGGTTATCCTTGATGCAGGTTAAAATTATGATACAGGTCCTAGGTTATGTCTGGTTACCCTACTGAGAAAAATCTCTCTAGTGCCTTTAGAGCTGGGCCTTCCTATGTAACCGGGATGTCCTTTGAATCTTATCTTCTTATCACACTGTCCACGTGATAGAATCGACTCACAACACCGAGTCTTTTACAACGACATGTCTTTTGAGCAAGGTCGGTTCACAACCTGACCAAATATCAACGGATGCAGCTGACCAAATGTCAACGGACGTAATGTTTTAATAGAAGTAATACGATAAAAACGTAAAGAGATTAAATAGTGCGACATTGGGTTGAATGTTTTTGAATTGAAAAAGTAAATTCGTGGAAAAGGTGATTTGAAGTAAAAATGAATAAATTCTGTGATTAGATGTTCCTATGTTTGTGTGGCTACTGAACAGGGGTGTTCCAGGCAGTTGCTTAGGGCCCAGCTGAGACTTCTCAATGCATGTCCAAGTTGGCTACAAGAGTAGGGGCTTCGGCCTAGCTATTAACAAAAACTAACATTGAGAGTACGAAACAAAAAAAATCCTACGCATTTTATGCCAAAATACTTAACGTTAGCTCTCTGATCTCGTGTCATTCCACTTTGCTTCCTTCATTTTCAGTACGAAGGGCGTATGAATTGAACGAGCGAGTATTGGTATCCATGTCTGGCAACAACTCTGTTAACGCTCTGTATAAATGTAAATGCTCTAACAACTCTGTATAAATGTAACTTCATTTTCTGTGCACGTCTTCTAGAATTCAGTGGGAAACACAATTCTTCAAATTATCGTTTCCATGTTGTCGCGTCAGGAAGTAATAAGAGCCAAAATTTATTGCTTATTTATCCTAGAAAGTAGATTTTATTACATGGGAGTTTTTTAGCTAGGTCGAATTCAGTCGTTGTCGGGAGGAGAATTCTAGCGACCGGCAGCTCTGATCGGTAGTTTTCCGTGGTTTCTCCGATCAACACCAGGCGAATGCCCGAGCAGTACCCTACCGAACGGGCCACGGACCGCGCGCGACCTGTCCTTCCTCTTCCTTGTCCTATCCTCTCCCCTTACACACACACTTACACTAACATGCACTACACTACCACGTATTCCGGGAGGCCGATCGGGAGCTTAGAGCTTGTCCTGGCTGGGGCGGTGCTCCGCTGGTGGGAGAGTCCTGGTTAAGGGAAAACCCCACTAGCAGATGGTAGGTCGGCGGCGGATCTCGCCATCCAGCGGGGAAATATCACCACCATTTCCCGAGAAAAAAGCATGGACTACACTAACGGGACTAATGACCAAAGCAGTTGACGCGCCCGGAAAAACGAAAAAATCAAATGAAAGCAATGCGTAACTCCTGGCGTGAGTCCCCCGTGTGGAGCATCGACTCGCGTGCCAGCGCATCGAGAGGCACGGGCCTCCTTGCGCACGGTTGCTGCGGAGAATCGCACTGGAGCCACCCGCTCGCCGCGCCGCACGGTGGTGCATTTTCCCGAAATCCTGGCCAAAACCTCAAAAATGAAATCGCGTTTACTGAACTTTTGCAAATACTACGACACACTGTTTACTTGGGGGCATCTGTTTCTGCCCCCTTCGTGTCTCTGGGTCAATTCCCCTGGCACCAGTAGTCACCCGAACTTACGCTTCGTGGCGTTCGGTAGACCTGCAGTGCGAAAGTAACATAGAGAGACCGTCTTTATTTGTACGTGGTGGCCATACAAAGTTGTGCAGATAGAACTGGCAGTATGGATTCTCTTCCTCAAGGTTTGTAGAGTATTTTCATGTTTGTTTTATAATGCAATAATGCATAATACCGACGTGGGATGAATTATTAAAATGCATGAAATTAATACAATAATTTTAATTACTCATAAGTTCACGTAGGCTGAAAGTTACCAATTTCGCGGAATTCCGCGGAATTCCGCGATGTTTCTAATTTCATTTACTAGCTGAATCTATCCTCTTTCGAATACAGTTATAAAATCATGCCCCAACTTGCCCCATTAGTAAATATAAAGAATTAACTTTTCGTGAAATTCGCGTGACCGCCGAATATGACTCGTCGAGATCCGTCCTGAGAACTGAAATTGCTTTTGCAATGTTGTTTCTAGCGGAAAATTTGGATCCCTTTTACTGAAATAACAAATTTACTTAATATTATAAACAAAAAATTAATATTTTTAATTTTTGTAACAGATTATGACTATTCACTAATATTACATAAACATAATATTTATGTACATATTACACCTCGACTGGATTACGCACATGTTATTTCATTAAAATTGTACATAAAGTAATATTTACATAATATGTGTCATCAAAGCTCGTCTTAAGGAAGGGTGTGCGCTCGATGAAAGGTCAAATACGTACGTGATATCAAAGAAACTCATCATACCACCTTTAAAAAATAAATCAAAAATATAATTGATCGTAAAGTAATATTTGTTTACTTAACTCCTAAGTTACATACCAACACTTATTCATATATTGTTATTGTTATAAAATTAGTATTATATAACTGCAAATTAGTATAAATAATACTGCAACTACAGTTTGAATATGGTCAAGAAACTTATTCAAATGCAATTCAAAGAAAAATGGTCTGAATGTAGAGCTTCCCAACAAGCTTATGGTAATAGCAACGACAGTAATTCAGCATGACGCTTTTTTGAGAAACCTAAATAATCCTCAGAAATAATCGAATATTTATGGTAATGCATGCATAGAATCTATTCACAAAGATATAAGGTGGTATGGAGAAGGATTTCCGCGAACATGTTCAAGACTGCACCTAGTCCAGGAGATGTTTAATCGCCTGTTGAGATTTTCTGTTCCTTCATTTCCAACTTGAGGGATGTTTCCAAAAGAAAGTTAAAATTCTTGAACAAATATGCTTTGTCTCATTTGCCTGAACCAAATATCACCGTAGGGAGAAATGTACCCTAGTGAAAAATGTGATCTTCCTTTCCGGTTCTTCGGATACTGTATATGAATTTTCTCTGACAGAGGGCATGAGATGGCATTAATACCAGCCTTCTTTATGCCAAATGTTATCAATTAATATGTAAGTAATCCCTACGGTTTTCTAAAATCAATTTTGTGAGTTGATAAAATTTAACCAAGTTTATATAGAAAGTATATATTTATATTTCACAGATTTAAGAAGTGCATTATTCTGGTATTATGTTACGAGCTCCCTTACATTATAAAGATAATCCAAAATAAATTTCGTCGTCGTAGAAAACATACTATAGCTCTCAGAGGTTTTGGCCAGGAAATCGCCAAAATGCACCACTGTGCGCCGGAAGGACCGGCTGAGGTGCCGGGTGAGCACAGTGGGCGGCCAGGCGTTCATTACGGCACAAAAATACAAATGGCGTTCCACCCAAGAGTCGATCCATCTCAATAATTCATTTTATTTACTTTTGTTATTTTCCTTGGTTTTTTGTTAAATTTGGTTAATTTCTTTATTATTGATTAATTTCTTTATTTTTTAAATTTTTTTTTTTTTTTTAATTTTTTTGGTTCATACAATTTTTTTGGTTGGTTATTTTTTTTTTTTTGTTTTTATTTCTTTTTTTCATTGGCGAGACTCAGGTCATGAGGCCTGCTCTTCCGTCTGACCACGCAAATTTTGTTACGCTCCTTTCACCTATCATGGGAGAAAGAAGGTATTACTTGGGCGACGAAACAGGCGATTTGAATTTAGCTCAGAGGCGTCATTTAGGCTTGAGAATCTTTTACATGCAGTAAATGTACTAACATGGGACAGCCGGCTTTACTTCCCCTCCGAAGGAAGCCGTACGAAGCCGAATTTTTTCGCCCTTAAAAATCCACGGCTTGCATCGGGTTTGAACCCGCAAACTTGGGTATAGCAGTCCGATACGCTAACCGCTACACCATCGCCGCCGCTGTCATCGTTTTGGGTTGTCTCCATTTTTTGGGATTGTCTACTTCATTTTTTGATCCGCACCAAGTTAATTTTTCTGTTTTTACGCATATTCCATGCGATGTGTCTTAGACGCCCGGTACTGTGGGCGAATTGGAGTCTTGTCCGCCTAACACCGTTTTCCAGCAAAAGACCAGGGACGAAGCGGGGGAAGTGGGCGCGCATGCGCATTGAGTAGGCTGATTCGGCGACTCGCGTACAAGTTTGACCGGCCTATTGTAGCTGTTTAAGAAATTGAAACTCTTGTCGGCGGGTGCGCTCTTCACTACAAGTTCGCGTGGAACTTCCGGAAATCTCCGCTAGAGGTCATTGATCAACTTCAAAAATCACTACTAACAACGCGAGCAAAATATTTATTTGTTCCAAATTTCAGAATTTGAATTCCATGGTCACTAATTTATTAAGTACAATATTGAGAATGTTTCCTTTTTTCTCCACATTATTTAGCGTTGTCTTAACTTTTAATAAAACATAAACATTTAAAAAATGTTGATATTAAGTTTTTGTGGGTTGGTATCGCGGTGAATGTGTGAATCCGTCAGTAGTACTTTTCAGTTGTGGAAAGATCAAACAGGATCTGATCAGTCAAATTTCATTTCGTAATTTGAATGAATAGCGTGTTCATGTGTAGGTTGCAAGTGAAGTGTGGTTGTCCTGCAACTGCATATCGCTGTGTCTCATTGACTATGAGCCCTATGAAAATAATGAACACACAGTTATGTCAAATAACAGACTTTCCAACTTGGCTACTACTTTAATAGAAAAGAACTTTCTCGTGGGTGTTCGCAAGATAATATATTTAAAGAAAGAGTGATATGTTTTTCTGAAGAAAAACAGACAGTTGAACTTGATTTACAAAAAATTTTCAAACAATTTAGATGGCTACAAACTCTTGAAAGCGAGTATACATCCATTTAAGTAAGCAGTTCCATTTACAATTTTTTCAGTTTTGTAGTAGACTTATTCTTGATTTGAGTATTGTTGAGTGATTGAATTAATAAGAATATTAATTGTTAATAATAATTATTATTATATTTGTAGTCTTCTGATCTCCATCTTCCAAAAATTCGATATTCACAAATTATGTAGTATGTGTGTTTACTATATGTTCGTGACTCAACTTAGCCAAAAATTAACATCACGGTTTTCCACTCATACTATTTTAAAGAGCCAATGATTGTTGGTTATTATATCTTTCACTAGAAGGAGATACCGCGCCTTAAGCGATCTAAAAGCAACAAATAATTTGTTCGACGCATTCGCCAACCGTCGATAGGTACGTTAGAGGAAACCGGTTGCTATATTTTGAAAATCGCAGGGTACCTGCCTCTTCCACGAAGTCATCGAGCACGTGAAGGTCAATTCAGAGCGTCTCATCACAGAATGAGATAGAGAGTGAAAAACTGCACCTCCTAATCTGCCGCCCAGAGCCAATGTTCTTCAATAACTACAGTGTAACGAGAAAGTCGTAAAAGAGTTTTATTATTGCCAGCACTTTAGACGGAAAAGTTGATAGCTTTACTATGGACAACGAAATAGTCATTTAATCTCGATGATTTCATGAATATTTCTTTTTAATGGATACCGCATAATGAAAGATATCACAGGAAAAATATTTTCGCTAATGCTAACGTTTTAATGACTCAGTATTGTACATTTAATCTCTTAACTGTGATTCACTTCTTGCGACGACCCGTGAGAAGTTACTTCTCTGCTCATTTGTTTTTTTCAAAGAAGGCTGACTTTCTGATAGCTCTACAAGTTGATATTATCTTTCTGTTTCAGGATCGAGTTTTCCCCACTATTGTCGTCGCCGATCCGTTACATAGAAGTTTCTTCACAGCAGTGTAAGTTTTGTACTTTGGAATTAGTAACTGTATTATATTAATGCCACTAGTTCATTACACGAAGACTGCGTTGTTGCTTTCTTACTAGTGACTTTATTAAATGGAATGTCTTGCAATATGACTATGACCAGTTCAAATACTTGAAACTAATTATAACTAAACTATTATACGGATTAGAGTCACTCGTATTACTCGTATTAGAGTCACATTTTGGATGTGACTTAACACGCTTTTGTGTAGTAGTGAAACATTATTTAATCTTTCCTGTGGTAAATTGCCAGCGACAAACGCAAATTCCTGAAACACTCATTATTAATCTTAGTGACCATAACTACATCTCATACTTTAATTGTAATAATATTTAATCGGTACTGAAACTCCTACTTACTTTGGACTAAACGTTAGTTTCTTAATTAACAAGTTTTAAGAACGTTGGACATGAAAATTCTGAACAAAAATAATAAAATGCGATATGTGATATAAATTGCAATTTAATCATTGGAGAACTCACAATAAATAAAATAAACCAACTGGAATGGCATTGATATTCACAAAGGAGGAATGGTTGATGTTCTGATCAAAACAATAATGAAACACGGTTCTGCCACGTCACATCGCGGCTTTAGTTTGGTTTCTTAAGTTCAATTCGTGAATGTACCGTAATTATAAGACGAACAGGATATAAAAATGACATGGAGAATAAAAGAATCTCAGCGAATATTATTTTTGTTTTACTATTAACAAAAGAAAAAGGAGAGAAAAGTGAGCGTTAAAAGTCTAACTTCAAAGAAACTGGGATAGAACCATTCGTTACTTTTTGGAAATTCTCTTGTAACCAAAAAAACTTTTTTGTACATGTGAGCGCAATTTCATTTCCCCGCAAAATTTATTTGCTTATTATTAATTGACGATATTCACGTTATAAAAAATGGCTTATGTCTCTTCGTTTTTTAATTTATAAAAATGGATTTTATAAAAGCATGAATGTTTGGACATCATTATTCCTCAAAAATAAATAGTGAACTCGGTCCATGAAATATCGATGCATCTGCTTCGAAGGAAAAATTGGTATTATCTCGGAGATAAACATTTATTCGACATAAAAATGATTATTTTGAACTTATTTACCTTAAAGTTTCAATTTTAGATTTTTATAATTTCAACAGTATCCGGGACAAGCAACAATTTGTTGGATAAAATAATATTTTGTGGGATAAAGAAATATTTGGATTACATGTCCATTATCCTTTGGAGGACTCAACTAGTGTGTTCTTCGTGTGTCGTGCCAAGACTAATACAAAAGGTTTAAATGGTGTTTTTTCGATGATAAATTAAGCCAAAACACTAACAGGTTTTTCGTTACGTGGCTATGACTCAATGTGTCGACTTATTCCTCCGCGAGAAAATAAATTTCACAACAAATCATTCAAATGTCTGTATATTTTTCTGTGGTCCACCAATATTTTCTCTCGACTATCGGTTGACGAGCCACTGGCATAAAAGAACAGTTCGGCTAGAAGAAAGTGTGAAAACCACGTGGTGAGTGAAGTGAGAGACTCCACTACAGCGGGCTTCGCGGGAGAACAAGGCCGAAGCGCTGTCTACGTCAGCGCACTTTCACGTTGCGAATCCTAATACACCGCTCGAGGAGACTGTAAACGCGCAGACACACGAGATATTATCTGATCCACGCCGAGTACCAATTAGATCTCTGCATTCTGCGAAAAACAAGTGACTGCCGCTCGCAGTGCTTATCTGGCGAGTGCTGGGAAGAAGACATGGAAGATACGCGCCGTGCTCGCCGCTATTGTGAATCTCGGAGCTATTTAGCCTCTGGACGAGAGGTTTGCCACCTTGGTATCAGTTTCGGTCGGTCGATCGCGTGGTGCCCGGGGCAGCCGGATGTCACTTGCTCTTGGATTCTGGACTCTCCCAAGCCCACGTGTTCGCTATTCACCTTCGCCAAAACCCCATGTAATAAAAATAACAGGGAGACGCTGAATTTATGCAGTAAGGCTGAATTTATCCAGTAGGAAATCGCAAAGCAACTATATATCAATAGTTACTGATTTGTGGTAATTTCTGGAAGAAATAAAAATAGGGTTGCAAATGAAGTCGGGTGATTGACCATTGCGTATTTTTCCATGCCATTGGAATAGCGATTTTTCTCCTTAGAACAATATTACACGTGCAGTCTACCACTCCCATGACGGTTTGAAATATTCATGAACTGCATAGACACAGTGTTCTATAGGCTGGTAATGCACGAAGATGATGCAGCGTACGCGAAAAAAATGTTTAACGAGTGAGGTCGTTGGTCCTTCTACAAGAGTGCATGTGCAAGTGCATGACATGTATTGCAGTTTTATGTCAATGAGAGATTTCATATTTCATACTTTTATTAGACATTGTTTTAGAAATTCAAAATATTTTGAGAAAATAGAATTGCCTTTTAAAATCCAATAAAATGTGGAAAACATTGATTGTTTCGTGAATACTATGTTATGTCACTGTCAAAGTTACTAGCTCAAGAGCAACTATGCGTACAGCGGGAGATCCGAGTTCGTTTCCAGGCTGGGACAGCTAATTCTTGAATAAAGAAAAGATCGCTAATTTTGTGAATAATTAATTAATACATGTAATAATGTATACTCATATATAAATCTACAAGGGCGTTGGGATACAACGCGGTAATCTCTGCAAATACTGAACCAATATCGATGAAGGCGGATGGCACGGTGCGGGGATACAATACAACAGAAGTAGGCTTCACCGCAGGGAGGAAATAGATGGAATTCATTCTTCATTCTAATACATTATTGTAATAAATACCTGGACAATAAATGAATGTTGGTTTTAATTGAAAGAAAAGAAGAGCTTTCTTTCTTTCTTTTAAACATTGTAAATAAAAATATAATTTCGTTCCCCCCATAATCACTAAATAAATTACGTATAGATCAATAAATTCGAAAAAAAAAAATATAGGACCACGCATGCGCAAAACGTTACCGAAATAGTTTTCCCTCCTTCAGTGGTTTTTCTCACCTGAGTAGTAGTGTCTTACAACTTTGTAAGGAAACTAGTTTACCCTGGCATGACCCGACGCTTCCACGACTTTCGAAGGCTACGAAACTACGAGACTAGTGCAGTCGTTTGGTTTAGTTGTATTTTTCGTGTTTCCGGGCGCGTCAACTGCTTTGGTCATTAGTCCCGTTAGTGTAGTGCATGTTTTTCTCAGGAGGTGGCGGTGATCTTCCCCCGCTGAATGGCGAGATCCGGCGCCGACCTACCGTCGGCTAGTGGGGTTTCCCCCTAACCAGCACTCTCCCACCAGCGAGGCACCGCCCCAGCCGGGACAAGCTCTAAGCTCCCGACCGGTCTCCCGGAATTAGTGTAAGTGTGTGTGTAAGGGGAGAGGATAGGACACGGAAGAGGAAGGAAAGATCGCGCGCGGTCCGTGGTCCATAGCCCCACGTTTGGTACCGGCACCGGCATTCGCCTGGTGTTGATCGGAGAAACCACGAAAAACTACCGATCAGAGCAGCCGGCCGCTAGAATTCTCTTCCAGACAGCGACTGAATTCGACCTAGCTGAAAAGCTAGTGTCGAAAATCCTGCCTCCGTCAGGACTCGAACCTAGGACCTCCCGGTCAGAGGCGCTGCAGTGGCATCATAGTGCAGTCGTCATAAGCGACTCCTTCACCACCCAGTCAATAATTCGTGAATGAGGAAGCGAATAAGCTTTTCAGCGAATCAGCTGTCGCAGTCGCGATCCTTCAGAGAAACTACTGCTCCGTTCGAAGAGTACTGGCGACAACTTCCCAACGACTCCTGACATATGCCTGGACCTCGGGTATTTTTTAAATGCGTTTTCAACTGTAGATATGTCAAAAAATTCATTACCACTAATTTATGCATTACCGTAAATAAGAGTAAAATTGATCGACATGTTTCAGCACTTTCAGTATCTACAGAGAAATGTATTAAATATATCTTAACTAACTTATACCATATTGAATATCTAATCAACGTATACCATACTAAATTGATTGAATACATTTATAGTAAATAAAAGTTCAATGACAAGTCACTAAAAATACTTACGAAATACCATCAGTACGTTCTTCGCTAATCAGTGCAGTCATTGTTATTTTTATATACGGTACTGAACGTGGCCTTTTAGATAATGTTTGTTTGTACATTAGTCATGACATGAGATAATTCCTAAAAAAATTAATCTCTGGTCAAAAAAGTCTAATATTGGGTATTCGATGTACGTCAATGAATTTAGGGAGCAATTTTCATTTAGAAACGCAATTTATGCTTTTAAACATGTATTTTTGAAACATGCAATATTTCTAGTTGTTTCAAAATATTCATATTATGAAAAAAGAACTTTTTTAGACTTCTTTCAATGGTATTAAATTCATGGAACAAAGAACAATAGTCTGCAATACAACTATAGAGTCAGCTATTGAAAAGCTAAATACATTATAATACTAATTTTCGAGAATTCAGACGACTTAAAGAAAATTCGACTTTATTCAGCTTTTTTTATTGGATAACCGAAGCCTTTAAGGCTGAAGATCCAAAGTTGCCTCGTGTCTGAATGGTCGCGGGTTCATGGCCCGGGGCATGGATGTTTGTGTATGTCCGTATATCGTTACCGTTACCCTCAATGTTATAGTGGACCTTAGTAATTAGAGCGGACAATAGTAGGCTATATGACCTTAGTACTTGAAACGCGACTTTAAATAAGGAGAAAAAAGAAATTAAAGATACATTTTATAGGCGTGTTTTGAACACAACTTAAATACTCGCTAAGTATTGAAGTTAAGATTGCATTACAATGTGTGACATGAAAAAGGAATTGATCCCCAGTAAAATTGAAATCGTAGAAAATATTCAATGAATATATTAACAGATTGAACTTTTTTATCGACAGGCATTTAAAAAGAAAAAACTTCGATAGTAGAGACCTCGGAATGTGCACTTTCCATTGTTTAGGTAAATTATAGGCATAGAATGATTGCATCCTTAATAATGACAAATAATTCATAATTTTAGAGTTCTGTTCTAGTTCTGTTCTAGATACTTCTGAGTAGTATATTATTATAGGTATTGAATCACGTCATATTAACCATTTTACATCAGTGTTTTAACACGTGACTATTTTTCATAGTGTAATATTGATGCGTTTATTCTTCTTATGATTTTTTTTTACTTTTTCAAATATTAAAATACTTCGTTATAGATAGCTACTATAAAATTTGTCACTTTTTTATTCACACTGTAAGAGGAGTATTTACGAGTATTATTTCTTACTACAGAAAGTCTCAAATCTAGAAGATTCCACGATGTACATTTTAATAAAGTCTGAGAAGGTCAAAAACATGCAACGTAATCGACAAATACAAGTAATAATCACGTACTACTTATCAGACTTATTGGGTAACGCGGAATGAAGCCCACTCGGAACAAACAGCTGATAGAGTTGGGAGCTGGCGAGGCAGTGGGGGCGACCCGTGAAGTCGCGGTTCGCCGCTCCTCTATCGGCTGAGTCGCCACGGCTAATTGGGAGGGATCAGCGGCCCGCCCAGCCAGCCCTGCCCTTCCTCGTCTGAGTCACCGTCACATCTGCCTCCACGTTCCGCTCTTCATTCACTTCACTTCATTTACCAGTGGCGTCACGCGGTTGCGTTGGGGAAAGTTGCTTCGTGTATCATCTATATTCTGGCACGTGAGTGTATCAGCTATATTCTGGTACGTGAGGATGGTCCTAGGGGTTGATATATTTTTGTGATCTGCCTTCGCGTTTCGCTCTTCATTCACTTCACTTCACTTCATTTATCAGTGGCGTCACGCGGTTGAGTTGGGGAAGGTTGGTTTGTGTAGCACCTATATTCTGGCACGTGAGGATGGTCCTTGGGGTTGATATATTTTTTGATCTGCCTCGCGTTCCGCTCTTCATTCACTTCACTTCATTTCCAGTGGCGTCACGCGGTTGCGTTGGGGAAGGTTGCTTTGTGTATCATCTATATTCTGGCACGTGAGTGTAACACCTGTATTCTGGCACGTGAGGATGGTTCTTGGCGTTGGTAGATTTTTCTGATCTGCCTCCGCGTTCCGCTCTTCATTCACTTTACTTCATTTGCCAGTGGCGTCACGCGGTTGCGTTGGGGAAGGTTGCTTTGTGTATCATCTATATTCTGGTACGTGAGGATGGTCCTTGGGGTTGATATATTTTTCTGATCTGCCTCCGCGTTCCGCTCTTCATTCACTTTACTTCATTTGCCAGGGACACTTATTCTGGCACGTGAGTGTAACACCTGTATTCTGGCACGTGAGGATGGTTCTTGGCGTTGGTAGATTTTTCTGATCTGCCTCCGCGTTCCGCTCTTCATTCACTTTACTTCATTTGCCAGTGGCGTCACGCGGTTGCGTTGGGGAAGGTTGCTTTGTGTATCATCTATATTCTGGCACGTGAGTGTAACACCTGTATTCTGGCACGTGAGGATGGTTCTTGGGGTTGGTATATTTTTCTGATCTGCCTCCGCGTTCCGCTCTTCATTCACTTTACTTCATTTGCCAGTGGCGTCACGCGGTTGCGTTGGGGAAGGTTGGTTGTGTATCACTATATTCTGGCACGTGAGTGTATCAGCTATATTCTGGCATGTGAGGATGGTCCTTGGATTTATGTTTTTACGCTCGTCATAATAGACTAAACAAATATCTATAGTTTCATTTCAAAAAAGCAAAGTTACCTTAATATCTCGTAATACACAAGTGATTAAATAGAAATGAATTCATTTATCACTTAGCCCTATTCACTCATGCACTTCCTTAAAAGACTGTACTGGAATAACTGCAACCGTTCAAAAACTGAAGGTGCTAAAGTTACGCGACTAATCTAGTATATCAGAATGTGCGTTTTCAAAAACGTTTACTATCCTACGTGCTCTGTACAACGTTCATTGCTTGTCAACAATTGGATCCTCCAATTGGCGTCATTTGATTTTCATTATCATGTCGCGGAAGACGTATGTTTCTACGCGGACATATCAAAGATAATTTGACAGAGAGAGTGGATTTCCTTATATCACTATCTCACTTAGCTAAGTGACCCATTGCGCAGGGATCAGGGGCCGCCATTTCCGTACATCTGGGTACCGAGGTTCAAATTCCAATTATTCCAAATGATATTTCTCCTAAACAAAACGGATTTGTTATTTTTATTCAATTTCCCATGTCTCCAATGTCAATGCCATTCTCAGACTCATTAATATAATTGCAGTTGTCTTTCGCTGTGGACATTCTGTGCTGGTGATATGGATCATGCATGGCACCACACAATACCTTGTTCTACCGGGGGACGTTAACCCCGGGCAGCTGAGCTTTCGCTTTTACCCTCACCCCTCGCAGGCGCACAGTATGCCGACAGGCTTGTATCTGGATTCCACGAAAACTCAGATTGCCTTCTCGGCAACCTCCCTATTCAATGCCTGGGTAGGGCCGCCCTACCAGATCAGAGCTCCTAGCCATCCAGGCTAGTACTGCAGCTGACTGCCCTGGCGCCTCCGCGCCGTGCAATTCAGGCGCCTCGCCACATCGCGTCACGCCGTCAAACACGCCCCGCTGCGCTTCCGCTACTCCACTTTTGTGAATGTGTTCTGCGATTGCGTGAGCCAACGCTGAGCGATGTGCTTGCGTGACTGCGCGACGTCGCTTAACGTACGCACTCACGCGTTCGGTGCGGTCACGTGTCCAGCCTTCATAGGTGCAGGGAGGAAGTTGGATTCGTTGTGAGTTGGGTAGTACTTCCTGGATTGGTTTTGGGTTTGGTTTTGTTTTGTTCGTGTTTCCGGGCGCTTCAACTCCTTTGGACATTAGTCCCGTTAGTGTAGTGCATGTTTTTTCTCGGGCAATGGCGGTGATCTTCCCTCGCTGGATGGCGAGATCCGGCGCCAACCTACCGTCGGCTTGTGAGGTTTCCCCCTAACCAGCGGGGCACCGCCCCAGCTGGGACAAGCTCTAAGCTCCAGACCGATCTCCCGGAATATGTGTTAGTGTAGTGCATGTTAGTGTAAGTGCGTGTGTGAGGGGAGAGGATAGGACAAGGGTACTGCTCCGGCATTCGCCAGGTGTTGATCGGAGACACCACGGAAAACTACCGATCAGAGCAGCCGGCCGCTAGAATTCTCCTCCAGGCAGCAACTGAATTCGACCTAGCTGAAAAGCTAGTGTCGAAAATCCTGCCGCCGTCAGGACTCGAGCCTAGGACTTGCCGGTCAGAGGCGTTGCAGTGGCATCAGTTGATGCACTGAGCTACCGCTGTCGGTTACTTCCTGGAATATCTACTGGAATGGAGTTTTGACTTCGTCACTGGCACGTTTGATGATGATAGATATTGAAAGAAGCCCATCAAATAACCTATAAAAATTTCGATATAAAGGAAAAAAAGGCCGTGGTAATTTCTTCAAAGCTTCACTACTAGATCTATAAAGAAGCAGAAGTAGTAAAAATAAAATTCCCAATAATTGTCATTATTTATTGTTGGAAAACAAATTCGTTACGCCTAAATTAAGAAAAAAATGCAGAAAACGTAATACCTAAAAATAACCGTCATATCTTTTTTCCTGTTTGCACGATTTTTAATTAATTTATAGCCTCCAGTCGCAGCAAAAAAAAAAAGAAAGAAAGGAAAGGGAAGTTATATCTCTTTCAGGGACATCCTCAGATTTCTTCTGTATCTTCACTTATTTGCTCCTCCGGAGATTAAATAGAATCAAAATACCCTGGTACTGGTCTTACTCATTTTGGTTTTATTGGATAATAATGAACATTCATATTTCATAAAAAAACTTATGAAAAACAACCCCCTTTTGGTACTTTTTGATCTGATTTTGGCATTACCATTAGCGACCGCAGAAAGCGATTGAATTTGATGTACTTTAGCCGTACAACGTTTCGTATCTCACGGTTATTATGTCTTATTGTAACATTTATTAATTAAAACTATAATATATCGTGAGGATTGGTTAGTTTTTTCTTCATTTAAGTAATTATTCCAAATAGTATTAATCAAACGATTTTCGAGTTAAATATGATTCATAAATGTACTTTCAAAAATAATATTTTGCTATTCCCACAAATGGTTCAGATAGACCGTTCTGCAAAACGTTTTTTCGCTTGAATTGCTGTTTTATTGTGCTAGAATTGTTGTGGGAATCGATAGAATAATTAAACTGTAGTGAAACATTCACAGCTTCTTCACGTTCTTCATCGAAGTTCTTCAAATTGTCTCATTTAATTTTTCGCTGCAGCAGGTTTTGAAGAGTATGTGGAACGTCTCAGACCGTATTCTGATGGTAAATACAATTGAGAACCTTCGAAAATTAAACTAGCGCACTATTTTTCTATTTGATTTAGTTCTAAATATATGTAAAAATATGAAATTGCGAAAATACACAGAAAATACACATTTTGTATTATTTTTCGTACTCAAAACTTAAACCTTGACGAGAGATGAAAGTTGAAGACATGAAGGAAATGAGATATATTAGAGAAATAGATGGTGAAATGAAAAGAAAGGGGAGCTGTACCACCCCGAAAAAACTTGCAGCAAAGTCTTCGTCCACCACAAATTCCTTGACGGGATGAGATCTTGAACTTCCGTAGTACTCTAAGGTTGAAAAATAATGCGGTGGCTCTCGGAATTTCTGGGAGGAATGACACTGCCTTCACGAACTATTATAAAGAGGTAAAAACTATTATTGTCCATCAGTTGGAAAACCAATAAAAAAATGTATAAAGTTGCAAGGACGAAAATCCTTGCACCGTCGGAATTCGAACATACAACATCGTGGTCTATATCAAATGCGGACTCATAACTACCTACATTATTACAATCTACAGTAATGATTGATTAATTGATTGTTAATTATTCCGGTATTTTGATTAATGGATGGTTAATTATGTCTTTAGGGGTCCTAAGGTCTTTAGTCCCGTAAGTGTGATGCATGCTTTCTCCTCGGGAGGTGGTGGTGATATTCCCCGCTGACTGACAGAGTCCGGTACCGACCCATCGTCGGGTAGTGGGATTTTCCCAACGAGGTGTCTCACTTATTCGCCCCAGCTGGGACAAGATAGATGTTTCCGACCGGTCTCCACGTGTGGTATTGTAGTGCATGTAAGTGTAAGTGTGTGTAAATAAAGGGTGATGATAGGACAAGAAAGATGAAGGAAAGATAGCGCGAAACCCGTGGCCCGTGTGTTAGGGTGAAGCTGCAGCATTCACCTGTAATTGATCGGAGATACCACAGAAAACTACCGATCAGAGCAGCCGGCCGCTAGAATTCTCCTGCAGAGAGCGACTGAATTCGACCTAGCAGGTGTCGAAAATCCTGCCGCTGTCGGGACTCGAACCTAGGACCTCACGGTCAGAGGCACTACAGTGACATAAGTTGATGCCCTGAGAGTTGATACCCTTTCTCGGTGCCAATAATAAAATGCGGTTAAAATAACTTACGATGTAAAAGCAGCGTGGAATGACGCGGGGGGCGTTCGCCATGAAAACGCGTGTGTTTGCACAGGCGTGCCTTTACGAGCGGTTGGCTGGCCCCTAGGGTTGCCGCGCGCCGAAACGACACGTTTCCGGTGACGCTCGGAGCGCGGACAATTTCCGGAAATGTTTGGCAACGTCCGGATGGCAATATGAACCGTTCGATTCGCGACTTTTTTTTTTTTTTTGCACGCGATGTACGTGCGCAGTTGTAACTGTTTTATCAGGAAGTGGGGATTTCGAAAACGAAAACAGTCCAGAGAAATGGCACAATTTTGCGAACGCATGAAATAATAAATAAAGATCTGGGACGCTGATATTTTTTTTGAAAGGATCGAAACAGTATTGGGGTATGTTGTTGCGAGTAGTAATGAGGAAAGAGGAAAATTATTATGCAACCTGAGTAGAAAGATGACACAAATTTGTTTTATGACCAAACGATAGTTTTTTCTGGTATTAGGTTTTGTTAATATTAATATTGCCACCCGCGATGGCTCGTACCGGGAGCGGTAACTCAGTGCATCAACTGATGTCACTGCAGCCCCTCTGACCTGGAGGTCCTAGGTTCGAGTCCTGACGGCGGCAGATGATTTTCTACACTAGCTTTTCAGTTAGTTCGAATTCAGTCGCTGTCTGGAGGAGAATTCTAGCGGCCGGCTGCTCTGATCGGTAGTTTTCCATGGTTTCTCCGATCAATACTAGGCGAATGCCGAAGCAGTACCGTACCAAACGGGCCACGGACCGCGCGGGATCTGTCCTTCCTCTTCCTTGTCCTATCCTCTCCCCTTAGCTTAGAACTTGTCCCGGCTGGAGCGGTGCCCCGCTGGTGGGAGAACCCCTGGTTAGGGGGAAACCCCACCAGCCGACAGTCGGTCGGCGCCGGATCTCGCCATCCAGCGGGGGAAGATCACCGCCATCTCTCGCGAAAAAAACATGCACTACACTGACGGTACTTTGCACTACACTGACTTCCTCTTCCTTGTCCCATCCTCTCCCCTTACACATGCACTACACTACCACATATTCGGGAGCTTTGGTTGACTGCGTGCTAACCACACGAACCTCTTAACTCATGGCCGAGAGGCTGGGTCACCGCTGGTCGGCGAAGGCCCTTAGGGGACTGTCGAGCCAAAGAACAGCAGCAGAATTAATGTTGTGTATGTGAATCTTGTGAAGCTAATAATCTCTCCCTTCTTAACCAAGCATTTAGCGATAGAAATGTCCCACATAATAACGTACTTTAATATTGGCATTTGAATCTGTTGTGTCGCATATGAATATACTCAAACCTTCCTGAAAAGACCTTTATAGTTGTGTGCTTTAATAAAGAACTCGTCCCGAACATACACTGTGTTTTCACTAATATTTCCAGCATGCTTTCCGAAAGGTTATTGTAAACAATTATCTTAATGAACATTAATACAGAGTATTTAATATTTTAAAAATTGTATACATAATGGTTTTACAAAGACAGCTGCAATTAACGACATGTCAAATAATATGGAATGATAAAGAAATCAGTCATTAAGTGAAGGGTGGTTCTCCAAATGGGTTTACCACTTTATTTGAAGTTATTTGTAAACACGATGATAAATTAGGACTCTGTTCATCGTATTTAATTTTTTAAACAAAATTAAACTTAAAATTAAATTCTTATAATAATCTTATTCTTATACTAATTGGAGCAAACACCAGACAGTCATATCGTTGTATTGTCAATGCTATATTTAGAGTCACTTGTAATTTGCAATTAACTATATTTTGACACATATTGTGAAAACATCCATGTTTAAGAAAAATAACTTGTCGCAAAACTATAGAACATATTTACTTAATTTTATTATTTGTATCACGTCTACGGGATGCATTTAGTGACTTTCAATTAATTCATTTTATAACAAGTTAAATGATAAATTGAGACGTTCCTAACATTTATTAGCAAATTATGTACAAGGAAAAGTTGCAGCTTGGAGTGTAATTTAATGTCATTATTTCAAATTGGAGAATAATCCCGAAATAAAAGAAACATGACCTGGATACTGTGCCTGTGTTCGAGAAATTAATTACATTGTCTTTGAAATAACGAAGTGACACAGAGCATGCCGAACGAAAACCTTATACTCAACTTAAGATTGTTCAAGAATTAAGTTTTTTGAACATTTATCTAATTAAGGTAAATCTGTAACAACTAGGTCATCAGCAAATCCTTGCATTATTCAACAGTACGGAGAAACGTTAGAATTACAGTTTTCACAACTATAAACACGAAGAAGTCACTGACCCTATCTCAAATTACGAGGTGTATGTTTAACCTAGCTTATGTAATATTAATATTTAATAGT
The DNA here is from genome assembly GCA_964035755.1 of Teleogryllus oceanicus. Lineage (NCBI taxonomy): Eukaryota > Metazoa > Arthropoda > Insecta > Orthoptera > Gryllidae > Teleogryllus > Teleogryllus oceanicus. Next base: position 172,096,044 of record CAXIVR010000003.1, read on the forward strand.
GATATAACACTGTTCAATTTGGTATTTTCTGATGTTTTTTTATGGCACACCCGTCTGTGGAACTAAAGAATGATTGAAGGCTTCCTTCGAAAGGACTTAATCTTCTTATAGATCTTAATGATACATTTTAAATTGTTGGGGTGGTGAGCCCAATCGATGTCCCAAATTTATATTTAGGAGTCCGAAGTTTTATAATCTGCCTTGTGCAGTGTCATTCAGCAAGTTGCTACAACTTCTACTACTGCTAGTAATAACAAAAATGATAATTAAAAATGATCAATACAGATGTCAAATAATTCTATTTTTATTCATGAGATACCTTTTTCCTTCACCACTCAATTAAATATCTGACTATTGTCAATAATCCGCAGAGAGATTATAGTTCTTACCGATTTTGAATTTCTTTAATGACTTATTACCGATTTTTAAAAAAATAGTCTGTTCAGGCATGTTTCTTCTGTTGGCAACATTTTATTTTCGGCTAGGGAAATAATGATTTTCGACTAATGATGTTCATGAGCGCTATTGTTTTCAAACAAAGTCTTAAATTTTTTAACCAATACGAAACGTTGCTACACATCTGAATATTTGTTTAGGTGGGTATGGTGTAACGAAAGCGATTTTAATACATGATATTGTAATCGGTATTATTTATTTTTGACTATTTCCTATTCGAATTCTAAAATTAGAATTCATAAAAAAGGTGTCTTCGTTCAAAACTCTAGTGAAATGTCAAAGATAAAATATTAATAAGATGGTGTAATCCTTTTGTTTTTCACGAGAACAAACAAAATACTGTCAACTCCGGTTATAGTAAACTCCGATATAATGAGCCCTCGGTTTTAGTGAACGTAGGTCACTGATCCCGTTTCACTTACATTACGAATGCGCATAAGAAAATTCGGTTATAGTGAACCTGAACCTCGGCTATAGTGGACGTAGGAAATAAAACGTCTTGGAAATTAATACCCTCCTGGAAAAGAACAGTAATTCTCTCATGGAAAAATATATATTGTGTTAGTACCACAAAGTCTAACACTAGCCAGCTTGGACGAAATAACGTCGGCAAAAAGACCATCATCGAAGAAGTATCCCCTGACGCTGAGGTACCAGTCACGGAATGGAGACCTTACCGATGACCCTGTGCCTCTCGGTTTCACTGCGGAGCGAAAGGCCGTGCCCTGCGTGGGCTACAGCTGGTGGCAACGGCTTGCGACGATAGTAATAAAATCAATCATTATATAGAAATACTATTTTATTTTGACATTATCGGATATAGTGAACGTCGGATATAGCGAACCAAAAATGTTAGTTCCTAGAAGTTCGCTATAACGGGAGTCGACAGTATATTGAGTCACTCGATTTCCTACGTTGTTCTTACACGTACAAACTGTCCCGCAAGTGTTATACCGTCTAAGAAATGTTACCGTAGTGCGCCGTCTATAATCTGTTAGATTTTATGAGCTATTGTAAAAACCTCAGTGTCACTCCCCCGTAACAACGTCATTCCAAAGGTCTCCTGGAAAGCAGTTGGCGGTGAACAGATGCTACGAGCTATGTTGCAGCGGTTGGCGCATTTCACATCATCAGCGAACAAATCGCTTACTGCCGCAACAGGCGGCTCGTCGCGCCTGTCACTGGACAGTACCAGCACGGCAGAAAGTTTTTGTTTTTATGGTCGACACGGTGCCCGTGGCGCTGGTGTCTGCGACGGCCGAGCGAAAGTCGCGGGGAGAAATCTTATCCGATGGCAACGGTGGATTAGCCGATTTGTTTGCAACGTTAGAGGAATGCGTGGTAGGGATGCCAAGTTGGCCGGAATTCCGCCAAATGGGCGGGAAAAAATAATCCCTCCTATTGACGGAATTCCTTTTTTACCGGACAGATTTTGAACTTGATATTTTTATGTTCTCGAATCAGCTCCACAAACATAGTTGACTTATCAAATACATGATTTACACACAAGAATATTTAGATATAAACAACTCGTGAACGTATAAATAAAAAATCCCCTGTGGCTTATGACCTGTGACGAAGGCCTGACCGGGAGCGGTAGCTCAGTGCATCAACTGATGTCACTGCAGTGCGGTAGGATTTTTGAATCCTGACGGCGGCAGGATTTTCGACACTACCTTTTCAGCCCCGTCGAGTTCAGTCGCTGTCTGGAGGAGAATTCTAGCGGCCGACTGCTCTGATCGGCACTTTTCAGTGGTTTCTCCGATCAACACCAGGCGAATGCCGGAGCAGTTCCTTAACAAACGGACCACAGACCGCGCGCGATCTTTCCGTCCTCTTCCTTGTCCTCTCCTCTCCCTTTACACACACACTTACACTAATATGCACTACACTACCACATATTCCGGGAGACCGATCGGGAGCTTAGAGCTTGTCTTGGCTGGGAGAGAGCTGCCCCGCTTGTGGGAGAGTCGTGGTTAGGGGAAATCCTGCTAGCCGACAGGAGGCCGGCGCCATATCTCGCCATGTAGCGGGTAAAGATCGCAATCTCTCGAGGAAAAACACGCACTACCCTTACGGGACTACTGACCTACGCTGTTCACGCGCCAGGAATCTCTAATCAACCAACCAACCCACCAACGAAGTCCTGGTCTGCCGATGACGCAGGAATTTCAGCTGCATCCAAGAACAAGGCGCCGAAGGCTTGCCGAAGGTGGGTTGTATGTGGTTGTAGCGTGCTTGAATTCTAATATATTATTTTGTGTTTACGAGCGCTTCAACTGCTACGGTATTTAGTCCCGTAAGTATAGTACATGCATTTTTTTCATGGGAGATGGTGCTGGTCTTTCCCTGCTAGAAGGCCGATACGACTTTATCTCACCACTAGGTCCTGCCTCAGCCGAGACAAGCTCTAAACTGCCGATAGGTATGGTAGTGAAGTGCATCAAGTGATTGTCTAAGGGGAAAGAACAAGACAAGGAACGGGAAGGAAAGATCGCGTGCAGTCGATAATACGTTTGTTAAGGTACTGCCCCGGCATTCGCCTAGTGTTATTCGGAGAATCAACGGAAAACTACCGATAATAGGAGCAGACGGCTAGAATTCTCCACCACAGAGTGGCTGAACTCTGCTCAGTCATGTATGTAAAGACTTTAGCGAATATCGAAAATTCTGCACCGTCGGTACTCTAACCTTAGGACCTCCGTAGGTTAGAGTCCGGGCGGCGGCAGAATTTTAGATTTTTCAGCTAGTCGAATTCAGTCGTTGTTTGGATGGCGTCATTTCGTCGCGAATTCAGTCGTTGTTCTAGCGGCCGGCTGCTCTGATCGGTAATTTTCTGTGGTTTCTTCAATCAACACCAGAGAAATGCCGGAGCAGTACGCTAAAAAACGGGTCACGGACCGCGCGCGATCTTTCCTTCCTCTTCCTTGTCCTATCCTCTTACACACACATTAACATGCACTACACTACTACACATGCCGTGAGACCGGTCGGGGAATTAGAACTTTACCGTCTTAGCACGTCCCAGCTGGTGGGAGATACCTTTTTTACAATAAAATATGTGTAATTACTACATTTTCTGAGTTACACCGATCCTAATAATCAGTTTTTTAATAATAAATAATAATAATTTTTTACTACGTAACACAAATAATGACACAAACAATTATTAATGACAAAGTAATAAAATAAAGAAAGCACTCGCTGCTGAAAAGATAATTTTTTTTTCGGAATTTCCATCAATTTTGTTCTATGCATTTAGCTCTAGGATACACTCATCATTCTCTCTTTAGTTGAAATCATAAGTTTTTATTTTCAAATACATTTCCTTGAATAATGCTGAAATACAGATACGTAAAGTATCTAAATGTAATTAAATCATTTATCGAGAATCCTGTCAGTCTAACATTTCCTCTAGAGGACTTCACGCTTAACATCTCGGAAAAAACCAGAAACCATCTGCATATATTTTACTCCGCTCAGTTCAGTGAAATCAATATACTTAAGCCTGCAGCCATCGTCTCTAATCGTCTTCTTGATATGGAAATCCACTAACAGGCTACATCACTCAAAAACTCGAAATTTGTAGCTTTTCGAAGAACTTGACTCAATCGAACTTTCATAAAAGAACTATTGCATTTTGATTGATTATTTTAGGTTTACGGGCACGATAACTGTTATTGTCATTAGTCCATCAATGTAGTGAATGTTATCACGGGAGATGGAGGTAGCCTTCCCCCACTGGATGGTAAGTCTAGCGAGCCGACCCACAGGTTGACGGAGGTTTTCCCATCCAATAATCTCCCTATCCCTATATACCTATTAGTTAACTGTTCAAGTGCTGACAAGGGGATCCCTATTTGTAAACTGGTCTATAAGTCTCCAACGACAGAGCACAGTGTTAAGTGCTCGGGCGTAATGGGCTTACGAGTGACTGCAGGGATCTAGAGCGTAGGAATGCAGTGCGGTTAACTGAGGACAGGTGGTCAGGGCAAAAACAAAAGGTTATGTAGACGTAAAATCACCGATGATGAGGGAAGGGTTTTTTTGGAGGGCTTTTATCCAACTGACAACCGTTTACCCTTTCGGTCCCGTTGGGTCGCATATTCCACCGTACACTTGCGAGCTCCTCTGATCTGGGGCCAGAACTCCAGACCCTACAATACATTCACAAGAGACCAGGAACAGCCAACCATACCCAAGGAGGGACTCGAAACCACCACCCTTCGGACCGAAGCGCTGAGTCGGGACAAGCTCTTACGCACCTCGGCCATCCAGGTCGGGCTGGTTGGTTGGTGATTCCGAGCACGCACATTTTAGTTCATTACTCCCGTAAGTGTAGCGCATATTATTCCTTGGGAGATGGCGGTACTTTTACCCCGTTGGATGGTGAGATTCTGCGCCGACCTACCGTCGGTTAGCAGGGTTTCCCCCCCTAACCAGGACTCTCCCATGAACGGAGTACCGCCCCAGCCGGGACAAGCTATAAGCTCCCGACCGGTCTCCCGGAATATGTGGTAGTGTAGTGCATGTTAGTGAGCGTGTGTGTGTGTGTGTGTAAGGGGAGAGGATAGGACTAGGATGGGGAAGGAAAGATCGCGCGCGGTGCGTGGCCCGTTTGTTAAGGGACTGCTCCGGCATTCGCTTGGTGTTCATCCGATAAACCACTGAAAACTACCTATCAGAGCAACCGGCCGCTAGAATTCTCCTCCAGACAGTGACTGAATTCAACGTAGCTGAAAACCAAGGGGCAAAAATCCTACTGCCGTCAGGACTAGAACCTAAGACCTCCCGGTCAGAGGCGCTGCAATGACATCAGTTTATGTACTGAGCTACCGCTCTCGGTTCCAAGTCGGGGAGATAACACTAGTTTCATATTAACATTATTTTTACAATCATTGCAGGCTAATTTACTGAGTACTAAATAATTAAAGTTCTTGTTCACTATGTAACATTCGACATTAGAACCCGACAAGACACTCATGTGAACCCAATCGAATTAATAATTCCTTATTTCTCTGGCGCACTAATCCTCCTCCTGTATTAGTTTTATATCATTTAGTACTTAGTGTTTTGGCATAGTGTTTTTCAGTTTGTATAAAATCAGTCAAAAGGAGATATGAGGTCAGCCAATTATTCGGCTCTAAGAATGGCAGTGGAAACAGGAAGAGAAAGGTAACATTTCGTGCAGTCCATGTTCCGTTGTTTATGAAACAGATCATGCTTCCTCATAAAATTGATTGTTATAAACCACAGAAACAATCAAGCAAATTTCTCTAGAAGTATTATTTAGTTAGTGGTAGGTGTCGACCCAGTTACAATGCTAGAGTCGAAAATTCATTCGCGAGAACTCAAACCCAGAACCTCTCCGATCTTCAAGGCTGCAAAAATTGACTGAGAACTACATGAGAACGCATTCGGCACATAACGTGACACATGCAAGAAGCTAACTCAAATTAATCATTTATAATTAGTAAATTAATTTTCTTTTCAGACCTGCTAAAAGAAACTTGTTTAAAGTGTGTGTTTATGGTTGTTTCGACGGTGAAGTAAACTACTTAGCGGGAATGGCCAGTGAACAAAATTAGCTCGTTTAAATGCGGCGCTTTTTTCCACAAAATGTTTCATGACCTTGCGTTGCTAATAAAATCAAGCTCGTTTTTCATTCGAATGCTCCTTGGCGCATATTTCGTACAGAACTACCGGATGCTCAGTCCTACTCAAAGCGTTTCGCAGATATCCTGGCTTCGGGCTATCTTCGACGCTCGTTAACTAAGATCTTCCCACTTGCGGTGCAGTTGGCAATGCGGTTTGTTATTACTCCAAATAAATATTTAACGTAGTTCCGGGACTACGAGGTTGCAAGTGCAAAGACGTATATTATGCGTTGAAGGGTCACATGTCAAAATTTACGTTTGGGAGGAAACTTTAATGCAGTGTCCGAGAGTGACTACGAAGCTATAACTAAACTACAAAAAAAAAAAACTAGCATATAAATTGTGTTTTTTACAGAAAAATCAGTCCTCCGCATACCTGAATTTCAATGTGAATTTCTTTTTATTTATTTATTATTTTACGTCAAAAAACAGTTAAAACTATGTATGGCGTGCTATGGGGAGAAGTGAATTCTGTGCACGTTTTCAAAATTGTGTTATCCCTACACTAAGTAATATACTACTAAAATTTTGAATTAAAAATCTCTCTAGAACTAGAAAATGATGTGGAATTAGATCTAGAAAAAGTTTCTAGAAATAAAATTGTTCCAGTTTGTGTCTGTTTTATTTCTGTCGGTGCTTTTTTGCTTCTGAAAGAGAGAAAAAAGGACTCGAATTGGTCTGAGATGATTTGTCGGAAAGAGATTGAATAAGTTATGAAGACTAATTTAGATGTATTGTACTGATATCTGCTTTTACCACTTTCGGAATCATATGAGTTACGTTTAGAATGTAGAATCAAAGTTAATAGTAGAAGATGTGAACGAAAGATAGATTTTTGCCTTTTCCTTTATCAAACATAGCCGACGCACTGACGTTTGTGCAGAAATATCTCCCAGTTTGGTATTTTAATACTTTCACGTGACCAAGGAAATTATTGGACTACATTTTCTATAAATGTTGAAACTTCAGTATTTCAATAAATTTCAACAAGAATACTATTTTATAGCCAAACCACGCATGACCAACAAAACTGCTATATTGATGTATTTCCTCCTAGTGTTGTAGGTGGCTTTCGAATGAGACCATCAGCGAAGAAAAGGAAAAAAAAAACTTTCTTATCGTGAGATTTTTTACAATGCATTGAAAACTTTCAGTAGTTTAAAATGTATGTATTGGATCTGGCTGTAATGTGTTTTAACCACCTTAAGCTTGACTTAACAAAATAAATTTATATAAATTTGGAAATTGTAGCACACATTGAAAAGAAGTGTAGAACAAAACGATTTACATTTTTATTAAAATTTAGCCCGATTAAATTATATTATTTTCTTCAATGGATAAAAATGAGCGCTTCAACTTACCCAAAGCGTGTACATATGGTCCGAGATAGAGATTCGAGATGGAGAGGGGGGTTTGGAGATGGAGAGGGGGATTTGGAGGTGGAGAGGGGGATTTGGAGGTGGAGAGGGGGGTTTGGAGGTGGAGAGGGGGGTTTGGAGGTGGAGAGGGGGGTTTGGAGGTGGAGAGGGGGGTTTGGAGGTGGAGAGAGGGGGGTTTCGAGATGGAGAGAGGGGGGGTTCGAGATGGAGAGAGGGGGGGTTCGAGATGGAGAGGTGCCAGAATTAGTATTCTAGTTATCGAAGGTCACAGTTAAATCTTTAATGAATTATAGTGGGAGGGTACCTCGACATCTGGGCTCAGAAGAGCTACCCGCACCTCCAGTCGCTCCGCGAATTGTAAGGGTGCGACGCACAGTCACGTGCGCGTCCGACGCTGGCGGTCTCTGGCAACGACCTTGGGAGGCGGAGGCGCCGGCGCGCGGAGGATGTTTTTGCAAACAGCGTGAGTCACTCCGGAGATAATGGCAGATCGGCGTGAGCGTTGTATAAATTACGCGCGGGGGTTGGGTTCCGACCGCTCGCAAATTGCCCCTTTTAAAACTGTTTTTCGAACGTCTTGCGCACGGAATGAATTGCTGGATGGAACATCTGCCCGGTTGCAGTGAACAAGGTCGCCTTTCGACTGGGGAAGGAGGTTGCTCGAGGCGTTGAGTGGCTACGTCGTTGTTCGCATGTTCCCATCTCGTTTCTCGCAGTTCTGTACTCTTCTTTCTCTTGCTCCAGTAACGCATCCCACTGTGTGTCTCAAGAAAACTTCCATAATATCATGTTCTTTCCATCATCTTGTTACCTCAAAAACATTAATTTCTTCTCGTGGATACTCGAAAAAGGCAAACAATTTTGAGTTTTCCTTACTCTACAAACCATCTTAATACCTATTTTGTAAATAAACTGGTTTGCTATTGTAGTAAAATTCTTTACAATAACCTCAGAATTATCTAAAAGATTAACCTTATAATTATCTTGTATTCTTCTTTTCTTTAATATATCTCTTCTCCTTTCATCAAATCACTCCGTCATTAGCGTGATTCTCATCAAAAGTATTATTCTCTAACACAGTGCATCCTTATAGCTCAACTATTATTTTATGTAAATCTCTATTTTTATTAACAATCTGATTGTCTAACACCTAATTAAAATATTGTTTTCTCCCCCTTTCATCGTCTACTCTATACAAGAAACAAAAAGAAAATCTGAATTTTCTGTACCTCAGTGACCTAAAAAAGTACGTGTTAGGAAGTCCAGATGAAAATTAAAGCATTTATGTTGTCAGATTATGAGAAATTTTACTTCGACCTATGTTGATTCGGGGTTATCATCATTATTGCTATACTTAATATTTAAAACGCTTATATTTGTCGAAAAAAGAACCGGAAGCCATAACTAATTGCATCAACTGATGTCACTGCAGCGCCGCTGACCGGGAGGTCCTAGGTTCGAGTCCTGACGGCGGCGGGATTTTCGACACTAGCTTTTCAGCTAGGTCGAATTCAATCGCTGTCTGAAATTCTAGCGGCCGGCTGCTCTGATCGGTAGTTTTCCGTGGTTTCTTCGATCTACACCAGGCGAATGCCGGAGCAGTAGACTACCAAACGGGCCACGGACCGCGCGCGATCTGTCCTTCCTCTTCCTTGTCCTATCCTCTCCCCTTAGCTTAGAGCTTGTCCCGGCAGGGGCGGTGCCCCGCTGGTGGGAGAGTCCTGGTTAGGGAGAAACCCCACTAGCCGACGGAAGGTCGGCGGCGGATCTCGCCATCCAGCGGGGGAAGATCACCGCCATCTCCCGCAAAAACAACATGTACTACACTAATGGGACTAATGTCCAAAGCAGTTTACGCGCCCGGAAACACGAGAAAATCAATCAATCAATCGAAAAAAACAAATTTGTATGTATGCGTTCAACGTATAAACGTATTATCTAAAATAGCCACTGGGAGAATATGATACAGCGATGACCGTGGATGCTGTCTACCTTTCTTACAATTTAGAGAGTAACTTACGTTCATGTATTAATTATCCTTAACGACTAACTCAACGTTACTTGTATGATCTTCTGTTTGATTGCTGAAGAAGTGATACGTACAGCCTTTTTTCCTGCACGAAACTTAAATGAAAAAAACAACAACAAAAAACATGAATCCCTGTAGGAAGGAAACTCAGCCCAGAATAAGCGTGTAGAGAGAAGTTACCATATTACATGAGTGGTAATTCTTAAATCAAATTTTGCTGATTTATCTTCCATGCCGGTTAGTACCCGTCGTGAATCTCTTACAATGCTACCTGGTTTATCAGCTATCTGAAAACTGAAGTAACTACAAATTGCTATTCTTATTTCCGAAATTAAACGTATTCAATTGTGAAATTCTGAATCCTCAGTTGTATGCCTTCTAAATCTTTTAAACTACTTAATTTAGCCAAATCCCCAAATAGTAATGTTATTCTAAAAATTAAACCGGCGCAATACAACTTTCTTCTTATGATCAATAAGGAAGAAGATTTTCAGTTACATTAATTGCTCATTCAATTGGGAATTCAGAGATAACCACAGGTTAATGTATATTGTGAAAAATGCAGTAAAAGTTCATGTTCATGTTAATTCAAAAGAAATCGCAAACGAACAACCTGCTAGTATTAAGCAAAATGATAGAAACGATATTGCTTAAGTTTAATCACAAACAAAATAGATAAAAATATTTTGTATGCTTTTTGTAGAATACCCTACTTAACCATAATAGATTTCATATTGTGTACCGAAAAGCAAATCTGCATATTTCAAGGCTTGCTTTTTTCTCGTACAGATGACTGGGCTGTACATTCAGCAAACGATGACCTTTCATTCTTTCTTAGTGGCCAGTTATACTTTTGATTGCGTGACACTCCATGCAAAGTTAAAAATCAGCACCGGATTTATCCTCTCTCGCCTGCGTCGTCAGGAACATCGCATCCGGTCTGACTGTTGTTGCGCAGTTTGCGGATCTCCCGCTTAAAAATAGAGTTCATATGAAGGGCTTTAAGTCTGGGGCAAAGCGATGTTGAAAAAGTGCGAGTGGCGATAAGACGGTATCAATATAATTTATGAAAAATAATCAATAAAACTCGAGACATCAAAATCAATAATGAGCTTGCTCATTTAAATCATATGCAACCTAGGGCATTTAATACGTTGCATATGATTTAAATGACCAAGCCCATTATTGATTCTGATGTGTCGAGTTTAATTGATGATTTTTCATCAATTATATTGATACCCAAGTTTCCAATTCAGCTGATACATTATACATTATGTCACCATATTCACGTCACGTTATCGACGTACTTAAACAATTTTTGTTAAATATCTTCTGTAACTAGTTAGTTGTTTTCTTTTACAAACGTCTGAATGTGGAAGAAATTATTTAAACGATTTAATCTTGGAAATAGATTCTCTGTATGACGTGATACCGTAAGACGATTTAGACAGCTATGTGACTCAAAATGCTGTATTTTCCCCTGAATGCTGTATTTAGGCAAGCGTAATCTCAAACAATTATAACTAATGATGCTACAAAATCATGTACACTGTCTCGCATTATTTGCAACTTTTGCCATTTTTTGCCATTTTTGAAAATTAACAGAGATAAAAAAAAGAGGACTGCGCCATTTTTTAGGTATCCCTTCCTTTACTCAGCGAGAAAAATGGACCTGTTTTTCAGAAAAATTAAAAACGCCTTAATTTGAGGAAATAGTATGCGAAAATTACTCGTTTTTTAAAGAAAAGTCCATGACTTTATTTGCCGGAGCAGTACTCTACCAAACGGGTCACGGACCACGCGCGATCTGTCCTTCCTCTTTGTTGTCCTATCCTCTCCCTTTACACACACTCTTACTCTAACATGCACTACACCACTACATATTTCGGAAGACCGGTCGGAAGCTTAGAGCTTGTCCCGGCTGGGGTGGTGCCCCGCTGGTGGGAGAGTCCTGGTTAGGGGGAAAACCCACTAGCCGTCGGTAGGTCGGCGCCGGATCTCGCCATCCAGCGGGAGAAGATCACCGCCATCTTCCTAGAGAAAACATGCACTACACTAACGGGACTAATGACCGAAGCACTTGATGCGCCCGGAAACACGAAAAAATCAATCAGTCAATCAAACCGGCTGGGGCGGTGCCCCGTTGGTGGCAGAGTCCTGGTTAGGGGAAACCCCACTAGCCGACGGTAGGTCGGCGCCGGATCACGCCATCCAGCGAGAGGAACATCACCGGCATCTCTCGAGAAAAAAACATGCACTACTCTAACGGGACTAATGACCGAAGCAGTTGACGCGCCCGGAAACACGAAAAAAACAAAAAATCAATCAATCAAACGAAGGTCAGGCGAATTCGAGACTCGCGGATTCCTGGTTGGGTGGCCGGACAGGAACTCCGGGATCTACGGCGTCGAGCCCCTGGCTGAAGGAATAAAAGACAATAAAAGACAACACCGACGTTATTTAGTACAGTAATTCCTCAGTAACGGAGGATTAATCCAGAAGAAAGCGCTCAACGCCCAGCAAGGATTACGAGACGCGTTGTATCAACGCCGACTAGTGCTTTCCGCGAATCTCGCATGAGCCAAACAATGGAGCAATCGCAGCTTCCGGGCACGGCACCTCCGGGCGTCGTCCGCAACGATAGAACGGGGGCGGCGCGTGGTGTACGCGGGCGGCGGTGGATACCACGGGGTTCCTCTGGCTGCCGGTGGCGGCGGTGTGTTCTAGCACCGCCCCCGCCCCCGCCCCGCTCTGCCCCTTGATGCTATCGATCGTTTCCGGGCGCCGGCGCGCGCGCTGCCACGCGGATGTGGATGTGTATCCGGCCGCCTGCTCTACAAACGGAGCGCGGGAAACGCCACGCGGCCCGGGGGTGCGGGGGAGATGAGCCAACGTTTTCCGCATTGCGTTGCGGATGTTTCGTGCTTTTTAAAATATTCCTCATTAGCAGGAGTGTTTAATTGCGTTTTCCACGAGGACGCACGTGACTAAGGGCGTTTCTTTTCGTTGCGTTGCTGAGTTCCTATTCGACTGTCCTCTTTGTGGAGAAGTTTCATTATGAGCGTCCTCTTCTTTGCGGAGTTTCTTTATGAGCATCCTCTTCTTTGCGGAGTTTCTTTATGAGCATCCTCTTCTTTGCGGAGTTTCTTTATGAGCGTGCTCTTCTTTGTGGAGTTTCTTTATGAACGTCCTCTTCTTTGTGGAGTTTCTTTATGAACGTCCTCTTCTTTGTGGAGTTTCTTTATGAACGTCCTCTTCTTTGTGGAGTTTCTTTATGAACGTCCTCTTCTTTGCGGAGTTTCTATTTGTGTGCCTCGTATTGAAACGTGCCGGACGTTGACTGGTGCCAATTTGAAACAAGCCCCACTTGGAGGGACATTTTGAAACATAATTATTACTGATAAATGTAATTTGGACTCCAGAAAAAGGTTATACTTGAAACCTAATGATTTCTACGTAATTTAAATACCTCTCATTCCAAAATTATGTTGTGCTAGCTCAGTTAACACCCCCTCGCGATCGTCTATTGACATCCCTATATTCTATGTCATATAAAATGACATTTCCATAATAAAATGGTTCGTCATTTTGATATATCACAATAAATATATTATATCATTTCATTCTATTCGAGTTCTTCATGGTCGAGTTTCTGTTCGAGCGCCCTCTTCGTTGCTGCATTTTTGTTCGCATTGACTTTTCATTGTCAAGTTTTTGTCCGAGCTTCCTCTTCCTTACTGTGTTTCTATTCGATCGTTTCAGTTATGGACGGGGGGTATCCTATTCAAATGTACTCTTTATTGTGGTGAAAAATGGTCTAGCAGGAATATTGTTTTATCAGGATGAAACGTTGCTTAATTCAATCAAAAGCTTATTTTAAAACTAAGAGCCTTCCCGGCTACATTTCGACCGTCTTCGACACACGTTTGGGACCTGAAGGCCAGATACTAAAATAGCTTTCTAAAACATATTCAATATGTGGAGGAATCGAGTCTTACATAATTGAGTTTGTCATATGCAAACCGCAGAAACGAAGAACGCTTCTCTTTCCTCAATATACTGCGATACGTAAATATCTGGGTAACGCCAGGTTATCAACTTGTTTACTTATCTACGTCGCCATCCATCGTATCATTATTTGCTCAAAATGCCACATTCTATTTCTTTTCAATTTATCGCTAACATTCCGGTATAGTCAAGGAGGTTCTGTGAATGCATTTCAATCTACTTAATGTAAACTGTAACATAATGGAGATTTTTGACAAGTATTGAGTTGCTGTAAGACTTTCTCATTTATGTATGTGTTCTACATTCATAGTTCCAGTTAGTCTTGAGTAACTGCCAGTAGCTTGAATTCTAGTGACTTTCGTTTTCTAAACTCTTCTCAGAATGTTAAACCACAAATAACATACCTGTTACCAAAGCATTTCAGTGCCCAACCAAGCTGGCTCATCGTATACGTATGCAGAAGATTGTCTTGTTTATTTATTTTGGAGAGAAATACGGCTAGCGACAAAAGCTATTGTTTGCATTTCAGATGAATGCATTGCTTGGTTTACTTTAACATATAAACATTACGATAAATATATTTTTGCAACGATTTTTCATATAGGGAAGCCGGCTATTTATATGTAGGCTATAATTTTATACTTTGAAGAATTATTGACAGAATTATTGAAGAGTCAAGCACGATCAATCTCTGTCTTGAGGTCTGTTTTTATTTTCCCGCCAAGAAACAGTGTATTCGAAAACTATGTGTGAATAAGTGTAATTTGTATTGATAATTTATTCGCATGTTAAATTAGTAATTGATATGATTTTGAGCAACCCAAACTAGAGGAAGATAATATTACGAACGTTCATTGCTAGAATCAACTATTTTGATTTTATACTGTTTCCCTTGTGTCTCGTCTTTCAATGACGTTAAACAAAAGCTTCACGCCCGTTACGCAAAGAGAATAGCGGAAAGTAAAATTTCACGAGTAAGATATGAATCAAACTTTTAACTGGCATTATTCCGACATTCTTCTACTCAAGGGGTAACGGCTACCGCGTTTTATTATACAACTTGTCCAAAGTATACAGGAATGCTGGAATAATACCAACTATCCACAGGTTTGTTTCTTTTTCCACGTATCTTTTACACATATTTAGAAACTTTTGAGGGATATTAATAAATAGGGGGCGGATTTTAATGACTTAAAACATCGCAAAAAGTGATCAATAAAATGCTCTTAAAATGTTTTAAAAATGAAAGAAAAATTACATAAACAATGTGATTAAAACCAGTCCGAATGGACATCTCAAACTGTTGCATATGTTGTCGAGGCTTCTTCTATTCATTCAAGAGAACTCGGCTTTCAAACTTCTGGTTCGCACTGATCTTTACCAGAAATTGTATGTCTTTAATTATTCCGAAATTGGTTGCACTGCCAATGGCACTAAAAGGCGTCACAGGAACCTTAGATTACATACTGACAATGGCTGACATTACAACTTCTGGGCGAAGAAGTCGAATAAGGTACCGGGAATAGGTACTCAGTAGTTCTGCAGAGAACATTTGTTGCATCTCGTAAATATTATTTGAAGCAAACACCGTAAAAAGATATTAAAACCGATTAAATCCGCGAACAATGCATTAAAAATGACAGAAAAAGGCAAAAAATTACTTATTCTTTCGACTTGGTCGAAATCGACGAAAATGCCAATAAATGACCTATATAAATGAGTCATTTCCTTTTGCCATAACATAAAATGAATATCTATACTAAACAACATTTTCTAAAGGGAAAATAAAAAAAAATAACATTTCATTAAAATCCGCCCTCTATGAATGGCCATCGAAACGACTCATCAAAGGTAAAATCTGCTTACTCCGTTCCTTACCGCAGCGGGAGGCTGCGAGGTCCAGTGCTTAGAGCAGGGCGTGACGTGGAGGGGGGAGTCGGGTCACGTGCGTGTCACGCGTGACCTCGAGGGACTTCCCACGCGCTGCCCCCGCGTCCGCAACTGCCAGCGCCGCCCCCCCCCAACCAGAATCACGAACAACACGCCCCCCTTTCCTTTCCGCTCCCACCCCTCGCCCATCGCTCTTTTCCTTCGCTCCGCCCGAGACGACCTTAAATCGCAGAGACAGATGCAGCGGCAAACACCGACTCCAGAGATCAGCCAAGCTTGTTAGCATATACTCGTAATTTATTGCTTTGTTTGTTTAGTTGGGGATTAGGTATTTGAAGAAACTTTCAAGCATGTACAATCTTACAATCTGTACATCTGTCAAAAGGAAAAAGTAGTAAATCGTAATTACGTTTGTTATTATCATTATTCTTGTTGTAATATTATTATTATTATTATTATTATTATTATTATTATCACAAACAACTCATCAAAGTGTGTATATTACCACAACGTGTTTACGAAGTGGAACTGTTATTATTTCTGGGTCTTGTCCCAAAGAAAGTAAATCGATGTGGTCGCGACCAAGAATATTCTTCTTCTATTTGATCTTTGAACGGTTCAGACGAAACAGCAGTTCTGAGAAGATGAATCAAATGGTTTGATACGTTCGTATTGATGTAAACTTTAAATTATTGCATGTCACAATCGCAAAGTGAAAACACCAATGTCTTACGTGAACTGCTTATTTCAGTTCAGTTCATGAGTTACTGCAATTGATATCACCCGTTTGTGTATTTTTGATCATAAAAACGAATTAGAACATAATCATATTGACATTAGTCATCATTTAATGAGCTGTTGGTTTCAAATTGTATGCCAACTTTCATATTCATAATTCACATTATATAAAAATAATTACATACACGGGTTAAAATAGAACTGAAGATTGAACCTATTTTTTCTATTCAGTATGTTTTGAGAATTTTATTTCTCTTAAATGTGTGTGTACTTTTGTCCTAATTTTCATACCTGCTTAAATATGCATTAATGATTGTAGAGTGTAGCTCTAAATATTTCGATTGTTCTCATATTATTCTTCGTAACGTGTATTTTAATTAAGCAATAAACTTAAGAATAAGAATGATTTAAAATATATTTTAATTTTTAAAAAAATACCGGAAGAAATTTCCGGAAGTCTTTTGCCATTAACTAATGAAAATCCATACCAAATCTCTAGTATCAATTTCTTCTGAAGGAAGATGTATCTCTCATTCGTTCACTTTTATACGTCTATTGACAATCTTTATCGTGTTTTTTTTTTTTGTTTTTTTTCGTTTTCACCGTAATTCAGGCATTTTGGTCTGTTAGCGGAAAAGAGGTCTAGAATACTTTAACGTGCAATTAAAGTAATTATTTCCTTAGTTTAGGAAAATAAACCTAGGTGGCTCGATATTACAATCATTTTCGTACTAACAACCCAATATCATTGGGATAAGAAATATACATTTTCTGCCTCGAGTTCCTGTGGTATCTTCTCACAAAATATGTAGTATCAGTTACCTTCGCATAGTAATTTTTTTATCAGTTTGAAACGACTCTGTTCATTGTTGGCTTACAAAGAAGCTTTTTAACAAAGTCTTAATATGAATCATTCCTTCACGGAATAGTCTCGCTGTTTGATCTCATAACGTTAGCTAATTTCTAGAACTTTCTGAAGTTACCGAACGGTTAGTATGAAAATCATCCATTGTCAAACGGAGGCGGATGTTTCCTTTATGATGGTGACGTAGTGTGTGTGTCTAAAACCACGTTGGAATGGAATGGTTGCGTAATTTGGCTTTTAATCACAAAATAGCATTGGGTGTAAATAAGAAACTGAAACAGGGTTTTTGCATTATTTTGTCGTGATAAACTGTGAAACCTGTATCACTCGGTCACTTTTAGTAGTTTAAGCCGACATCTTATGGTAATTGAAATTAAAGATGAATGTAAACAGATTTTCAAACCAAGATAATGTTTTTTTAATATAACATATAAAATCTTCAAATGGTACTAGTTTCTGGAAAATCTTTCCCAGCATCAAAGAAGAGGAAAAGATTAAAGTATAAGAATCTAAAATGCATCTTATGTCAAATTCACTGATTCGTCCGTAGAGTTGGGCATTAGCACAAGAAAAATACGTGATGGTGACGAATTTTCTATTACTTTGATTTTATGGAAGTTGATTGAGTAGCATTTGAAAAGAGGGCGTGCGCATAATAATAAAAGTAAATTCATTGATTGATTGACTAGTGATTACAGGCGCGTCAACTACTCTTAATCCTGTAACTGTAGTGCATGTATTCATCGCGAGAGGTGGCTGGTGAGCTTCCCCCACTGGCTGGCAAGTTCCGGCGCCAACTTACGTCGGTTTCTGGAACTTTTCGTCAACCAGGTATCTCCCACCAGCACGGCACCGCCCCGACCGGGACAAGATAAAAACTCTCGACCGATTTCCCGGCATATGTGCGGATTGTAGTGTAGTGTAGTGCATGCGTGTGTGTGTGTGTGTGTGTGCGTGCGTGTGTGTGTGTGTAAGTAGGGGGTGAAGACAAAATAAGGAAGAGGAAGGATAAATTGCGCGCAATCCGTGGTCAGTTTTTAGGGTACTGCACTGGTATTCGCTTCGTTTTAATGCGAGAAACCACGGAAAACTACCGATCTGAGCAGCCAGCCGATGAACTCGACATAGATGCCCAGTCTGTGTCGAAAATCCTGCCACTATCGGGACTCGCGATCTAGGAACTTCCGTTCTGTGGCACTATAATGGCATCAGTAGTTGCCCTGAGCCAACTTTGGCAATCCTGGGACTGGAATCCCGGGGGTGGCTGAGATAGGTGGATCAAATTCACTGGCTGGATGAGAATTATATCGGCCAGTTGATCTGATTGGTAGTTTTCTGAAGTTTCTCCGATCAACACCAGGCGAATGCCGGAGCAGTACCTTAACAAACGGCCCTCGGACGGCGAGAGAGCTTTCCTTCCTTGGCTTTATCTACTGGACTCCCCTTACACACGAACACTTGCGTGTATTACACTACCTCAGATATCGGGACACCAATCGGGACTTTACAGCTTTTTCCCGCTTGGGGACCTGGCTACCTAGAGACGGAAAACCCTGCAAGCCGACGTATTAGTCTATTCCAGATCTCAGATTTCTGTGAAAAAGAGAGACCGGTGCGCCCCTGATTCAACTTTCATTATACTTACGAGGCTAATGACCATAATAGTTGATGTGCCCAGAAACACTAAACTTTCACTTTCTCTGAGGACTGTGGAGTAATGAATTTTCCTTTCCTTTCCTTTGAAACAGTTTTCCTTGATTGCTCTCTAAAATTCCCCGTTATCTGGTACGCACATTTCACGTCCGAGGTCTTCCTCAGCAAAAATATTTGCATTAGGATATTCTCACGACTTCATGTCACTTCCATTCTCCATTGTACACAGTGCTGGCAGAGCCGACTGGTTTATATAAAGTTTTGCAAATGCACGAAAAGTACAATGAACGTTCACGATGATACGATATCATTCATATCCATTTCGAGCGATCTTAAACAAAAGGAAAATAGATAGCTTATAATGAGAGTCATTAAAGTTTGTAATGTGTATGAATAATAACAACGTAAAATTTAATATTATCAAATTTTAGTATAAAACACATTTTTAGGCAGACATAATCTTTTTAAAGCAATTTGTTTCAGGGTATGCGTAGCGTGCAAAAATATAAATTTTTAGCCCTGATGCTTAAAGTGCGTCGATACCTTCTATCCGTCTCGTGTCGCAACTTTTTATACTCTCAAAATAATATGCCACTTTTACCATTCGTACCGGGAGCGGTAGCTCAGTGCATCAACTGATGTCACTGCAGCGCCTCTGAGCGGGAGGTTCTAGGTTCGAGTCCTGACGGCGGCAGGATTTTCGACACTAGCTTCTCAGCTAGGTAAAATTCAGTCGCTGTCTCGAGGAGAATTCTAGCGGCCGGCTGCTCTGATCAGTAGTTTTCCGTGGTTTCTCCGATCAGCACCAGGCGAATGCCGGAGCAATACCCTAACGAACGGGACACGGACCGCGCGCGATCTTTCCTTCCTCTTCCTTGTCCTGTCCTCTCCCCTTACACACACACACACACACTTGTACTAACATACACTACACTCACACATATTCCGGGAGACCAGTCGGGAGCTTAGAGCTAGTCCGGCTTAGGGCGGTGCCCCGCTGATGAGAGAGTCCTGGTAAGGGGAAAACTCACTAGCCGACGGTAGGTCGGCGGCGGATCTCGCCAGAGTCCTGGTAAGGGGAAAACTCACTAGCCGACGGTAGGTCGGCGGCGGATCTCGCCATCCAGCGAGGGAAGATCACCGCCGTCTCGAGAGAAAAAAAACATGCCCTTAACTTACGGGACTAATGACCAAAGGAGTTGACGTGCCCGGAAACACGAAAAAAATCAATGAATCAGTCAATTTACCATTCGTTTCATAAACAATCATTCTTAGTTTTTATAAAATGTCCCCTCCCCCCGTCCTTTTACAGAAACATTTAGTTTTTTAGAGGCTCATACAACTCTTGGCCCAAAAGAGAGGTGTCCCAAGTTTCGGTCGGAGTATCTCCGCGATAGTCGGCAGCAGGGACATCTCTTTGCGAAACCTGGTTGCTTTCTTTTCCCATCGTCCTCATTTCCTCCTCTACTTCTTCCCTTCTCCGAGCGTTGGGGCGTGTGCAACGCTGGGTCGATTAGAACAAGGCGATGCCCCCGCTCCTCGCGGCTACTGATGAGGAGTTAGTACTTCATCTCATTAAGGAGCTGAAGCAGCCACGGGAATAGCGCTGGCAGTTGTTTCAACCCGCGCCGCTGGGGGAGCAGACCGCGAATCCGCAGTGGGCGCGATGGTTACTCATGGCACGCACCACTCCCAAGGACAGCGATTGCCCATCAAGGCTTTCTGGGCTTAACTCTTTTTTAACGTTTTATTTATTTATTTATTTATTTATTTATTATTATTATCTATTTTTCTATCATTTATATTATTATTTATTTTATTATTATTTTTTATTTTTTATTTATTTTTTATTTATTTTTTATTTATTTATTTATTATTTATTTATTTATTTATTTATTTATTTATTTTTTATTTATTTATTTATTTTTTATTTATTTATTTATTTATTTATTTATTTATTTGTTGTATTTATTTATTTATTTATTTATTTATTTATTTATTTATTTATTTATTTATTTATTTATTTATTTATTTATTTATTTATTTATTTATTTATTTATTTATTTATTTATTTATTTATTTATTTATTTATTTATTTATTTATTTATTAGTAATTCATTCAAAAACAGTCAAAAACTGTATGTGACGTATGGGGAGAAAATCATCTGCGCACGCTTACTTGAGTTTCAGAATCTCTTCCCAACAATTTAACTATTAATAGTTAAAAGGTGAAATAATAATAATGATAATATAATAATAATCATTAAATTAGTTCAAAGAATTGGTCACCCCGACCGGGATTCGAACCCGGGCCTTCATAAAATTATTAAAATACATTGTTACCCAGTAACACGGTCACAATTTGGATAGCTGTGCGTCTGCGGAACATATTCTCCGAGCGTACGTGCATTCAACAAGGTGACGGGCAAGGTGACCATTATATACATAGAATGAGCGATAATCGCGCTCAAGAAAACTGTTCAAAGAGTTGGTTGTCTCGGTAGCTTAGGGGTTAGAGCAGCTGGGCGTAAACCAGAAGGCCCGGGTTCGAATCCCGGTCGGGGTGACCAATTCTTTGAACTAATTTAATTATTAAAATACATTGTTACCCAGTAACACGGTCACAACTTGTATAGCTGTGCGTCTGCGGAACATATTCTCCGAGCGTACGTGCATTCAACAAGGTGACGGGCAAGGTGACCATTATAATAATAATCATTAATAATAATAATAATCATTAATAATAATAATAATGATAAATAATTAAAAAGCGAGAGATTAACATTTCAAAAACTATATACTTTTGTTGCAGAATTATAGAAAACTTATTTGTAACGGTAAACGAACGAACAGATTTGATTTTTCTGTATTACTAACAAAATAGAAACTCGCCCTAAGCTCGACTACCATTACAATCAAAAGGAAACCTCAACGAAACGTGCGCATAGTAAAGCTACATGCACGTCCAGAAGCAAATCAAGGGGCCATCTCAGCATTTGCTCAATGGATCAGGGAAACTGGACAAAAACCCGATTGAGATGGGGGTCATTGACCCGGAAGCTGAAGTACATTAATTGTTACAGGCATTTAAGTCGCTTTTAAAAATTATACAATGCAAATGTAAACTAATTCATTATACTATAACGTTTGAATATGAGTTAAGAGATTACTTACTCCGTGGATTAGGTTGGATTCGAAAATATCGTCGTATTGTGACAATACATTTTAAACTTTTCTCAATTAATTTCTGTGATATTACACCAGAATTTCTAGTTTGGTGTAAGACGTCTACAAACAATAAATTGACAAAAAAAGTATGCTGTTATGAATCTTAAGTATGCTTGCGTCCGTCCATCTATCCGTTATTCAAGATTAGACCTCTTCCGATCCACAATTCAAGCAAGTACAGTGTCATTTGAGCCCAGTTATGATTACGAGAAGCTGGAGTGTTTATTTTATATTACAACCAACAAAACATTCTTCCTCCGTCACTATTTACATCAGCATCTCGGGATTCTTCCGTGTAGATTTTGATAGATGGATTTGTTAGTGATTCCGGGTGCGTAAACTACAATGGTCATTAGTCCCGTAAGTGTAATGCGTATTTTGCTCGGGAGGTGCAGTGGTCTTCCCCCACTGGATGGCCAGATCCGGCGCCGACCTAGCGTCGGCAAACGAGGTTTTCCCTAACCAGGTCTCTCCCTTCAGCGACGCACCGCACCAGCCGGAGGAACCTTAAAGTTCCCGACCTGTCTCCCGGCATGTGTAGTAGTGTATGTTAGTGTAAGTGTGTGTGTGTGTGTGTGTGTGTGTGTGTGTGTGTGTGTGTGTGTGTGTGTGTGTGTGTGTGTGTAAGGATAGGAAAAGGGAGGAAATATCGCGTGCGGTCCGCGGCCCGTTTGTTAGGGTACTGCTCCGGCATTCGCCAGGTAATGAACTGAGAAACCACGGAAAACTACCGATCAGAGCAGCCAGCCGTTAGAATTCTCCTCCAGACAGCAACTGAATTCGACCTAGTTAACAAGATAGTGTCGAAAATCCTGCCACCGTCAGGACTCGAACCTAGTACCTCTCGGTCAGAGGCGCTGCAGTGACATCAGCTGTTGCACTGAGCCACCGCTCCCGGTCGTCCCGCAGACGCGATGTCTAGCAATCCAGCAAGCTGCGGAACGCCACTTGTAGGGTCGCGGCGGAGATAAGAGAGTCGCGTGTCACGATTCCGAGGCGGCGGCGGCGGCGATAGCCTCTAGGCTAGTGCGGGGGCGGCATGACGGCGGTGCACACGCACTCGGCCGGAAGTCACAAAAATGCCTCCTCGGGACGTTTGGCGCCACCTCCAACACCGCGTTTCCGGCCTGTGGCACTGCCAAAACCAATGTGACTACCACTGCCACAGTCACTCCCACCATCACAGCTTCTAGCACCACCAACAGTTCCCCCCCCTTGGCCACACTACCGCCACTATTGCCACTGCCACTACTGCTACTACCGCCATCGCCACTGCCACCGCTACCACCACCGCCCCTAAAGCTACTACTGCCATAACTACAACAATCATCGTTACTGCCATCACCATTACCATAATCGCCACCGCCACCGCCACCGCCGCCGCCGCCGCCGCCGCCGCCGCCGCCTCACCGCCGTCCCAAACTACTTCTGCCAAACTAAAACCATCGTTACTGCCATCACCATTACCATAATCACTTTCGCCACCACCACCCCGCCACCGCTACCGCCACCGCTACTGCCACCGCCTCTCCTACAACCTCCTCCATCTCAACACCAGTCACTGAACCTACCGATCCAGGCGATTTCCTTATAACCACCGCCGCTAAGGCTTCCGCCATCCCCGCCGCGTCCACAGCCATCACGCTCCGTCGCCGCCCCCCTTCCTTAAGCCCCAGTGCAATCGCTTGCCTTAAGCCCGACGCTCCGCCACGCCCCCGACTCTTTCCCTTTTTTCCCCGAGCGGTTCCCTTTAAAGACGTGTTTACCCTGCTCAGCGGATGGAAGACTCAGGAGGTCTCTGTGTAATCGTAATGGGTATTAAATGAGTTTTTAATCTGAAACAACGACGCGAAGGCGTACCGCCTTGTCGAGGGCGTCTTAATAAAAACTAAATTGGGTAATGGGAGCTTTAAAGCGGCGTTTTTGATGAAAATCTATCATGTTATAGTGCTCATTCACTTAACAAATCGTAAAAAGCTAAAAGAGCATAAACGAATTATGTTATTGGCGAAATGTACTTATTGCTGATCGTGAACAATAATATACTACCGATAAATGTCTGCGTCTGCTTTTTTATTTTGACATTGTACAGGGAAATAATTATCTGAAATTAATATGTCTTACTGATATCAACTCAATAACAAAATTATTTTCCTCTAATTCATACATATTTTTAAGGAAAGTTTTTTGCGTATGTTAGAAAACACTTTTTTGGTTTATTTAAGCTCATATTGATTTAATTTAATTATTAAAGTCACTTTTGATATTTTGTTCGTTTTTAAATTACTATATAGTACATCTACTAAGGGTAACCTATCAAAAGCAATGGGACGAAATCACACTCCCATATTAATTCATTATAACGAACATAATTCATTTTAATACTCAATAGCGACAATACTCACAGATCATTTTCAATTAAAATTTTCCTTTATTGTCAGTAGTAGGTTCTTACCGTGGTCCTTTAGGGGCCTAAGAATCGGTTTTATAGACGTCCTGGAGGTTCCACCAGATGACGTTTTGAGCTATTTGAGATTGTAGCCAGTGGATACCATGTGCCATGAATTATTTGCGTTTGCTCCTGCGTTTGCGTCAACGTTTGCTCCTACAGTATTTCTTACAGTTGTTTAGACACACAGCGCTCTCAGAACACCGTTTGTATCGACGATAAGTCCACTGTGTTCCCAAACGTTTCACGTACGTGCACGGGGCCCGCCCGTACGGGTTAATCTTAAAATCTTTTCTCACGGGAGTTGGGATTGGGAGATGGCCTTGTCTTTTGAGTGTTGTTCCCCCCTGTCGGTCGTAATTTTATAATATTTTATGTTTCTCTCTATTAACTGATGTGGAACGTTATTTGATGTATGTTTGTATGCTATTAACTGATGTGGTAAGTATACCTATGTTATTCGAATTTTTTATTTACTTCACTAATTAATAGGGGATTTAGTTTGATTGATTGATTGATATTTTCGTGTTTCCTGGCGCGTCAACTGCTTTGGTCATTAGTCTCGTTAGTGTAGTGCATGTTTTTTTTCGGGAGATGGCGGTGATCTTCCCCCGCCGGATGGCGAGATCCGGCGCCGACCTACCGTCGGCTAGTGGGGTTTCCCCAACCAGGACTCTCCCACCAGCGGGGCACCGCCCCAGCCGGGACAAGCTCTAAGCTCCCGACCGGTCTCCCGGAATATGTGGTAGTGTAGTGCATGTTAGTGTAAGTGTGTGTGTAAGGGAGAGAATAAGACAAGGAAGAGGAAGGAGCGATCGCGCGCGGTCCGTTTGGTAGGGCACTGCTCCGGCATTCGCCTGGTGTTGATCGGAGAAACCACTGAAAACTACCGATCAGAGCAGCCGGCCGCTAGAATTCTGATCCAGACAGCGACTGAATTCGACCTAGCTGAAGAGCTAGTGTCGAAAATCCTACCGCCGTCAGGACTCGAACCTAGGACCTCCCGGACGGAGGCGCTGTAGTGATATCAGTTGATGCACTGAGCTACCGCTCCCGGTGGGATTTAGTTAAACTTGCCAGTGCCTTTACTGAGCTTCTCTACATTTACCCAATCTTCAACGCTGTACCCTAGCGCACGTCGCGACTACGTATATTGAATTCTTCTGACTCCGCAGATCTCGAGTTCCAAAGCGTGCGATTGCCTTGGCGTGCGCGGGGCATCGACTTCCTGCGCAATCGTCAAAGCCCGATTGCCACCCCTTCCAACCCCACACGCGAATTGCAAAACCGAATTGCGCGCCGTGAAAATTACCGATTTATACCGCCAGATGTCTATTCAGGAACGCATTGTATTGCGATCCGGATGGTTTTTAATTTTTATTACTTATGGAGACGTTCTACGCAAACAAATTTTGTTTGGCAGCATATCTGTAATAATATTTTTAAAAAAACACCAGAGTTTCTGTCGGGCTTTACTTGCTTAGACTTTATAATACAATCTCGAGGACGTAAGAAATTATAAGAGACTTGTTCTCTGCAGCAGGAAAATGCTGCTGAACAATGCCTTACCACATGGTTATCCAAAAAGTCGCAAACATACTGCTCAAGAACAATGATTAAAATACTCTCGCATAACATTGCAGTTACTCAAATATTTTAACAAAATTAGTCTTCATGCAATCTGCAATAGCATAGTGCAGTACAACCGTTCTAACGTAGCACGTGAAAAGCAAATATTTAATGGCAAGCGGCATCTTCCTTCGAACCTTGCTGTTGCATGCCATCAGTTGTGTCGTCAGCACTAACGCTCTGAGCATGAGAATGCAAATGATACGTTCAATCTCAGAAGGCCGAATAACACAATCAAATATTTGTATTTTTCACTTCGAAAATTTTTCATTGGTTTTGTATTTTTCTCAGAATCATGGATATCGGACAAAACAATAAACATCTGTCACATGAACGGAGACTGCATGTTTTTCTTTTAATTTCTGATCACGTTAGAAATGAGTAAAATAAATTTACTGTAAATGCATTGATTGATTGCAATATTCACCTATGATGTTCAATATTCAGTACTAAATACAATACACGAAGAATTTGAACCTAAATCTATTATCCCGGACCAAATGTAAAACCTACAAAATGGCTCTAAAAAGTGAACTTGGAGCCTTGACATGCTCATATCTTCTCAGCAGCTTTATATGGTATCTTTTTCGGTGCACATTAAGAAGCAGTTGTACGGAAACAATGGACTATTTTACTTTCAGATGGACAACTTAACTAGAAACTAAATTTCGCCGACTTCACATTGAGTTCAAGAATTTTGACGTGCCTTGGACTATCGGCGGAGTTCTACATAAAGAGATTTACAGTTTATCCATCGCAGTTTTAAATTAATTGCTTCAGATTTGTTTTATTTTTGTGTTTGTTTCGTATCTGTAATAAACGCTACCCAAATTTTCATTTACATGATTTCGCTATTTTACTGGTGAGCACACAAAACAATATAGTTTATGAACTGATAATTTGATACTGAAATAAAAGCAAAACTAAATCAAACGAGCTTAATTGCCACTTCATGCATTAATGAAACATTTTTTGGCTTTTTTTGACGAGACTAAAGCAATTACACAAATTATTAAATGCTGTTTGTGATAAAAAGTGAAATGTCTCAGGTGTCATGGATTTTATATTGAACTGAAAAAACTTTTAAATAATTAATTAATTAATGTATTGAACGATTAATCAGTTAAAACCTGTCAGGCGTACTATCGTGATAAAAAAATCTGTACACGCTTTCGTGAGCTCTGAATGTAAAGATAGACACGAGCGTTTTTGGCAAGTATTGATATAAAAAGGTTCGCTCCAATAGAATAAAAACTATTTGCAAAAGCAAAACGGCTACGGATTTTTGCTATTACTTCTAGCGTTCTATGGGAGAAGTAGAGAACGATTATTTAAATATCTACATTCCCAACATTGTCCAAGGAAACGTGCACAGGTAGTAAAGCTACATTTATTCATTACTAAGGCTTACTCGTGTATTTATTAATCACTGTCTTCTATAAGAAGAAGTAATAGGTGAAACGCTGTCCTACACTGACTTGACCCGTCGGGGTCCGTCATGACCTGCCATGCTGCTACGATCAGCGATGTTTTTGCCCATTGTTGTTGATATTGTTACCCACTGTTGTTGTGGGTAGCTGTGAACAGATACTCTCGGCAATCTTCTAGTAACAATTTGTTTCTTTAATTTTTCAAATTTTAATTGTGTTATTAGAATAAATCAAAATGCATTAAGGAACATTCGTGTTCTTTCAGAAACGTTATTTTTTATGAATTTACCCAACATTTTCGGGATTTTCTAAAAAAAATTGAAATAGTAATATCTTAAAATTTTGCTTTATATTTTAATTATACATTTTTAAATTATTATTTCATTTTCTAATATATTTTTTTACAAAGTGGCTGTATTAGTTCATATGAGCGCTTTAACAGATATTTGTCGATGTCGCAGTGTGTTGTTCATATACATTCCTAACGTTTTCAATATTTCAAAATTATCTTAGCCAGGTGCCATGCACGTCATAAGTCTTCAAAAATGTTTTTGACAGGACACTTGAAAAGATGGTGTGACAGAGTATATGTTATGTTGTTAGAGATGTAAGAGCTTAGCATGGTGAGCTCACGACACACCTGTTCATTTCTCTTTCACCCACGTTTAAGAGCGTGCTTCGTTTGAAGAACGACAGCCTCCCATTTGCATTTCTGTCAACAGTACGTCAGAATGGGATGGCTGCAGTCATCCATGGAACGAAAGCTACAGCAAAATCGGTAGAAGGCAGAAAGCACCATAATTTCGCAGACACATTTCTCATTTAGTTTTTTAAAAGCTGCAATTACTCCGTAGGACGCCACCACGTTGTGTAAACACGATTTTCTCGTGTATAATCTCAGGTTCTTCTGCTTTTTGCTACTCTGGCGCGCCCCTTCCTTTCATTCATTTCGCAGACTTCATTCTTAAATCACCGGTTTGCGAATGAGACATTATGAATGTGACGTAATGTAGCGAGATGTGTCTTGTGTTTCCGTTTTTAAAATGGCGTTTAGTGCTCATCGGTTACCTTCTACCTCTTGTGAGGAGACGAACCTATTGGTTGACATTCTGCTTGCATAACCCTCCCACCCAATCGTCGCTTCGCGTGGGATCTGACAATGGCCAAGGAGAAGACAAAACGGGAGAACCTTTTAAGTGGAGCGGGTGTAGACATTCTCGTCAGTTGAGAGACATCCCGCGACAATGTTGAAGAACGGCTCCATCAACCCAACAACTGGTATGTCTGTTTCTGTTATGAACGTATCCGAATATTCAGATACTTTCAGCATGTTTAATGAATTTGATGTAATGTATCTAACTGCATTAGATGATTGATTATTTCAATGTTAAATAAATTTCCATTGCATGCGGGAAAATAATTTTTAAATTCATTATTTAAGTTAAAAATCTCAATTATTTATTGAAATCCAAAATCGTGCAAAAAGGGAATATTGGCGATATGTTTTTAAAATTATCGAGGCATTAATCTGCAAATATGTGAATATGAAATCTCACCAGTGGAAGTAAGAAAGCTTATTTTAATAATGCAATCTATCTTTTAGAAGCAAAAATCCGCATTGCTCTAAAAAAGTATTGAAAGTGGTGCGCCTAAATATGACTCGTACTTTTATGCATTTTATAAAAATTGTCGTACTGCATGTACTGTGATGAGTTATTTACTTTAACACGAATTTCTAGAACAAAAGACAAAGGTTGTTGAAACAATCCAGCTTCGTTACTATCTTAACTAATACATTCAATATCCTATTGTTATAAATAAAAATGTGCATATAACAGAAAAGTGATCTCTGCGATATGTTACGACGCGTTATTTATTACTCCACTTAGATCATAAGGTCAGTTTGAGTCAGTAAAGTTTAAAAAAAAGTTTATATGTCAATGAGTCTGCTATGTGGAATGTGAATATATTAATATATATATATATATATATATATATATATATATATATAATATTCAAAGTCGTGTTAGTGTTTAATATGTGTGATAATATTCGAAGAAATTGGAAAATGGGGGGAAAAAGGAATATGTCAAGCAGAGACATCTACCGTTGAAGTCTCCAACTCGCACGAACTGGCTGCGCCCAAACGCTTTATGTGCTGCAACCCGCTTTACGTTGCTTCGATATAAAGAGGAACTTCACTAAACGGCGTTAAGAGACGAGTGAATGTAATAAATTGGATAAACATATGCTAGCAGAGTCCATGTTGGTACCGAATGCGGGGTTTTCAAAGCAGCAGCTCAGCGGAAATTGCAAACAGGATTTAATAGCTGAGTCTTCCTTAGGAACGCATTCTCCGATTTCCTGCATTCAGATTCAAATGAGGGGAGATGAATAGTCGTTTCTGTTAATGAACGAACTATTTTGATGCAAATATGTGGTAGGTCAGCGTTCTAGGCAGATGTCTATGATCCCGGCAGTTAACTTTTTATGAAACGACTATAAACGTCAATAACACTTATGAAGTGTTTGCACAACTTGTTCATTTATTTTACTACGCTATTACCTGATGTGTGATAATTGCATTAACAAAACCAGTTAGTTGGACAGTCGGAATTGCATGCCTGTTTATAAAATCGCGTCGGACATTCAAAATTCTCAATGCTTATTACTACACGTTTAACGAACTATTGTTTTTTACATGAATCCCGACTATGGTTCTGTCTGTGAAATTTGTATCATTGATCCTGAATTTGAATATTTTTTTTGATTGTCCTTTCTCGTTTCAAAGGAAGCCGTTCTCTGAGGTTATGCATAAGCACGTTTTATCCGAGCAGCATGCAACACGCGTAAACACAGAACAACGCTAATTTTGCCATCCAGCGAATAATTTTATTTAAAGAGCAAGCAGATCGAAAAACGTTGTTTTGGGGGAAGTAGTTTCCGCTGTGCGGAGAACCGACTCTATTGCAGCATTTCAATTAACATGTTCTTTGAATTAAAGTAATTTGTGAATCCGTCTTTGGAAATGAACTCCATGCCTTCCCAATTTTTAAGAAATTAAATTAATTGTTACTGAATATGTAAATACGTAATTATTAATAAAAATAACATTTAATGCTATTATTTGTACCAAGTTTTGTTTATTAAAGAAGAAAGATATGTTCTGGGAATGAAGAAGTGCGAGTTAAAATCCCTTTTTCAATCCTTTTCTTTCGTGTGTTTTGTCATTCAAAACCTCGTACGCTGCTAATTTCATATCCGAAGAGCCCGAAAGCGTATTGCGTTTATCACAGTAGTTCTCAAACATTTTTGGTCAACAATTTCGTGGGGCATCACAGAAATGTTGATGTCGGCGTAGTTGTTGGGTATTTAAAGTAAGGTTTAAATTATGTATGGATAGAATTCACACAGATTAATTTCAGTTTTATTTGTGCTAATACAATATTATTATTATAACTTAGTACATCTTACAATTACAATGCATGTAATATAATATGTACAACATACGACGCTGTGACGTATATCCAGCATTTCACTATTCTATTAACATGTTGACTCTTCAATTGCTGAGGTATCAGGAAACTATGAGACTTATCTGGTCCATAACTCTCTTCTAATCATATTTTGACATGGTTTCCTCCTTGCGGTTGCTTCGTAAGTTCAGTAAATATACTCGTACAATTACGTACGATATTGGCTTTGTAATTTTTACATATAGTGATTTTTTCAACTGTAGACTTAATGAACCGAATTTCAGTGATAATGTAACTTTTATAACAATACGTATTAATATAGTGACAATAATGGTTCAGCACAATACTGAAACCTCACAGAAAAAAAAAACACGAATAACCCAAGATAAAACATAGGAAGTCTAGGAGCAGTTAAAGTGTCATGAGCCTACTTATAGCGAATGTGGCAATTTTGTTCGTATAAAAACCTTCCTTGAACGAGGATTTCATTTTTTTTTTTCAAACAAGTTTTATTTTCTCTATAAGTTATTGGTATGGTCGATAGTAAACGTTGTTTTGTAAGCAAAATCTACCAAATTAATTAAATATAAGTTCGAAAAAATTATTGAAACGTTTCATAAAGCCAATACACTTTTATTTTTAAGATTTAAACACATATATTTTGTATTTGTTGTTAAATGTGAGTACATTAGAGAATGAATTTAGACTTTTACATTCCATAAATGAACTTCCCACCTAATTTAAAAGGTAAGTTTATAAAGTCTAAGGTTTACACGGATTTCATCTCGATGAGGAATACTTTTAGCCTGTAGTTAAGTTTTAACTTTCATCTACCAAATAAAATTGTATTTTTCCCCTTTAATTTATCAAGTTTAAAACATGTATAAAGGAAATAACCCCCCTGCAGAGTAACCGCGGCGCATAGTTTGAGAACCTCTAGTATAGTGGGTGGTGTGAGATGATAACTTACTTTGGCTGGAAAAGCGGAATAAAAATAAAAATAAAACGGATGATTCTCTTGTAATGTTAATAAATATAAAAATAGCAGACTTTCCAGTATTGGCACAAACTCAAAATTGAGATGCATTTTATTCAATTAATATGAACGATAATTTTATGTTATATTATGTATATTTCTCAATTTCTAGGTCATAAAAATCCTTCCCCTATTGATTGATTGATTGATTGATTTTTTCGTGTTTCCGGGCGCGTCAATTGCTTCGGTCATGAGTCCCGTTAGTGTAGTGCATGTTTTTTTCTCGCGTGATGACGGTGATCTTCCCCCGCTGGATGGCGAGATCCGGTGCCGACCTACCGTCGGCTAGTGGGGTTTCCCCCTAACCAGGACTCTCCCACCAGCGGGGCATGGCCCCAGCCGGGACAAGCTCTAAGCTCTCGACCGGTCTCCCGGAATATGTGGTAGTGTAGTGCATGTTAGTGTGTGTGTAAGGGGAGAGGATAGGACAAGGAAGGAAAGATCGCCCGCGGTCCGTGGCCCGTATGGTAGGGTATTGCTCCGGCATTCGCCTGGTGTTGATCGGAGAAACCACGGAAAACTACCGATCAGAGCAGCCGGCCGCTAGAATTCTCCTCCAGACAGCGACTGAATTCAACCTAGCTGAAACGCTAGTGTCGAAAATCCTACCGCCGTCACGACTCGAAGCTATGACCTCCCGGTCAGCGGGGCTGCAGTGACATCTGTTGATGCACTGAGCTACCGCTCCCGGTCTCCCCCTATTGAAAACAGAGGTTTTTCCAGAACTAAACGAGTTCAACGACAGACCTTTAAATCGTAATGTAAATGCCTGAATGATGGTTACATCGTGAATAATGGACGGCCGTTCTCTGCTTGCAGGATCC
Organism: Teleogryllus oceanicus; assembly: GCA_964035755.1. NCBI lineage: Eukaryota > Metazoa > Arthropoda > Insecta > Orthoptera > Gryllidae > Teleogryllus > Teleogryllus oceanicus. The sequence continues at coordinate 172,128,791 of CAXIVR010000003.1, forward strand.
TTCGCCGGCGCCAAAATGGCGATGCCCAGCATGGTGTGGGACTACATCGCGTTCGTGGTGTTCCTGGTGTTCTCGACGGCGCTGCCGCTGTGGAACAAGTGCGGGGACGGCAAGGACAAGACCAAGGCGGCCTACGTCTTCGCCACCGGGTCGCGCGTCTCCACTTTCGCCATGATGCTGTCCATCGCGCGGGGCACTCTGGGCGTCCGCTCCGTGCTCGGTGAGTTTGCGCATGCGCTCTCGGCGCACGTTGCGCGAAAATGAGATGGCGCTATTGATTGGTTGATTTATTGGTTGATTGATTGGTTGATTGATTGATTGATTGATTGATTGGTTGATTATTGGTTGATTGATTGGTTGATTGATTGTTGATTGATTTGATTGATTGGTTGATTGATTGGTTGATTGATTGGTTGATTGATTGATTGATTGGTTGATTGATTGGTTGATTTCGGTCGATTGATTGGTCGATTGATTGGTTGATTGATTTGTTGATTAATTGACTGGTTGATTGGTTGATTGATTGGTGTTCCCGGGTGTGTCAACGGCTAAGTTCATTAGTCCCGAATGTGGAGTGCGTTTTTTAACTCGAGAGTTAGTGGTGATCTTACCTATACTTGGGTTTTCGTAACGTGACGGATGACATTAGGCCATTTTTACACCTCCGCCTTATAAAATGAATCTTTTTAATTAATTCGCGAACGTCCTTCTCAACGGGGCTCATGGGCTCAAACATGTGCTTATCACTGCTATAACGACTCATTTTATAAGGCAGGAGGTGTAAAAATGACCTAATGTCATCTGCCACGTTACGAAAACCCAAGTGTAGCTGGATGGCGAGAGCCGGCGGCGACTTAAAAGTTGGCTAGCGTTTTTCCCAAACCAGACGTCACCCCACCAGCGGGTTACGCCCCAATTGGGACAAACTCTGAGATCCTGACGTGTGGTAGGGTTGTGCATGCAAGTGTTTGTATGGGTGTGTATGTGTATGTGTGTGTGTGTGTAAGTAAGTAAGTAAGTAAGTAAGTAAGTAAGTAAGTAAGGGGTGAGAGTAGAACAAGGAAGGAGAAGGGAAAGATCGCGTGCGGTCCGTGGCTCATTTGTAAGAGTATTTCTCCGACATTCACCTGGTGTCCGGACAAACTAGGGAAAACTACCGATAAGAGCAGCCGTTCATTAGAACTGTCCTCTAGACAAGGGACGACGTGAATAACCCCAGTATGCAGACTGAAAGGGTAGAAACACACGACCCAACGTGTCGCGTCGCGGCAAGAACAATTTCATGTATGTCTGTGAGTACGAGTATATTCCCAGCGGCGTGGCGCGTTTTGGAACAGTCAAATTTGATTTTTTCGCTCGAGCTTCCCGGGAATCTCTACGATCTCTACCCGACAGCGTGTGACCATGGACCGGAAACTGTTAACGAAATGTTTTCGAGGCCGCCATGAGACAGAGAAAGATCAAAAACCATCTGAACAGAGGTGTTTTTGCCAAGATGTGGGTACAGAATTGCCTAGATAATGGATTCATCAAGTAGTAGACGAATATACTTGTAACTCATACATATTGTACCCTATTTCTATTCATACAAACCTGGGAGGTTTTTCATTATCGGAAAGTCTGGGAAATACATAGATCGTGTTATTCTCTACGATCCTGAACACATTGTCTTCATACAGTCTCTTCGCTTACGACTCAATATTTTCCATTTTAAGTGTGTATTTTCACACAGACGTAACTCTAGTGCTTTCGATAGCACCATTTTTCAACTATTTGTACCAGTTCACGTCGCGTCGCTTCGCACCCTTACCTGTATACGCCACTAAATCTGCCGCGTCAAGTTGAACACCCTATGTTTCTACCCTAAGGAGGAGGTGGGATATGTACAAAATGTGAGAGTTAATCGGCAAAACTTATCTTTACCAACATCACGCGATGAATGAAGGAACTTATATTTGCTTGTTTGGCCTATAACGATGCGAATACACTTTCTTCCCTAACGTGAAGAGTAGTGTAGTGCAGTGTAGTGTATTTGAGGGGAGTGCAGTGCAGTGCAGTCCAATGTAGTGTAGTGGTAGTGGTAGTGGTAGTGGTAGTGGTAGTGTAGTTTAGCGGTAGTGGAAGTTTAGTTTAGCGGTAGTGGTAGTTTAGTTTAGCGGTAGTGTAGTGTAGAGAAATGAAGGGTTAGGTTAGCTATAAGTCAATGCAGAGATAACTAGAAATTAATTAGAACTAGGATATCAACCTGTAATTCTAATTGTAATTCTATTTGTAAATAATCGTAATCGTTTCATAATTATACTAATTATAATTGTAATCATGTTTGCCTCCGAGTATTAGCTCAAAGCGAACTTTAATAAATATCTATCGATCTAACGCCGTCAATGTTGTGAATGGCGTTGACTTGACGCATGGGCTGCGTTGCCGTAAGTCGAAAATGCCTTAAAAAGTTATCCCAGTGTGTCGCTGGAGTTCAAGCTTGGCCGAATAGCTACCGACGGTTTTCATGCACACCCCCATCATCGTATTTGAATCTCCTTCTTACAGACTTACAAATGCAATTTTTAAGAAAATATGGCGAGACGTGAACAATCACATAATACACGTCCGCTCGGTAATAGGCCAATCATGAAGGCTTTTTATCTTTTCAGTTTGTAATGTATTAATCCAAGAAAAACACCTTTGAGTATGAAAATGAGAACACATCTTCGTTTGCAGGTTACCCTTCGGAACTGTATTATCGCGGTACAGCCATGTGGGAGACGCTGTACGGAATGGTCTGTGCCTACCCCATCGTATGTTTTGTCTTCTTGCCCGTGTACTATAGTCTTGGGATAACATCTGTCTACCAGGTAAGCTTAATACTCGCAGTGATTTTTCTTATCAATAAAATATGTAAAAAATCACATCTTCTGTGTTGGATTTTAAAAATGAATTATTCGTGTGTTCAATTGAAGTGTGTCAAATAAACATCTATATATATATATATATATATATATATATAAATATATTTTAATTTTAAGAACCGTAGTTCTGATTACGTGCTGTCAATGTGTATGACAACTTCTTCTTATCAGATGGGGTTAACAGTATTCATTCTTCAAAGGTGATCTGTTCTCAAAGATGCAATTTGGATTGAGTAATTTGTAGTTCATTGAGTAATTTAATGGGTTAATATAATCTACTTTAGCATTTGCTCTCATTTATGGGGCCTAATATTCCAAGAAATTGTTTTCAGTGCCGGTCTATTCTCTGATGTTGCTAGCATCTAATAAATAATTACTCCAAAAATTAAAAACGCTTGAAGGAGGAAATTTAATTTGTAATTATTGGTGGGACCAGTTTTCCTAAAGAATGGCATCCACAACATGAAAAGCTTACTTTAATTAAGAAAATAAAGTCAGCATTTAAAAACATAAAAAAATAAAAAACAAGAAGCATAAATTATTGAATTATAAAGAATGTAATAAATTCCGTTTGGTGTTCCGTTTGTTGAAAAGGTGTTGGGAAAATGTTTGCTATTTTGCTGACAAATGTCTTTACAGAGTCATTGTCTTAATTTCGATTCTTTATTTTATTATATAACAAATCAACCAATATAATACCACTTTTTCGGCGTCAGAGAGGCTTTAAGGATTATGTTACGATTCTACATTCGATTGAAACAAAGCATGTCAACACCTTACATGGTGTCGTCTTCAGTATAGGGTTATATTACCACGACAATGGTGTGCTCTGTATAGTCTTTTGTTTCTCCCTCAAGTAAATGCCAATTGTTCTCATCAAAAGAATTCGTTATTGAATAGCATTCTATGAGCTTGAATTAGTATACAGAGAGGAATGGTGTGCAAATACAGTGCTCCTGGTTGAAGTACTTCGAAATACTGGCCGTCAGTTTTCTATTGGCAAAACGCACAACCAGTTGCTTTCAATTTTGGGGTAATGTGTAGACATTTTCGGTACAAATTTAATTATAGACCTGACTATTAGTGCACTCCAATTATGTTAGGTCCAGATTTGAGTTTTGTCACTTGTAAAGGTGGATAGATATTACATTAAAGTGAATAAAAATTGTTGTGACAAATTTGTTAAAAATATTTATTTTCATAACAACGTTTTCGAGATCACGGTTTGATCTCAAATTATTGTTAAGCTCATCACTTTCTTAGAACTATCAGTTTAATTTAAAATTTTACTAATAAATATTAATAATCAGTACTGTGCAACTCGAAAGTTAAAATATTTTGAGAATAAAGAGGTTACTAAGAATGAAATCCAGAAATTTCATTTCTACTGTGAGCAAGCAATCTTGAACTTGATTCTTTCAATTAATGTGAATTAAATTCAGCACCTTTCAAATATTATAACTTATATTTAAAACTTATTTCTAAGACTTAAATCTAACATAAGGTTGAGGATGCCCTATTGGATCCTCTATCCTGGTTCAAATTCGGAGAATGTCATGAAGAATATATTGTAGAGATATGTTTTTATTCTGGTATTTTATATATAGAGGTGTATATATATATATATATATATATATATATATATAGGTATCTATTTTTATTCTGGAATTTTTTGTGAGTCTAAAGGTTGCAAGGGAAGGGGTTTGAGGTAAATAATATTAAAAGTTGGTGACTAAGTATGTGATGTTCAATGAGTTCTAAGCTGAGTTCTTTATGAAGCTGATAATTGGTGACAAACCACGCTGCATTGGTTAATCTACCAGGGTAGCCGACCGCTAGAATTCTCATCCAGTTAGCGGCTGAATTCGACCTAGCTTATGTAACCAGTGTCGAAAGACCGCCACCATTGGAATTCTTAACCCTACGAACTTCCGGACACAGTCAGGGGTAATGAGCTAAACTCATCCGGTATGAATTTCCTGTGTGAATTCATATTCCTGAATTAGGCAGACATTAGACTCTGATTGATTGATTTTTTTCGTACTCACTACGATTTCCAGGCGCGTCAACTGCTTTGGTCATTATTTCCGTTAGTGTAGTACATATTTTTTTCTCGGGAGATGGCGGTGAACTTCCCCCGCTGGATGGCGAGATCCGGCGCCGTACTACCGTCGGCTAGTGGGGTTTCCCCCTAACCAGAACTCTCCCACCAGCGGGGCACCGCCCCAGCCGGGACAAGCTCTAAGCTCCCGACCGGTCTCCCGGAATATGTGGTAGTGTGGTGCATGTTAGTGTGTGTGTGTAAGAGGAGAGGATAGGACAAGGAAGAGGAAGGACAGATCGCACGCGGTCCGTGGCCCGTTTGGTAGGGTACTGCTCCGGCATTCGCCTGGTTTTGATCGGAGAAACCACAGAAAACTACCGATCAAAGCAACCGGCTGCTAGAATTCTCCTCCAGACAGCGTCTAAATTCGACCTAGCTGAAAAGCTAGTGTCAAAAATCCTGTTGCCATCAGGACTCCAACCTAGGTCAGAGGCACTGTAGTGACATCAGTTATTAGACTCAGATTTCTTTAAAAAAATGAGAGAGCAAGGGGGTTAACAATTCATTTCAGCTGTCCAATACAGCGCGTGTGTGTGTGTTGCAGTACCTGGACCTGCGCTTCAAGTCGCGCCTGGTGCGGTGCCTGGCGTCCGCCACGTACGTGGTGCGGTCGCTGCTGAACGTGGCGGTGACGGTGTTCACGCCGTGCGTCGCGCTCAAGACCGTCATTGGCCTGCCCTACTGGGCCTCCATCGTCGGCATCACCTCCATCAGCGTCTTCTTCACGCTGCTCGTAAGTCTCCTTCGTCTTTGCGCAAGAGGTGACGATGGAAAATCTCACTGCCTGTCGGATGACTCAGGATCGTGAGGCGAGGAAGTTCTTCAGGCGTGGAGATCTCGTACGGCCTCTTCTCCGTGGGGAGATTCAAAGGAACCGTTACGTATAAGTCACGACAAGTTTTATTGATTAACTAGGGATAACCTATCAGTAATGACGAAACGAAACCAAATTCCCGTATTAATAATTCATTATGATGAATAATAGAACACAATTTAAGGGGACCCTGAAGAGGTCACAAAGTGAAATTTCGGATATTAGGGAGTTTTAGCGCCAGTCGTAAGGAAACATCCTTAAACCCTATTGGTCATGTGACTAACGACTTTATACGGTCCTAATGAACAACGTTCAGAAGAGTTTTAGCAATTGCGACATTGCGTTATGCATTATAACAAAAGAAACATTTCAAGCGTTGAACAAAGAAGTTGTATAATATATCAGAGAGTCTAGGCTAGTGGTGAAACTTTTAAACCGCGATACCGGACAAGAGTATAAAAATGTACATTGTGTTCGGAGTTTTAGGTTTTGTGGCCCTCCGCAATGAGTATGTACTCTGGAATTTTGAATCGACTGTTCTTGAGAATGTAGGAAATAATTTCAAACAGCGTTCATTATGAGAGTAAGACGTTACCTATCCCGAAGATATTACAACTTCTTTTTCGCGAATTTCTTTCCTATCACTTCTCCAACATTTCCTGTTAATTCTTGCCAGCGTTGTGGAGGTAGTAAGGAATAATTGTAACTGCCTCGCATACGAGAATCGGTTTGTCAGAGATGGAAAAATCCCCCACGTGTCCTATTTTTAGGCGACCATTTTGCCGCTTGTAAGGTGACCGTAGACTCCTGTAGGCGTGCACTATTTATGAAGGTATAAGGTCGTACCTTAGGCCTAAGGTAAGACGTTATGACTCAAGGTCCGTCACGTGACTGCTAGTGCATAACGTCGCTACCTTACGCGTGGTGCTAAAACTCCCTATTAATTTTCCGTGGTCGCCACGTCTCATAGACGAATCCAGTTCTGTTCTTCTGGAATTGTTGTTCCTCTTTGTTAGAAATGTTTATGCACTTGGAACACAACTGCGTGAGTGTCGAAGATTAGGTGCTCTCAGAAATCGCACATACGTGAGCGCAGCCCGCCCTTAAGGACAAAATATATCATCGTTTTAATCCGTTATGAGGAAGCTATATAACTTTGTAAAAAAACAATTCACTATATAACACTTAATCTACACGACAGATTCCTGGCTGTCTGGGAGACGCCCTTTGCCTCGTCCAACCCTAGGATTCCTGATTGGCCATCGTATGGCCAGATCGTCGGGCCAACCAGTAGCCAGGAAACATCTTCATAAGCACTGTGCGCTGTACAGATCCATCCATTTCGCCCTGAAGAAGGTTGCAGTACGACGATCGAAATTTTGGAAAATTGTGTCATTTCGTCATGTAGTCTCCCTGACAGTCGGAAATTTATTAACTCCAGCCCGCGAAAACCTACGGCTTGAAAACTACTAGAAAATATTGGAGAAGACGTATGCCCATAGGCGTGCTTATTTTATACATAAGTAACAATATTTTAAAAATTATAATAAATATAAAATAATAAATGTTATAATATTATATTAAAATATATTATAATATAAATGTATATAAACTTTATATTATAATATTGCAATACATTTTCAAAATAATTTTAATTCATTTATCAACCCAATAAATTAGGGAATTTTATACATTTTGGGAAGAGGCTCTTCAGGGCTGCCAATCCTGTAAAAAAATCAATATAAAACTATTAGTATTCATTATTAGCAATTGTTAAAGTTCTAATTAAGTTCTCTTTGTAGTATATTTTATTACGTAACATGCAATTCTAAAATAAAATCTTCAAATAAAAAGAAGACCCAGAAATGCAGTTGTCTTCCCTTGTTTTAAGCCGCGCTCTGCGCCGATGCGTATGCCATTTGCCAGAGTCGCGCGTCCTGAACTGCTCCGCGACTCTTTGCAGGGCGGATTGAAAGCGGCCATCCACGCCGACGTGATCCAGGGCCTCGTGATGATCGCGTGCTCACTCGCCATCATCGTGCAGGGCTGCGTGAGTGCGGGCGGCATCGAGAACGTCATCAACACGGCTTCCGAGAACGGCCGCCTGCAATTCTTCAAGTGAGTAGCGCTCCCGCTCCGGGAAATGCTAGCCCCAGAAAAAGACGACAGTCGATAATTATATTGCTTGTTGTCTTTGAAATTTTGTTTTGCTTGTTAATTATTAGGTACTGAAAGTTGATGGCAACATTTGTGATTTATACAGGCACATATTTTGAAAAATACCTGTTGAATTGTATATCAGACAAAACTATCGGTTAAGGACACAAATCTGCTTTCATAAAAAAATAAATATTGAAATAATATTATTTATATAACGGATTAAAATAATTTCATCATCTACTACTTATTTGGAGTTACGTGAAAAAAAAAAAACTACCGTAGAATGTAACCAATTTTAAATAAAATACTTAGTATTTTTTTCACTGTTCGTAATTTTATTAATCAAATTAAGTAAGAAAAAAGGCTTGACACAAGCAATAAGTATGTGTGCTGTTGTGAGATTGTTTTGAAAAACTATACAAAGAAACTTCATTCTTGGATTTCTGTTACAAAATTTTGATTACGTAAATAGGAACTGATTATAAAACTAACTGTAAATTATAGTAAATAAATTAATCACAATATTTATTTTTATGTAACTTCAATTATTAGAAATATTCTAAAACTTGATAGTCGTCAAATTTTGTTATTAGTTGGTATATCTGTCTATTACAATGTTTATATTCCTAATTAGGCAAATTACAAACCAATCTGAGAATTGGCCTCTGTATGGCATCGTGAAACAGGACATCGTTTATATGAATTTGCTTTAAAAACCATCATGTTTGTATGAACTCCGAATTTCAACTTCGAACCCTAAATTGCACTAACGCAATCGCTCTCTTTCTGTGTGCAGCTTCGACATGGACCCTACCGTTCGAGTGAGCACGGTGTCCGCTCTCTTCGGCCAGCTCTTCATGTCGCTGTCCATCTTTGGCTGCCAGCAGAGCTTCGTCCAGCGTTACGTTAGCATGGAGTCCCAGAAGGCCGTTGTGAAGTGAGTGTAACCATGACTCCATGACTGTGACTGGAACTGGGACAAGAAACTGGTGACGAATTTCGAAACGAGATTATGAAGACGAACATTTACTGTGGGATTCACGTTGTAGTTTCAGTGAATGTAACCGCGGAAAATAAACTTTTTCTACTTTTTAAAAAACGCGGATTCAGCATATTGCTATCCGCACTTGAAGTATGCCATTTTTTTGAATATCCAACAAAAAAGACGTTTACCAAGACAACTGTGTAGGAAAAAGTACTTCAGGCATAGAAATGTAACTAAGTAAACGTGACCCTTAGTAACACACAAACATTCATGACCCTTTGTAATATACAGCTATTCCCCTTGATATCAAACATCATATACCAATATAAAATTACAATTTTTTTGTACATTTGTTCAAAACTAATAAATCGTGAGAAAAGAGTGTTTTTTTTCCTGGTCAAGATTGAATTTTTTGCAGATCTACGGCCTTGGCAAAAAAAGTCAAAATCGACTATGAAAAAACACACTTCCCGCAAATATACAAGTTATGCATCATGTTCATGACTTTTAAGATTGCCTAAATTATACATTATCTTTTGGCTCATGGATATGACAAGTGTATATATACTTTTAGACTTCTTGATCTGCAGACAAAAGATGGCATTTTCAACCAATTTGTTAAGTTTGGTCATTCTTCAGTCTTAATTTCTTATTAGTGGCCTTTACAGCAAAAATGCTTGTGAACAAAACCATTTAAAACGGTTTTCCAAAATTTAGCACACACTCTGCCCAAGAACTACAAATAAAAACAATAAATTAAAAATAATATGCACTGAAGTACAATAAAATAATAAATTATGCAATAAAATAAATATATAACTCAACAAATTAAATATTTTAACAAAACAGTCTTCACAAATAGTGCAGTAACATATACAGTGAATGTACAGTGCAATAATTCTTTACATACCAAGAAAATGAATATGTAGCTGTATCATAATGAAATCCTTGAGAGAAAATATTTGATGGCAGGTGGCCTCTTCCGAGGAATCTTGTTGTCATATGCCATTTGCCATATCATGAATATTAATACTCTGCTTATGAGAATTCAGTCAGTATACATAGTAAGAGAGTAGGCAGAATAATACAAATAAAAGTTTACATTTTTCAGTGAAAATCAAAAATGTTTAATGGTTTTTTGCTTTTCTTGTGTTCCTGGGTATTTAACAAAACCATAGACATCTCTCCAATGGCTGGAGGCTGCATAATTTTCATTCAATTTCTTCATGCATTGAAAATTAGAAAAATAGATAAGTGGTCTCTTATCTGTACTGTTTGGAAAAAAATAAGTCTTGTTTCAAAGTAAATAAAGACTCATAACAAATTCTGAATTACAGAAAATTGATATTCTGAACTCTGAGACAGTAAAGCATGGAAACAAATTAAAATGCTGAATTTAGCAAAAGTGTATGTAATTTAATTGAAAGAGAGAAATAGTGTTTCAGAATTCTTGCATTAGATGCTATTCGCAAAGGCAAAATTATTAACAATTCTTATTTACTAGGAGAATGGCTAAACGTCTAAAAAGTAATGTAATAATGTTTACATTCATTTATCTGCCTATATTTTCCTAAATATATATTAGAAACCTAAAACACCGATAGTATCTAAGAATTTGTTGAGTGTTTTTGTATGTTAGATTTGTAAACTTTTTTGAACTGTCACATTATTATGTAAATCTCATTAATCTATATAATCATTGAAGGTAGTTCATCTTTGTATCAGAATATTACTATAAATTGTTTTAAGACAAAAATATTCAAATATGGGGCTTAGCTTGACATTGTAATGTGTGATTTGAACACTTTCTTAGAGGACCTTACTAATGATATGAATTTTTTGTTTCAGAACTCTCATCGGTAATATCCCAATCATTGTGGTACTCTTCAGTTTATCGTGGGTGGCTGGGATGGGTATTTATGCAAGCTATGTTAATTGCGACCCGCTGCTTTTTGGATACATTTCTGTGATTGATGAAATAGTGCCTTTCTTCGTTGAAGACAAGTTTGTTCATATGCCAGGACTACTGGGAATTTTCATGGCTGTACTTTTCAATGGTGCTCTTAGGTAAACAACTTACTCCCTTTATACATTTTAAAATTCATAAAATAATGTGATAAGTTAATGAGATCATGAGTAATTGGCAAAAATCCTGGTACAAATATGCTTACCTAATAAATAAATGTATTAGTAGAAAAAGCTAAGTTTGGAAATATGGAAATTGTGTTTTGAGGTGAATCACTTTCATGTCTTCAAAATCATTTTCCAGAAAAATTCATTTGTTCTTTCTTCTGCATCATAACTCTTTACGAATTTTGAAATGTATTATGTTATTTGTCTCTTCACTGTATTTGATGCTTATGTCAACATGTTCCATTTGTCGATGCATGCTTAAACCCAAATTCAAGAATTTACTTAATTTTTAAACATTAATTCCTTCAATAAGAAATCAGATTTGGAATGCATTTGATATTAGGTCTTGAAATATGAATCTTTTAGTATAAATGTTCATTTATGAAATAAAAAAAAAATATCCAAAGAAAAAATGGAAATGCGAAGAATGAAATTTATTTCAAAGTATTATCAAATATACAGAAATATACAGAATAATTACATTAAAAATACAAAAGTCATTGCTAAATATTGTTATTGTGTGTCAAAAGTAACTTTATCTTCTATTTACTCCTAAGCTTATGTCTATTTTTAATTTTTATTATTATGAATTTTGTTTTTAGCCTCACAGTCTCAATCATCAACTCTCTTTCAACTGTCACATGGGAAGATTTCTTCCTCCAGCTTCCACAGTTCCAAACATTCAATGATCGAAAACAACTAATTGTTATTAAATGCATTGGTAAGTCTAAAAAGTTTAGAAGAATTCATTTTATTAACATAGTTATAACACTTGTATTGACAATTTGACAAGTAAAATGCAGTCTGTGTTCACTTACACTGCACAAACTTGAAACATTTTACGCTGCTCAATGTTGATACACAGGATGTTGTTTGAAACACTTTCTTTCCTAAAATTCTTGATTTAAAGTTTTTGATTTGAACATTTGAATGGTGGAATTTATAGATGAAGTACCAACAAATGCATTAGCAGGGATATACATGAGTTCTTTTCCAACAGGATATATCATAACCTCTTGGTGGAGATAATCTCCCCTATCAATTCTCACCCTGTCTGATTAACCCAGTTCAGAAACTGATTCTTATTTTTGATTTGATAGTGTGTTTTTTCGTAAATGCAGAGGAAAAAAAAACAATCAAACAACAAATCAATCACAAAAATCAACAACATATGAGTGAAATAGAACAGTAAATAAAAACATATTGATATTAATATTTAACATTACATCATATGAATCTTATGCTTTTAAAATGTAAAATTAATATTTGTGTAACAAATGTACTCTCTGTTCCTGAAATATAAAATTCTATTCTTATGATTTTTGAAAGCAGCAGTTTATAAGAAGTAAAGAAATTTCAGTAAATCCAATCAATGCAAAAAATCTTTTATATTCCAAATTGTTCTATAATATATTTTATTTTTAGGTGCTTTTTATGGTGTGCTGATTGTGGGAATAGCTTTTGGTGTAGCATTATTTTCTGGAGTTATTGAATCATCAATGCTGATGACATCTGCTACAAGTGGACCCTTGCTCGGTGTCTTTCTCTTAGCAATGCTTATCCCATGCTGCAATTGGAAGGTAAATATCTCAAGTATTCTTTACTGTATTATTTAATGTAATATATTTTATGGAGAGTTAGTTAAAAGAAAATTAAAACACTCTTATTGGGAAATTTATTTTTTGTGAAACATAAGAAGAATACAATTCTCTTATTATTTTGCTTTGATACGATTGAAGCTTATTATGATAAAATATTTTCAAACTCAATTTTTAATGCAAAAGGTTTTAAATTAAGTATAATTTTTAATAATTTTCTTTTGGGAGGAAAAATTCTTCTAAATGTTTGTGTAAAATATGTAAATAATACATGTTTGTGAAACATTTTCATATAAGTACACAGTAACTAGCCAAGTTTTGTTTTGCCAGAAGATTTAGGCGACTCTGATACACCAGTAATCAACCCTTGTTTTTAGCTGTTTTTCTAATTTCATGCTTTGTTTGTTATCCATTAAAAATCATTAAAAACTGAGTATATTAGTTACCGTACTTTTTTAAATTTTAAAAAACCTTTTTTTTTGTTTTTTCATTTTTTATTAGTATCTTAAAAAGATATTTTTTAAATAGAATATTTCTAGCCAAATAGGTAAGTCTACAATAGAACAATATTTTGATTTTAGGGTGCAGCTTGGGGAATGATTGTAAGCCATATCTTGACACTTTGGATAACTTTTGGAAAACTGACTATGAAGCGGGAGCCAATTTCCCTTCTACCTTTAAGTGATGCAGGATGTACAAATGCTACATTTGGTCATCTGGGGCCTCCTGAGACTGCTTTTTTTGTGGATTCAGATGATCTGTATATCACTAATAACACAGATGTTGAAGATGTTATTTCTGTCAGCAAAGAGCCTGAGTATGTATTACTCCTTTTACATAATGGTTTTCTCAAGCTTGTTATTTTCTGTGATTAATACTTTTATTTGTGATATTTGTCATTGTTTCCTTATATATTAAATTAAAGTAAAGACTTGTATAGTTCAATCTTTGCTTTGCTTTCAGGGACTTCCTTACTGAATTATATTCAATTACTTACATGTACTACTCTCTCTTTGGGTGCTTCATGACAGTTTTCTTGGGAATTGTAATCAGCATGATTACAGGTACTGATATTTTATATATATATTCTTTTTATTACATGAAATACATTTTTATATAAGAAATAATTAATTAATTAAATATTTCTCTTTAGGAACAAGTGAAGAAGATGCTTATGATGAGAAATTGATTCACCCATTGGCATTGAAAATAAGCAGATATTTTCCTGGTCCTCCAAGAAAGTATGTGGCAGACAAAATCACCAGTCCAGATAAAGCTGTGAATCATGTAAACCATGTAAATCATATCAATCACATCACTCCAGAACGATACACCCCCAAAGAAATTCCTCTCCCTGATAAGAAACCACCTGTGTGATACAACGTTTATGGGTTGGCAACAGTTGTGTTGTTAGGATAATGTGCCTTGAAACATTGGTGAAAATTTTATTTGTGTACTTAGCCACAACTTGCCAAGTTCCTTGTGGAAGTGAATATTGACAAGTGTATGAAGGCAAGTGCAAGTGCATAAGAGATTGAGAAGTGAAATCACTTGAACAAGAAGATTCCTACTTCCTGAAGAGTTCATGGAATTGTGCGAATACAGTGTACACAACTGAACGTTGAAGGAATTGGATATTTTTTTAGGCTGTTGATACAAAGACTTTTAATAGACTGTAAGAGAAATGATTGTTTCCTCTGATGTTCCTCGTACAATTCCATTACACGATGTGTTTCTCGAATTTTAGTTTCTGATGCCTAGTCTTACAAATAGATTAGCACATTAATTGTGAAGGGCTATGATTAGATTTGCAAAAACATTATGCACGCTGTACTGAGATGCAGCAATTAAGCAAGATGGAAGCTTTTTGTTTCAGTTAATGTGCTATGCAAGTGCCTTATTATATCTTAGGACATAGGTATTGCAAGAAAACTAATAGAAATGAATGTTCCTGAACTAACGATTTAGAGAAACAGTTTTATTTCACTTTAATAAAAAAAATAGTATGATCATAATGGAATATGGAAAAAGGTTTTCAGTTACTATGGAAGTTCGTATTTTTGAATCGAAGACACAATGCAAAATTAAATTTTGTGTTGTTTATGTGAAAGTACAATGTCATGTCATTGTATGAGCATTGGCATGTCTGAAACATTACATTTTCTTCTGGGAATTGATGATATTGTATACTTCTAATGAATGAAGAATGAAATCAGGGAAATGAAAACCGAAAATAACTCGGCTATTACCACAAGTTTTGTTTATGTCATTTTAGATACTATTTAATGTTTTTACAATAGTTGTAATATTTATGTACAAATTTAGCTGCATAGATCACATAGTTAAATAATTTGTTGTTTCACATTGTTATAAAATTCTGAATGATCAAGTTTGCTTCAGTATTTTAAGGTACTACTATGAAACTAATCATATTTCCTTGAAAAATGAACTATTAGCCATCACAACAATAAACCTATTTATGTTTTACTCTGTGACGTCTTGGTATACATGTTGTTTGATTGTGAAGATTTACTGTTGAAATTGCAACTGAATAATAACTTATATATTTGATTGTTATTTGTAGCTGTTCAGTAAGTAATGTGACACTTTAAAATTAAAAGAATTTTCCAAACCATACAAAAAATGCTCATTCTGATATTTTTATGTAATTCTATTGAGATGATATTGATCTTCAATTTTGTGACGGCATAATATCTATTTAAAATAAAAGTATTAATTTTTTACTTCTTCAATTTCTCAATCATTCTTGTTTTATTTTCCCTTCTCCTTACAGGCTCATCGCAAAATATAAAAGTAAAGCTCTAGTTGTGCAAAGAGGAAGTATAAAACTGCCTGCAGTAATATTTTCAAACAGAATTTCAATTGAAATTTACAGCATGTTTTCATAATCAAAAGGTTGTTTTTATTTTTATATTTATTTTCTGGCTATCAAAATGTATCAGGAATTAATATCCACACCCCTACATATTAATCAGATAATATGAGAACTATACATTTTTAAAAAAATAATTTTTTTAATGTACCTAATAATTGGCAATTCAAAAAATGTATATTACGTAAAATTTATATTTTATGTATGTACCCTTGATTTCTTCTCAATCGTGGTGTGATACTTTCTAGGATTTGGAGAGAGGTTTTAGTTTCTTGGTGGTTTTTTCAAATGGTTTGTCTGGATTATGACAATCAGGAATTTCATTTACTTAACCACATCATTTTAAAGTCTCATTCAATGAACAATGTGTTACTGACCATTGCGCAAGCTCATGTGATCCGCGTTATGGATGTTTGAGAATCAATGTTGCATTTCACTCTACTTTTAAACATTCTTTTAATGATGATATAAAATTACATTATTACCTAGCACACAAGATTCATTCATGGTAGGTTTCTACAGGAAAGTGAAATTGAGATTGACGTAATTTAATTTTTAGTTTAAAGATTATGGTGAGTAGTGAAGATGACTAATTATAGTAAAACTTGCTCAATGCAGAATGTGTATAATGCTGCTATTTGTTCAATGAGAAGACCACATATAAACCACATATCTGACAAATGTAAATTTTCCAGTATGTATTACATTGTATATGTGGATCTTTGTTTAAAGCAGGGAGAAATACTGGTCACTTGAAGTTGCAATGAGGAAGTTGTTCTGTATTAATTTTGTTTTTAAATCTCCTTAGTAAGACGTGATAAAAATTGCAGTATCTCTTCTACTAAATTTCTTCCATTAATTAATGATTTTGTTACCAATATGTTATTACAGTTTGCTTAAATATTCAAGGGATGGTTTCAAATGTGTTATAAATGTTGAATAAAATATACAGAATAAAAAAAATTATAGAGAGAAAAATGATGGTGGTACAAAAATATCACTGTATAGTTAGAGGTCCAATCTGGTAGTTAAGGAAGAAAGTCATGACTACATACAATTCTTCCAATAAATAAAATAACAGAGTCCTATAAATTTCATTGAAAACATCTTAATATAGTTTTGGAGAGTAAATAATTATCACCACCTTATCAACTTTTTGGACGCATTTATGCTCAGAAATATGTTCGGCAGATGTAAGGAGAATCAAGTTGTGATCTTGTTATTGAATAACAATATATATCATATTTTGTAGCAATGAGAAATAACAAGGAAATTGATAATTTAATTTCAAGAATTTTTTAAGGTTTAATTAATTTGCTAAGACTACATTACTATCATTCTAATTCCTGAATGATGCACTGTGTGATTTTAACCATTCTTGCTTATATAAATGAGAGAATAGCTTTAAAATAATGTTTTCATTCAACATTTGAATATAAGAATAGTCAATAAACTCATATGATTATTGTTCTTCTTATTACTTCTCTTTTTAACTTAAAAAAATATAATACTTATTAAAAAAAATAAATATAAAACAACCAATTCCAATTCATAAAATTTTTCAGTTTCTTTTAAATGACTTACATCCAAATAAATCCATAATCTTATTAAAGTCTTCAAACAGAAATTAAGCAGTTGTAGATGCTCTGAAAGCAGTAAAGCAGAGATCCTGTTAAAATATTTAATTTTTGCTGCCAACTCGTCTTCAAAAACTGTCCCAATGTCGATGTTCATTTTCGAAAAAGTTAAAATGATTTAAAATAGTAAACCAACGAATACTTTTATAAACAAATTTGTAGATACGGAATGTGTTTGAACAACATCGTCTCAAACAAAGCGCAGGAAATTCGAATTTACTATTTTTTTTCCCACTTTTAGCTGTTACGGCATAAAAAAAATTGTATGACTTGTGTGAACTCATGTAAAAGAGTAATGTAGCGTCGGAAACCAATGGACACGAGTTTCCGTGGAGTGACTTGATCGGGGAACGGACGCCTGAATGTCAGCCAGGATTATTGTTGGAAAATTTTGGTTTTAAAAGCCAATAAGTAGTGACTTCAGGATATTGGAAGTTTGTCGAAACCTTGCGGAAAAAAGGTACTTCAGCGAATGAATCGGTGGTTCTATAGTAAGGAACAAGATATCCGCGGAAGCGTAGAAGGTAACTTTCGCCGATTGATTATGGATTTATAATTTTACGAACAATACATTTGATTGTAAAATTCTGTGGTGGCAGCGGAGATTTTATGGTACTCCATGATAAACTATCTGGGGTCAATGAGGTCTATTGTGGTAGATACCTCATTGACCCCAGATAGTTTAACATTTGATTGTGTTTGAATTTAAAGTATTATTTAAATTACCTCAAGTGAGAGGCCGACGGACAGCGAAGTTTGGTGTGGGAGAATATACAACCGCAGCTAAACTTTCAACCGTTCGCGGGCATTCACATGTGCATACTCTGTTACGGGAACATTGAGTTCAGCACATTCCTAATAATGACATTATTTCAAAATCTGTCTCTAAAGAACAGATTTCATTACGGGAAAATCTCTATCTTTAATATTTCAGTGGGAGGACAGCACCAGTCCACACCAAGAAAATTAGAAAACTTTACTACGAGAAAGTCTGTGCCATTCTGTAACACCAACCGGGAGCGGTAGCTCAGTGCATCAACTGATGTCACTGCAGCGCCTCTGACCGGGTGGTCATAGGTTCGGGTCCTGACGGCGGCAGGATTTTCGACACTAGCCTTTCAGCTAGATCGAATTCAGTCGCTGCCTGGAGGAGAATTCTAGCGGCCGGCTGCTCTGACCGGTAGTTTTCCGTGGTTTCTCCGATCAACACCAAGCGAATGCCGGAGCAGTACCCTAACAAACGGGCCACGGACCGCGCGCGATCTGTCCTTCCTCTTCCTTGTCCTATCCTCTCCCCCTTACACACACACTTACACTAACATGCACTCGGGAGCTTAGAGCTTGTCCCGGCTGGGGCGGTGTCCCGCTAGTGGGAGAGTCCTGGTTAGGGGGAAACCCAATATCCGACGGTAGGTCGGCGCCAGATCTCGCCATCCAGCGGGGGAAGACCACCACCATCTCCCGAGAAAAAACATGCGCACTACACTAACGGGACTAATGACCAAAGCAGTTGACGCGCCCGGAAACACGAAAAAATCAAATCAAATCAAACTGTAGCACCACTAGTTATTTATTGTGTATTGTATTACCAAAGTGTCGAACGTAGTTTTGAGCCTGCATCTGTAAGAAGTTATCATGGCGAAGAATAACCGGCTTATGCGAGAGGAAATTGAAGAACTTATTGAAAACGTTAGTGACATAGATTGTGTCTCACACGATAGTGATACTGAATGTGTGCCATCACATAGTGACGGTGAAGTAGATGAAATTCTCAGTGCTGCTGCTTTTGGCTCAGATGACGAAAATGGAGAAGGAATTGAAGCATTCCAAAATTATCAGCAAACAATTATTCAAAATATGGCACAGAGGGGCACTTAGCCCCAGACCGTCGATGTTACCCAGAATGAAACATCTTGCATAGTGCTGTAGGACCGACCAGGTACGCAGAGCAAGAAATAGGCACTATTGAATCTGCTTTTATTGTATTTTTTCGTAACACTATTTTATAAGACGTATGTAAATGAAGTACATAAAATAATATTTGTCCTGTCATACATAAAATGGTTTATATTTAGCATGCGGGTCCAATGGATCCGGGTGGTCCTTCCTGTAACAAAGTATTTACGATATTCCTAGTGTTAATGATTGAAATCTATGAAAACAGATTTCATTAAGGAGATACATATATATCTTCAACATTGTAGTTGTAGGAAGACGTCGAAAAATTTGTCAACTTGGGCAATTTTCGAAAATTCATTTAGTTTAATGGAAACGAAACCATATTTATAAGTGAACTTTTCGCTATGAGAAAAAAAAAATGGAAAGAAAAAATCCGGAGTTATTTTTGAGAACATTTTTAAAATGTCATTGGGGCTTTATGTAAAGATTCCTCATCGAAGTGAAATTAAGACGTTGTTTTGTCGTACTTGTTTATTTTTTGTAAGATTCCTCAGAAATCAAAATATCTATTTCAAATTCGGAGGACCTCGAGTTCGGCTACATCTATAGGAAATGTCAGTTTCAGAGAAAAGCGTCCACTCGAAAAACAGGCTGAAATATTTTTTCTCCACTAGAGCAGATTTAATTTTCTTGGGAACAGGGATGTCTTCCTTTCCAAGATCGTTGCTATGACTTTGCAATCACATGACGCATCATGTTTCAACTCAAGTGCGAGGAAGATAGCCCATCATTACTCCCAGTGAACTACATGACTTCGTTCTATTGAAGATGCTTATGAATGATGACTGTGTTGAAGAAATGAATAGGTACTAGTATTTTTATAATATAATACCATTCTTTAAAAAAGCACACAATTCTCAATTTCTCAACTTTTTAATAATACATAATTTTAGTTGAACAGAAATAATCTTTGTCATAAATGTACAGTTTTCCCCCATTTAGTCTCTCTCCTTTCTTCTTTCTCGTTCGTTTAAGGCGTATGCTGGGATGGTCCCTAGTTTTGCACTCCCAGACGTAAATGTACAGATTTCCCTCCCTCCTTATATCTTACTACCCTGGACCAAAGTAGACTCAGTGGGTAGGTGGAAGAGAGGCCTGAGCCTCGCCATTAACAAATACATTATTATTATTATTATTATTATTATTATTATTATTATTATTATTATTATTATTATTATTATTATTATTATTATTATTATTATTATTATTATTATTATTATTATTATTATTATCATCATCTTAATGAAGTATCCAAGGAGTCTTCAAGGCCTCGTAGAAGTAAACCTGTGAGTAACCTTTGCATCTTTCCAGGGTGTTATGGGGTACCCATGTGTTCCAAAAAGGCCCATAAGATTAGACATTCATATGTCTACCTTTTATTAAGTAACTCATAATCATAACAATTGAAAAATTATATAATAATAATAATAATAATAATAATAATAATAAAGTTATAGTAATACTTATATTATTAATAAATTTACTTTCATTCTAAAAAATTAATACCGTTTACACTCGGACTCTCATAATAGTTTCAATTCTCTTGATGTTTTTTACAGAAAAGTGACGATATGTATCAGAATGATAAAATAGATTAATACGTCTATGAGAGGTTCCTTTATTTTATTTTTTGATACCTCGGTATTATTTCAGCTTTGACATTAAGATATCTTACAGAGAAGTGAAGGTACATCTTTTTTTTTAAGAAACAGTTGAAAATATTTTATCTCTAAATACCTGTCAGAAATAATGCAAAATAAATATTTCGTGCTTGTATATGGTGATGCATGTGCTGAGGAGATTAAATATTTGTCAATTTGTATCTTCAGGCAAAATATTTTTACACGATTTTTCAGAAGCTCATCTTTCTTTTGTCCATGCTTCTCGAATCGTTGTCCAAACAGATGTCAATCATTTTATTTCGCCGGACGAATAGTAATGGTACATATATCGTTTACGCACCAGATCTGAAGATATAGTTGGTGTAGACGGCAAGGTTTGGAAGATTACAATTCTCAGGTTAGTGACGATATTAGAGTGAAAAGATGACTGCTTTCTAACGTTACGTTGCCACTTCGCAGGCGTAAGTTTTCAATTGTTTTGGAGTATGCTAATTCATTTCACAAGAAACTGACGACCGAACTAAAGACAACTACCTTCGTTTGTTTACAATATTCTCAGTTGATTTTAATAGTGTGGACACCCTGGCTTTGGGATGTTATGTCTGACGAATACTTCCTTTCTGCGAAGCCTAGATTTTTCTACGATCTACTAAGTAACATGTTTTTTACACATCGTATTTTCACTGTATAGAATATACAATTTGAATATTTGTAATTTAGAAACTTGTACAAACAATTCTTCCAAACTATTGTCTAAGGGTGCTAAAACAGCGCGTACTTTCTAGCTCGTATTTTTACTCAAGTTTTCGAAAAATTGTACGTGACCTTATTTCAAAATATATCTTTAAGGAACAGATTTCATTAAGGGAAACATCTCTATCTTTAATATTTTAGTTGTAGGAAGACGCCGAAAAAGAAATTGAACTTTTCCAATTTTCGAGAAGTCAGGGTTTTTAACGAACATGAGACATGTACCATTCTTACACCATCCAACAACAAAATTTAATGAAAAACAATGGATCCATTTTTTTGAAAATTTTGAAAATGTCCCAGGGGCTCTATGTAAAATACCCTCAAAATTAAAATACCGGTTTCAAATTCAAAGAGCCGCGTCATCAGCCAGATAGATAAGAAAATCGGCTGCTCGGTTTAGCCGCTAGTATTGTTCACAGACACAGATCGCATTGTTTTGTTTTTTATTACAATACATTTTTCCCTAATTATACTTCAGTTTTTATAATGTGAAATGTCATGACCTCTCTTTACGATGGAATATGTCACGGTTTTTCGCGTCTTTATCTGTTATGCCGCTAGATGATGCATGATCGCAACCGAATAGAGCACTGCTCATCAAACAGTACTTGATTCGGTTGCGATCATTCATCATCTAGCGTCACGACCGATAATCATGCCACATCTAGCGGCCCGACCGAGAAAGACGCGAAAGGCCGCGACGTATTCCATCGTAAAGACAGGCCTTGACGCGTAACGTTGAAGTGTACGTGTACAGAGAGGCGTGGCGTGGCGTGCGCAGGCGATGGCTGGCGCGGGGCGCGCGCTGTGGCCGGCGCTGGCGGCGGCGCGCGCGCGGCCGTGCTGCCGGGGCGGGCGCGCGGGGCGGCGGCGTGCGCCGTGGGCGTGGCGCTGCACGCGCTGCTGCTGGTGGCCGAGCCCAGCGTGGTGGCGGCGCCCGCCTTCTGGTTCCGCCTCGAGGGCCGCGCCCCGCCGCCCGGCCGCTCCTCCCCGCTCGAGGCCGCGCGCGACGCTCCGCCGCGCCCGCCCAGGCCCTCCGCAGGCGGCGGCCCTCAGGCAACTTTATTTATTTATTTATTTATTTATTTATTTATTTATTTATTTATTTATTTATTTATTTATTTATTTATTTATTTATTTATTTATTTATTTATTTATTTATTTATTTATTTATTTATTTATTTATTTATTTATTTATTTATTTATTTATTTATTTATTTATTTATTTATTTATTTATTTATTTATTTATTTATTTATTTATTTTAGTTAGTTAGTTAATTAATTAATTAATTAAATAATTAAACTTAAGACGTAATTTAATTTTACCGTTCACCATCCGTTAAGAACAATCAAAACAAATGAATTGTAATTAGTTATATCTACTTAATAAATAATAATGTTATTTTTCTTATAAAATTACGTCATTCCCAACTTTAAATTTGTTCCAATTTTTTAAATATTTAAAAATGTTCCCAAGGGATTATTTCCATGTTAGCAAATATTAAAATGGTCGTATTTATCTCCAGGGATTCGAATTATACGTGGTAGGAGAACGCTATTTGAGTACGAGCTAAGAGCTTTCGAGCAAATGGACTGTTTATAATGCAATACAAAAGGGGGGAATCAACGATGGACCACAGAGCAGTTTTTTCTTTATATCTTTGTTTAAGTAAAAAGTTATTGTTTCATCGTTTAGAACTTATGATTTTTAATTCAGAAAGCATTTTTCTCCTGGGGCTTTTTCATCTTCGGGGAATGTCAATTTCAATAAAATAAAAAGTATATTTTCTTCATTCGCAAATTAACCGCAATAAGTTATTTCTATTTCATAAAGAAATGAATTGTTTGTATGTGGAGACGTTTTAAAATTGTTTGAAATAGAGTCTTTCGAATCAATTACTCAAGGTTTCTTGTTTTCCCACAGCGGCTGACAGAATACGTTTATAGGGTATAGATTCTTGTAGGTGAAAAATACGTAAACGTAGCAATCTATCGATTGGCATATTTGGGATTTGGGAACTTTATTTCTTTGCAGAGAGAGCATCCCGTTTCCTTGGACAACTCCGAGGAGTCGGATCCGCAGAACGTCATGGTGCTCGTCTTCAACCCCGTGGTGGTGACGCTCATGGGGATGAGCGCACGCGTCACCGGTTTGGTCTTGCGCCGGGGGATTCCCCGGTTGGTGTCGCGCCTCACCGAACTCGACGAGCGCCTCGACCTGTGGTGAGGCGACGCCGGCTTGCGCCCTTCACCGCCCGCCCTCCGCTCGGACCGCGCTGGTCTGGCGACCAGATGTCCAGGCCGACCGTTCGCCACCCCCCCGCACCCCTGTAGGTGCCCATCAACAAAGGCAACGCCACCCCCGCTGACGCCGGGGATGGACTGGCCCGGCGGTATATAAGACCGGGCCCGGCCTAAGAAGTGGTCGCTCGTTTCCCGCTCTTCGTGAGTGCGGTAGTGATCGCCGGCGTCCGCTCTACGGTTGCCTTCGGGTTTGACCGAGTCGGGAATCGACGCCGTGCCGAACCGAGCGACCCATCGCCAGCGGTCGCTCGTTTCCCGCTCTTCGTGAGTGCGGTAGTGATCGCCGGCGTCCCGCTCTGCGGTTGCCTTCGGGTTGGACCGAGTCGGGACGCCGTGCCGACCGGCGCCCATCGCCAGCGGTCGCTCGTTTCCCGCTCTTCGTGAGTGCGGTAGTGATCGCCGGCGTCCCTCGGTTGCCTTCGGGTTTGACCGAGTCGGGAATCGACGCCGTGCCGAACCGAGCGACCCATCACCAGCCTATCTGCCTTCGCCGCCGCCTACGCCGTCACCTTGTGGCCGCGCCGGCGCCGGGCCGAACCGAGCGACCCATCACCAGCCTGGATTGCCGCCGCTACCTGCCACCCTTCCCTCACCCTCCTCATGGCAACGACCGACTGAGTGCTGGGCTGCGTAGCCTCTGTTAGGTAAACGTACTTGCATAGGAACGTACAATAAACCATTTTGTATATAACCAACATCAGTGCATCTTTCTCCGCTACTCACTCCCTCCATCATGTCTTCACGACATATTGGTGTCAGGTGTGGGGTTGTAATCGCAACCCGTAGAGGAGGGAGCGTGGGATGTAATCTGGGCCCCGAAGGAGCACGGGTTCGAACCCCACCATGAGTAAGCATTCTGTAGCAAAGCGAGAAAGCGAACTCGGGTAATGTAACAGCCAACCAAAATTAATTTTTTCTTACCATCTGGATTCAAAATTTTTCGCTTGGGATTGATTAAGCAGCAGCATGTCGCACCAGGGCAATCAGCAGTTTCCTTGCCCTGGGACTGTGGGCATCGCTCAGATCTCATGGATTTTATATCCCCGGTATTTACAATTGAAGGCAACAGCAACCCCTCTTCACAAAATTTTCCGGCACAAGCCAATGTATCAGCTGGGCAGATCTGTCTCGTTCCGATGTTCAGTGGCGAGGACGGTACCCGCATTGAAACCTTTCTAGAACGTCTCCGAATAGTTAGTAATTTTAGTAATTGGAGTGAGGCCGTAACACTAGGTGTAGCTCGCTTACGGCTGGCCGGGGATTGCATCGGAATTCGCGGAAAACAATGCATATGTAGTGGCATCCTACTCAGATTTCTGTAAATATATGAAAGATAGGTTCTCTCCAAAATTATCACGGCCCACCTTAGAAAATGTTTAATGATTGTAGTCAAAAGCACTTGGAGTCGATTAGCGACTTCTCCAGCAGGCTCGCGTCGCTAGAACGTCAGCTACGTAGCTGCTATAGTAACCCCGACGCAGCTGCACCCAAGACAATGTTTGAGGAAAGATTGCTAGCACAATTTATAGCAGGTTTGAGAGAGAAATAGGTCGGTTCGTGGCAGTTCGCAATCCAAAAACAATGTTAGAAGCAGTAACGTTTGCAAACCAAGAAGAAGCAATAGCTAGGAGCTATGCGTCTGCGACCCGAAGCGTCAGTTCACTGAACTGTCTTAGCGGCGGCCCCCCGCAAGGGTACGCACGGTGGGCAACAATGCCGCAGACGGCGGCACAAAATCATTTTATGCGCCCTACTCGCCGCACGGGTACACGCAACGGGCAACACCACCGCACCCGTATGTGCCGGTGCAGGATTCCGCTTTCCCACCTTACGAGAATAGAAAGGAGGAGCACCGAGCTAACTCATCAACCTTGCCGTTCGGTGCAGGTTCGGAGTTCTATGCCATTCAGCAACCTCTCCGAGGTCGGAACCTGGGATCCGCGCCGCAAACATTGCCACCTCCTAGACAGTCATTTGAAGCTAGAGTATGCTATCATTGTGGGAAAGCAGGCCATTTTTCGCGAGTGTGTCCGGAGAAGAAACAAAAATGTTTTAATTGCGGGCAAGCAGACCACCACGTAAGGAAATGCCCATTAATAATGTGTAGTAAATGTAAAAAATCCGGTCACTGTACGGTAGATTGTCAAAAACGGGATGTGAATTCGAAACTAATAAACCCCGACCACCAGGTCGGGGATGAAGTATTAGCCGTTACTCCGGTGGACGGCATGACAATCAGTGTAGGAATATTAGGAAGACAGCACCAATTCCTGGTCGACACGGGAGCTGCGGTTACTTTATGCGATTCCAAAATTTTTCCTTTCGGTCAACTTCCCCTTTCAAGTTATAGTTCGGCAATTAAAAGCGCTTCCGGGCACAATCTGCAGATACTTGGTCAGTGTAGTGTGCCATTTCTGATTGATCAGGTAACATACGAGCATGACACGCTCATAGTGGATTTAGGGACCACAAATCACGCAGGGATACTTGGCTTAGATTTCATGGTGAAGTTTGGAAGTAGTATCTCGTTACGGAACAATACAATGCAGGTTTGCAAGGGGCACGTGACGACTCTCGCTCCTCGGAGAAAACCGAAGAAAATTAGAAAACAGACGTGCGGTGATCTTATTTCTTTTGCAGACGAGCCGAGTGAAAATCAAAGCATAGCAAAGGTAGTAGAAGTAGACGCGGGACGCCGCATCACGGATTGTTTGGATCTGCTAGGGCCGCTGACAGAGAGGAATAGCGTCCGAGCGGAATGTTGGTGAAGGCGATAGGGCGGGACAGCGGGAATCGGCGCTTGTACGTCCGAAGAGAAACCGACGTTTTTCGAGCTAGCGAGATTAATGCGGGCGGGACAGCGGGAATTGGCGCTTGTACGTCCGAAGAGGAAACCGAAGTTTTCGAGCTAGCGAGATTAATGCAGGCGGACAGCGGGAATCGGCGCTTGTACGTCCGAAGAGGGAAACCGAAGTTTTCGAACTAGCGAGATTAATGCGGGCGGGACAGCGGGAATCGGCGCTTGTACGTCCGAAGAGGAAACCGAAGTTTTCGAGCTAGCGAGATTAATGCGGGCAGGACAGCGGGAATTGGCGCTTGTACGTCCGAAGAGAAACCGAAGTTTTCGAGCTAGCGAGATTAATGCGGGCGGGACAGCGGGAATTGGCGCTTGTACGTCCGAAGAGGAAACCGAAGTTTTCGAGCTAGCGAGATTAATGCGGGCGGGACAGCGGGAATTGGCGCTTGTACGTCCGAAGAGGAAACCGAAGTTTTTCGAGCTAGCGAGATTAATGCGGGCGGGACAGCGGGAATTGGCGCTTGTACGTCCGAAGAGGAAACCGAAGTTTTTCGAGCTAGGGGATTAATGCGGGCGGGACAGCGTTTGGAGATTGATGCGAACATACTACTCCCCATAGAAGTCGGGCAACTCGTGCTGCTGCGTAATCTGTCCTTGCAGCCTGGGCAAAACAAAGAATTAGCGCCCGCTGGATAGGCCCTATCAAGTTTTGAAGGTAAGAGGGCCCAGTCTCGTTCGATATTCAAGCCCTATCAAACGGAAAGATTCTGACCGCACACCATCGGAATCTCTTGCCTCTGCCACCGAACCAGAAATCCAACCACCTCGTATCGTAACTGAGCCTAGCGTTACGGGCAACAGCGGAAAC
Source organism: Teleogryllus oceanicus (assembly GCA_964035755.1). Taxonomy (NCBI): domain Eukaryota; kingdom Metazoa; phylum Arthropoda; class Insecta; order Orthoptera; family Gryllidae; genus Teleogryllus; species Teleogryllus oceanicus. Next base: position 172,156,325 of record CAXIVR010000003.1, read on the forward strand.
CCGGTCAGCAGTTACTCAGAGAACAGGCCACGTCCGCCACCACCGTCACCGCCCCCGCCACCACCGCCACCCCCAACCATGAAAGCCGCCCCGGCCGTCACCGCCGGCCACTCCTTAATCCCTTCCCCCTCGCCGGTTCCGACGCCAGCAACTGGGCCTTCCCAGCCGCGGAAGAAGTACCGCCGCCCACCTTCCACCCCCCCCCTTTCCCAGCCGCGGAAGAAGTCCTAGAAAGGCACAACCAGCTGGCCCCAGGCAAGTAATGAACCTGAGGCCCTAGGGCCTACCGGACGGGAGGGCTGGGCTCGATCCCGACACCGCCAAGCCGGAGTCAGCGGCGCTTCGCAAGAAGAACGGCGGCCGCCCCCGGCTGCGCCAGAGACGGAGACTGCGCGCCGGCCGCCTTCGCGCGCATCGGCGGAGAGGCGGGGAGGAAACTCTACCGCAGAGCGCCCCCCTTTGGCTCGGGAGGGGGGACAATCCCCACGTCGGCACTGCTTGCGGGAGTCGGGCACTGATGACGGGCGGCAAGGAAGCGCGGGCGGGCGAGATCCCATGCGCCGTTGACGCACGGGCCCAACCTGCGCCCCCACCTGGACGCACGCGTGGGTGAAAAGGACGGATGGCGCCCGACCAGCTGCCACACATCATCTAAGCTGCGGACACTGCCTGAAGCCGTCTACCTGTGTGTGTTCGTGTGGGTGGGTGTGAACGTAAAATGGGAGATGTGCTAAGTGCTAAATGCAAAAGACCCAGAAGAACCGTGAATCAACGTGTTAAAAAAAAAACAACAGAAAAACGTGAACTAGCCTGTAAATAAGTCCAGTCTTATGTCTCATGCCATTTTTTAATGTAGATTGTGTTTTGTGTCTCTTGTTGTAAATATCTAATATGCGTTATTATAGTATTTGTATAGAATTTGTATAGTGTGTATTTGTGTTGTATTGTGTAGTAGTATAGTATGTGTTTTGTGTTGTATTGTGTGTGTAATATGTGTATTTGTGTTGTATTGTGTGTAGTATTGTATTTGTGTTGTACTGTGTAGTAGTATAGTATTTGTATATAATAGCAGCACGGTACTCAGTCGCGTTCAAATGACCCCTGCGGCTGTTTACGGGCGGGGTGATGTGGTGAGGCGACGCCGGCTTGCCCTTCACCGCCCGCCCTCCGCTCGGACCGCGCTGGTCTGGCGACCAGATGTCAGGCCGACCGTTCGCCACCCCCGCACCCCTGTAGGTGCCCATCAACCAAGGCACCGCCACCCCCGCTGACGCCGGGGATGGACTGGCCCGGCGGTATATAAGACCGGGCCCGGCCTAAGAAGTGGTCGCTCGTTTCCCGCTCTTCGTGAGTGCGGTAGTGATCGCCGGCGTCCCGCTCTACGGTTGCCTTCGGGTTTGACCGAGTCGGGAATCGACGCCGTGCCGAACCGAGCGACCCATCGCCAGCGGTCGCTCGTTTCCGCTCTTCGTGAGTGCGGTAGTGATCGCCGGCGTCCCGCTCTACGGTTGCCTTCGGGTTTGACCGAGTCGGGAATCGACGCCGTGCCGAACCGAGCGACCCATCGCCAGCGGTCGCTCGTTTCCCGCTCTTCGTGAGTGCGGTAGTGATCGCCGGCGTCCGCTCTACGGTTGCCTTCGGGTTTGACCGAGTCGGGAATCGACGCCGTGCCGAACCGAGCGACCCATCGCCAGCGGTCGCTCGTTTCCCGCTCTTCGTGAGTGCGGTAGTGATCGCCGGCGTCCCGCTCTACGGTTGCCTTCGGGTTTGACCGAGTCGGGAATCGACGCCGTGCCGAACCGAGCGACCCATCACCAGCCTATCTGCCTTCGCCGCCGCCTACGCCGTCACCTTGTGGCCGCAGCCTTCTCCGTAGCATACGCCGCCGCCGCCTTGAGGCCGCTGGATTTGCCGCCGCTACCTGCCACCCTTCCCTCACCCTCCTCATGGCAACGACCGACTGAGTGCTGGGCTGCGTAGCCTCTGTTAGGTAAACGTACTTGCATAGGAACGTACAATAAACCATTTTGTATATAACCAACATCGAGTGCATCTTTCTCCCGCTACTCACTCCCTCCCATCATGTCTTCACGACAGACCTTCCGTCTCGACTCTTTGACCGACTGCGCCGTTTCGCGATCATTGTCACCTCGATCGGTGGCACCTTCTTTGCCTTCTTCGTCACTTTCTTGGCCGTTCGGTTCTCCCAGTCCGGGGCTGTTTCCTTGGTTTTCGTGATGTTGCTTTTCTGGTGTAATATCGGCGCTTTGGTGGCTGATCAATTATTTATTTGTTTGTGTCACAATTTCCGTGAAAGGTTTAAGTTCATAAACCAATACCTTGATCAGGGGAGGGTTCTCGATTCGTCGTTGGCTTTACGTGACACGCAAACGCCGAATGTTCTTCTCATAAGACACAAATTCGTTTCGTATTCTCGTTATCGGGAAAACCAACTTCAGCAAGCGCGTCGAAGAGTCGTTCCTTCCCAACCCGATCCGGATTGGACCGCATGGTCACGTGGTTCTCCCACCCCTTCCAACCCCCCTGCCGCGTGCCTCACGGGGCAGTTGGTAGCCGGCCTCCGCCAATGCCACCTGGAGTTGTGCGACCTCTCCGACCAGCTGTGCCATCTGTTTCGCTTCCACTTGCTTACGTCCCTGAGCGGCAACTTCGCCAACGTGCTGCTCAACCTGTACCTGGCCATCTACGGCGTGTCGCTCCAGGAGACCGTGGACGCCCCGCCCTCGGACCCCCTGCAGGCCGCCACCTCCACGCTCATGAGCACGTGCTACGCGCTGCGCTTCGTCGCCGTCGTGCTCACGGCCGACGCCATGCTAAAGGAGGTGATTATATTCCTTATATTTATTCTCTGGGTTAAAGTCCGGATCACGGTACACCCTTAGAGAAGTGCGGCGGGGGGCGGGGGAGAGCGATGGGAAGGGGAGGGGGTAGAGGAGGGGAGTCTCCTTAAGCCCTCCCTCAAATTACGCTAAGCGCTCTGATAGAAATAAAAATATTACCTACAGGCGATTTTCATTGCTCGCCCTTCATACACTGTCTCCGCCGCATTTTAATGCCGAAATTACTTTAAAAGGCAAGTTTTCTCGTTCGCTCGCCTGGATCCAAGTCACGGCGAGGCTCGTGCCTTCGGCACTCGCGTTTACTATAAACATCCTTGAGTCTATCCATCACATAATTACCAATTCACTTTTATACGAAAGTACTTTATAAGAAAACCTCGAATTCACACTGCTGAAACGAATTCGAACGGTGAAAGCTTTGTTTATCACAGACACACCACGATCGCAGGCCGCACTATTTTCTAATGGAGAATTGCGGATTTAAACGACTTCCTTAGGTTGTACCGTGTTCTAGACTTCAAGCATTCTCTGATTTGGGTTGACACAGGGTTTACGCGGCACTTCGGTCTTCGCGGTCACGGCCTCCTTGATACTACTGTATGTATCGTTAACTTCTGATTCTTGGGTCGTGAACGATAGTGAATGATTCATCATTTTCACGGAACGTTTAAACACTTGTTTTAGATGTCTTTTGGTAGAAATGTAGTATTGGAATGATTGAAGGCGTTGTCATTGTCAACAATTGTTGACATTGACAACGCCTTCAATCATTCCAATTATGTAAATGTCAACTACACCTCACCACTGAATCAATATAGAAATGTAGTATGTGATCCGTTTTGTTCATGCGTGCAGAATTGAGACGCTTCGCTAAGCGTGTCTAAGTGAGGACGAGGCTCGGGGCTTCGGCCCTCGCGATAACATCCTCAAGTCTGTCAAACGCATACTTTTTTTTATTTAAATCTGTAAATTTACAATCTGTTCAAAACAAGAACAATAAATAAATATGCTGTTAGAAATTACAAACTTGCATGGAAAGGTCACCCACTAGTGATCTTCCTTTATCATATTACATCAACAAGCACATGTTGACAGAACAATTGGTGTTGATTTTATTACAGTATTATCACTATTGTTTTAAAATCTATTTGGCAAATCCAACGCATAATTACCAACGCATTTCATTCGAATAATCTTTAAAAATCATTTGGGGTGTATATGTTTTTTATGTTCTCCACATATACACGAATAATTTTTTTTTAAATAAGAAAATTTACTTTAAACGGAACGATCACTTTTAATAGAATTCCTGCGCACCGAATCAGATCACGTCAAGGAATAACAAGCGAGGAAGCCTAGACTAAGCTGCACCGTAAACCCGGGATGAGCCCTAATTTTTCGACCTGTCTAGCCGAGATGGCTAGATCGCGTACCGACTCAGCGCCTCGGTCGGAAGGGTCATGGGTTTGAGTCCCGCCATGAGATGGTTGTTGGCCCCTAGTTTTCCATGTATGCGTGTTGTCGCGGAAGAACTTTCGAGTCTGTTGACCACAGATCGAGAAGCCCGCAAGTGTGTCTAGTTAATATATGTCCCTATGAGGGACATATTGGGTGCTCGATGCGGATAGCCGAAAATGGCATCCCCTGAAGCAGGTAAAAGCCCCCAGAAGAAAATAAAAAGTTAATTCTCGGATTTCAATAGTGACTTCTGACGTACGATCATCTGGAACGCGGCTATCGAATCGAGATCTTCAATACTAAATATTAAGTAAAGAAGCTTCCGATTGAATAACCGCTTCTAGATGATCGAAAGTTAGAAGTCACTCTAATTAAATAAGTATATATCGATGATTTTATAACTCATATCTTTACCAAAATAGTGTCTTCTGTCGTACGATCATTCGGAATGCGGTTCCCGATTGGATAACCGCGTCCAGCGGATGAAAAGTCAGAAGTCCCTTTTTTCAAATCAAAATATATCGGGGTGTTTATTATCCATATGTTTATTCTACGATTTAAATAATAGTCACTTCTGACGTACGAACATCTGGGATGTGGTAAACGAGAGCTTCAATACCAACAAGGCTAACGAAGCTCCTGATTAGATAACCCTGTCCAACGGATGAAAAGTCAGAAGTGAATCTGCCTAAACCGAAATATAAAACGTCTCTTATCCCATGCCGATCTTCCGAAAACATATTGGTCTTCTACGCCAGGAGATCGATGAACGTAAGCGAAGAACAAGGGAATTATTTCGTAGTTCAAATGTGCATTGATGTTTTTGTGGCGTGGACTTACCAAAAAATTACGTAAGTGCTATTTTCAAGATATTTGAGAAACAATTGATATTGATATTCTTTGATATTGAGATTCAATTAAATCATTGATTGAAAGTCTTTTTCTTAAATAAATGTTTTTAATTCGTTTTCTGTTGTTTTTTCATTTTCTTAACAAACTGTTTGACAAAAAGGATTTTGGAATAAAATTCTATATCACACACACTCAAGAATCCCATGTTTGTTTTGGACGCACTGAAGAATGTTTTATGATAATCGCGTATACAGTATTGTCCTGCGTTGAAGGCCGAAGTCTCGTCAACAGCTTAGAGATTCTTAGTGAAACGTTAATTGTGCCTTAAAATTGTTAGGTTATATACAAAATCATTGCCCTTGCGGCTTTGTGTTGCCGTACGACATGTTCTCGTGGAAACGAGTCGTTTCTTTAACGCGAGACACGATAAAGAATAAGAATTTTCAAAGGGAATGTACCCTAAGGATTTAGCTTTATAAACTCGTTGAGCTTTCTTATCAACCAAATTTCGTAATTTTTCCTTTAAAAAAAATGAATCTGACCCTGTTTAATTTAAACCTAAAATTGAAGAAATATGTAAACATTTATTATTTAAAAATGAAAATGTTATTTTTAATCAACGAAATATGACGTTATGTAAGTTTATTTCAAAATCATCTTCTTGATATTTTTTATATAACAGGAATATAAAATTCACTCCCGAACAAATTGTTAGTACAATAATTACTTACTTTTTAAAGTATTTGATACTAACTAGCATATATTTTTTAAGTGTTCAAAGCAGAACCAAAAAAAATTAAGTATTTTTTGAACTGTAAGTTAATAAAGTAAAAAAAATAAAAATTAACAAATTGCTTATAGAATTGAAATTATATTATATTTTGTGTTTAAATACATTTTTAATTTCTTGTCTACAAATACATGTTTAATGCTATAAACATACAAACATATTTTATGACTTTTTCGAAAATTTTATTATTTATTTTTCGTGACATTGAGCCCCTTCTTGGAGGGGGTACATTTGGACGGCAAATTAATGGTTTATTTGGATTGTAAATGGTCTATTTTGGATTGGATTGTAAATGGATTTATATTTAATTAATTAATGTTCAAAATTGTCCTAATATTCAATAAAAAACCAAAAATGTTTTACCATATTGGTACCTTTTTAAATCTATATTATTTTCGAAACCATATAGTTACTTATAGGTAATGTTATCAACGTTTGAAATTGTGCTGGGAGCGTACTTTACGATTGCTTTAAACAAGGTCTGAAAACATTAAGACAAAAATAAGCAATTGTAAAATATGAAATTGATAAATTCGCATTGGAAACCGTAAAACATTTCTTTAACCTTAATTCCAAAAATGTATATACAGTTTAAGGCTTCCAATAGAATCTTTTTAAAATAAAGATTGCAAATATCTGTGAGGTTTTTTGACCTTTCTTCCGTAATAGTCATTTCGACTTCCTTTAAATACTTTACCTTGATCAGAGCTAATATTTGTCACAACCATCACGTCGAAAACATACTGTAGCACGAACCTACATCACCATCCCTTTGTATTCCACGTTATTAGCCTGATCCACGCATACCATTTTGAAATGGAATATCCTTGGCACACATTTTCTATTTCCACGAGTTGATAAAACCGCTTTCGACCAGCATTTTGGAACAACATTCCTCCAATTCCTCCCACCGTGCCGCATGAGCTAAACTGACACACAAATAAAAAAAAATATTACGCTGAGTGGTTACGCTGCAACGAAAAGCACGTTATTTTCATCACCGGTGCGTGACAAGCTAGTTTTTCAGTTTACTGTTCCCCGCTTCCACTCAAATTGCGCCAAAGCTCTGCACTTCGCCACCGGGCGTTATTAATTTATGAACGCACATTAACGGATTTGCATGCTTCCCATTCGCAGAGGCTGAAAGCGGGCCGACTGGCGGTACGCAATGCCACGCATCATCTCGCCGCCGACGTCAAAGAGGAGGTAATGTGCTTGAAAGATTTATTTGGTTTGCTTCATTGATTATTTCGTGTTTACGGAAGCGTCGACTACTATGGTCTTTAGTCCCGTTAGTAAGGTGTGAGTTTTTGTGACGGGAGGTAGTAGTCCCCGCTGGACGGAGTGATCCGACGCCGACCTACATGCTGACTTGCGGGGTTTCCTCATCTACATATCTCCTCCCGGGTACCCAGCCGGGTCAAGCTTGGAGCTCTCGACTGGATCTCCGACATGTGTGGAGGTGTAGTGCACGTATGGAGAAGTGTGCGTAAGTAACGGGTAGGAATAGGACAAGGAATAGGGAGGAAAGATCGCGTGCGGTCCGTAGCCCCTTTGTAAAGGTTTCAGTTTCGGCATTCACCTGGTATTGATCGGAGAGAACACAGAAAACTACCGATCAGAGTAGCGAGTCTCTAGAATTCTTCTCTAGACAGCCGAAAAATTCGACCTAGCTATCTGGTCGAAAACCCTGCCACTATCGAGACTCGAACCCATAACCTCCCGGTCACAGGCACTGTAGTGACATCAGTTGATGACCGGAGCCACCACGATACGTATGAGATACATCAAATGATTTTACGATAGAAAGGCAAGTTGGAAATCGAACTCTAATCTGTACGTTCGCATGTTTTGTGAAAAGTTTGAAGCTTTACCTCACATCAGTTTTTTCACTCACTTGTTTTTTTAATTTATTTATATTGGACGGCTTTATAATTGGCGTCGTCAGTTCGACTTACAAAAATTTAATTTGTACATATCATCAACAAAGATAGCATCAACAAAGATTGATTGAAACATTCTATATTGCCGTTTCATAAACAAAATTGATGTGAAGATGTTTTTACATTACATTAATTTTTCAGGAATCTCTTAACATTTGAATAACGTTGGTACATTCTCATGGTGAGGCGAACACTATGTTAATTGCAAGAGTTCCTTGGTAATGAGTGATCTAAGATATAGAAAGAAGGGAACTAAAAATTGGACATGAATCATTGCGTGATTTTTTGAACAGATGACTGTGACTGAGGATGAAGTAGCCAATGTGTAGTGTGGGTAGATGGCTTGCTTCTATTAATATTTGGGTGTGATATAGAATTTTCGAATCTATTTCTTCTCGCCAGGTATAATTTTGAAGAAGAATTTTTCTATTTGCAGTCCCAAAAGTTTCTTACTGGTGATAGAAAAAATTATTTAAGTCTTCTAAAATACCACGTGACTTTTCTTCAGCGTGCGGCAGTGTAATTGCTATTTTAGCAGCTCTTCATTTTATGAGATTCCTCTATGAGATGTAAACTTCCCTTATTTACAGCTCTCAGAACATATTTCGATCTTCTTCCCCCGTCAAAAATCAAGGAGTAATAAAAAATTATGCATCACCAAAACATCATAAAAAACGTGAGAATACAAAACTAAAATAAATATTAGAGTCAACTAAATAGTTAAAACCAAGAAACACATACACAGGATTTTATTTAGTGTTTATAAATCTTACGTTTGAGCATATTGCTGATTAAGATTACTATTTAAAAACTCAAAAATCCTTCACTTTGTATTCATACAAGAGATATTGGTTACAAAATATTTAGAAAAGTAATTTTGGAGAAGAGTTAAAAGTCTTTCTATTCAATTCCACTGTGCGCAAAACTTGTATTTAAGAGCATAAAACAAACAAATGACACTATATAAACCTCTCGGAATTCCTAGAGTGCAGAAATATAATTCAAACAAATAATTTTCAATGTTATACAAAAAAAAATATTAAAAATTTTGTTGAAACCAATTCACAGGGAACATTATTTCTTCAACGCACACTCAAATATTTAAAAAATGAAAACTCGACAAACAATCTTAAGACAGAAATATCAGTATTTACAGCATAAAGCAGGACATTTAATTATCTAAAAGTCTATATTTGATCCTCGAATTCCTCTTTTTATTCAAACAAAGAAAATCTTGGAGAGATGTGTCAAATAAATTGAGAACGTATTTTACAGCTTTTAAATCCCCAAGCCGAGAAATATTTAAAACAATTAGCACAGCTGACTTCTTTTCATCAAAGGGAGATGCACACACAAAAATAATTTCTTTTCATTATTGAAAAAATATAGTGTATTTTAATATTCAAATAAAATTGAAATGGCACATTTTTATTGTTAAAGAGTTATCATTACTTATTTTCACTTTAGACGCAAGCTTAAGTAGAAAAACTAATTTGTCGAGCAGTGGAGTGTTATCAGACGTCTTCAACAGCTAGACGTCAAAAATGTGATAAACCCTTTTCATTTCTCGTTTATTATTTTTTTTTTATTTTGCCAGTTTCTGTCGCGTCACAGGTCGTCCAGAATTTTGCTACATAAAACAGCAATATACATCAGAAAACATTTTTATAATTGCATGAGCGACGTTTTAAATATGACCGTTATCGATGGATCCCACCCCGTTTTGCAACCCTTCACTCTTTCCGCATGAAAAGGCTACCCCACAAAGTCCGTTTGCATGTATCTGACGCACGCGACGCGTACAGACAAGTTTTTTTATTTTATAACGTTTGCAACACTGATTTGCGAGAGCTCTTCTAAAACGGCACCCAATATGAATATTCACGTGCGTTTACTAGCGCTAAAGTGTATTGCCGCAGTTTATGTTTTGTCATATGTCAGCATCAGAGCTGAACAGATTACATTTTTATCTTTTATACTGTTTTCATCTTGTTGTAGATAGTCATTGTCATCATCTGAATTTCGATTCTTTCGACGAGATTTAGAGATATAAATGTTACAGATAGAGAATTCATTAAATTTTTAAAAGTTTTTCATTTCTTTATAAAATTTGGGTTGATTTATAGTTGAAATCATTTTAATAAGTTTGTCTCAAGTATTTAATTAAAAAGGAAAGTTTCTGAGTTTCGATATCAATTTAAGGATTAAATTTCATCTACTGACGTTTTCATTATGTACGACTAATAACATTAAAATATGCCTTCAGTCATAAACGGCAAGAAGAAACATTTTAATAGTAGTGAAAATCTACCACAATATCGAAGTCTGAATATTTTATCTCTCGTAGATTTTATTTTTTAAATAATGTATATTTTATGCATTCACATTAATGTTACTTAAGAACAAGTGCGAGTGAACATTGATTTACGGATATAAAATAATAATTCTTGGATAATCTCTTATAATGATTTCGTGAAGAGAAAGCTGAGTCCATTGAATTAATGTTTTTCAAATTCCAAGGAGAAAATGCATGGATTGGTATTTCATTTTTGTCCGACGCTTTAAAGATTGTCAAATAAAAAAACCTGACAAGAGTTTTAATTAATGCGTGTGATTTTCGTTTTCATTACAAATAGTCCAGAAGCATGTTTCAGTCAAAATGTACTTTATTTTATCAGGATTGGTAACTTCAATCACGTCTACTCTATCTTATGGTTCCCCTTTTCGTCTGAATCGTTTAAGGACTTGATTTTGTATTTGTCATTGTTCTGAATTTTTTAGAGTTTTACACTTTATACTTATAATATTGACTCGAAACAACCAAAATATTACAATCTTCATAATTCGATTAAGCTACCAGGAGATATTCGGAAGAACCGGAACCTAATTTTTCTTACCGGGACTTGTAAGCAAGGCCGTAGAATACCAATTTGACTACCGTATATTTCAGCAGATAAGACGACCTTCAGATAAAATGAGATATACATTTTCGTCAAGGTTTTATAGTTTCAGCATATATCTGTCCTATAAGACTACCGCTGAGCTGACTACGGCGTATGAATTTAGTTTAGATCAAATCCTTCAAAAAGTTCGGGATTTCGAATGCTGTGGATGACACTGAGGACGATTTGTTATGGGATACTGATGATGAGGAAATCGACTCGCTAAATACAGAAAGCGACGCGTACGCAGAACTTCACAACAACGAAACTGATGATATACTTCAGGAATTATTTACCTCTGATGAAAAATGTGAACATTTATTTTGTGTCTGTGGTAAAAGACAACCCCGTATTTTGGGATCGTTTTTTGTGATTCATCTATCGTATTATCTCTCGAAATATACGGTACATGTATAACTCATTGAAAAACGTTTTTCACTGCGACTGGGAAGCGAATCTTAGACTTCTTACTTAAGTACTCTAAGCAAAGCAACTAAATTATCGAGACGTATGTTTGGAACAATTTCTTAGACTTGCCGTATTTCCCGTTATATGATACTCAATTAAACGACCAAATTATTATTATTATTAAATACATTTGCTGTACAGTGAAGAATCTCATTGTGGAGACTTACTGTATGAATAACATTTTCGACGACATGATTAACAAACAAGGTGACAACTGACAATTAATAACATTGAAGTATATGTAACAGAAGCCACTTACCTGTAGCGGTAGCTCAGTGCATCAACTGATGTCACTGCAGCACCTCTGACCAGGCGGTCCTAGGTTCGAGTCCTGACGGCGGCAGGATTTTCGACACTAGCTTTTCAGCGAGGTCGAATTCAGTCGCTGGAGAATGCTAGCGGCCGGCTGCTCTGATCGGTAGTTTTCCGTGGTTTCTCCGATCAACACCAGGCGAATGCCGGTGCAGTACCCTACCAAAAGGGCCACGGACCGCGCGCGATGTGTCCTTTCTCTTCCTTGTCCTATCCTCTCCACTTACACACACACACACACACACACTTACACTAACATGCACCACACTATCACATATTGCGGGAGACCGGTCGGGAGTTTGGAGCTTGTCCCGGCTGGGGTGGTGTCCCGCTGGTGGGAGAGTCTTGGTTAGGGGGAAACTCCACTAGCCGACGGTAAGTCGGTGCCGGATTTCGCTATCCAGCGGGGGAAGATCACCGCCATCTCCCGAGACGAAGACCATGCACTACACTAACGGGACTAATGACCGAAGCAGTTGACGCGTCCGGAAACACAAAAAAATCAATCAGAAGCCACTTCATCGGCTTGCATCAACTATACATCTAGACAACAACACCTAAAGGACTATCAATAAAAAGAACGTGAATTGTACTTTAATTAAAGAATGACAATTGATGAACGAAGGCATGAACTGGGTCTACATAAGAATTAACTCAGTATGCAAGTTACTCGTGATGGAAGTGAGGAGGCACGCTCACTTGATCCCTGTCTAATTGGTGTAACCACGAAGGAGACAGAAAAATCTCAAAATTATATGATTCATGCCTATGCTACAAATATTCACACATACTTTGTTTATTCTGAAAACTGTTAAAAATAACGTTTTTATTGAGTAATTGCAGTCGAAACTAATAGAAAAATATAGTTTTTGATTCGTTTGATGAATTGTTCAAACTTCGAGTTTTAATCTGTGACTTTTTCGCTACTTTGCCCCGTTAGACCGTTTTGGTAAGAACCAAAATGTTTGAATAATAAACCAATTTTCTAAGGTAGGCAAATGGTTTGAACGAAAAATAATAATTACACGAATTGTAAACTTTCAAAAATGTCTCATAAAGAATAATCATACCAAAACGCAAAAGGTGGCTCGGGACATCAACTGATGTCATTGGAGTTCTTTTGACCGGGAAGTCCTAGGATCGAGTTCCAAGGATGGCAGGATTTTAGACAGTAGCTAAACAGGTCGAATTCAGTCGTCCGCAGGAGAATTCTAGTGACCGGCTGCTTTGATCGGTAGTTTTCCGTGATTTCTCCGATCAACACCAGGCGAGTGCCGGAGCAATACCCTAACGAACGGCTCACGGCGCGCCATCTTTCCTTCGTCTTCCTTGTACGATCCCCGCCCTTTACTTACACACACTTACACATACATGCACTACACTACACATGCCCCCAGATCGGCCGGATACTTAGAGCTTGTCCCGGCAGAGGCGGTACCCCACTGGTGAGAGAGTCCTGGTTAAGGGGAAACCCCACTAGTCGACGGTAGGTCGGTGCCGGATCTCACCATAGAGTGGGGGAAAATCACCGCCATCTCCCGGGGATATAATGTTCTGCCCTATTTGCAATTTGCTACGGGACTAACTTTAGCATTTGACGCGCCCGGAATCACTAACCTCAACAAGAGAATAACTAACGCGTTTGTTAAGCCCAATTCACTACTTTCTAATGGACTTTACAAACCTCTGCTACGTATCTGTGGGAGATGGTCATGGGTTCGCGGGATACTCCGGTCTGAAGCTTCGTTTGACGGCCTGGCTCTGTGGCGTTGCAGTTGGCGCTTCTTAACGCATACGTCGCTACCCAGACGGATGCCTTCTCTGTGCTGGGCTTCTTTTCCCTTCGCGCGAGCCTAGTGTCATCGGTGAGTACAACATCTAAAACATCTGCTCTTTCTTTCTTCTCTGTCTTTCTTTCTTCTCTGTCTTTCTTTCTTCTTCTTCTTCTTCTTCTTCATCTTCTTCTTCTTCTTTCTTCTTTTTCTTTCTTTTTCTTTCTTTCTTCTTTTTTCTTTCTTCTTTTCTTTCTTCTTTTCTTTCTTCTTCTTCTTTCTTTCTTTCTTCTCTTTTCTTTCTTCTCTTTCTTTCTTCTTTTTTCTTTCTTCTTGTTTCTTCTTGTTTCTTTTTGTTTCTTCTTCTTTCTTTCTTTCTTTCTTTCTTTCTTCATCTTTCTTTCTTTCTTCTTCTTCTTCTTCTTCTTCTTCTTCTTCTTATTATTATTATTATTATTATTATTATTATTATTATTATTTCTTTCGCTCAGTAGCATTCAGTTTTTCCTTGACCTAGTGCCGACACTACAAGGTGATTTTTCTCTAGATCTATCGGTGGTGGGCCGTTTGTGGGTGGGTGGGTGGGTGATATGCCCCACCTCTAAGGACTCCAGCCCCCTCTTCTTCCTGAAAAACATAGAGAGCGGAAGGACTCCTCTTAAAATTGGACAATAATAATGAAGTAAAAGATAACACGGTGAATGAAACATTTGGAAAACACTGGGACATTGATGGTAAATCAGGTAGATTAGGATGTAGAGGATGTCCGGAAGTTATCACGACAAAAAATCTCAGATCCTATTGAATTTCACGAACATTGGCAGATCCAGTCCTAAGACTGGTTTAATTTCTGCCACAGAAAGATCAAAAATAGAAGAACGATAAGTTTGCGAGAGCTTGGGCTTAGCGAGTTCGATTGCCAAGAGACGTTGAATTTAAAATAGTTCAGTTTGTACTTGAAAGGCAAAAATTCTCAATTGGAAGTGGAGAACGCCACGTGAATATTGTCAAGAGGAGGAAAAACCACTGCTTTTCAAACTGAAAACCAAACCCTAAGACATAAGATACAATTGGGACCGACTTCACAGCCCCTTCTCGAATACTGTATTCAAATAAGCGCCTCTGCTCGGACATAAAATATGAGATATGAAGACTGAACAAGAAAGGAAGGATTGCCCGTGGTTTAGGATCTGTACTTTAGGATACTGCTTCAACATTTGGGGAAACATTTGGAATCAATTGGGGAAATCCCGGACATTACTAATCAGATCTGTCAATATTACGTACATTATATTCAAAACGTGGGTAGTTTTCGAGCAATTTTGCATGAAACAATTAATGTTTAAAAAATGCATCAAGTTCAATTTTTCCCGAACTTTGTTTTTTTTGAAAATTACAAAAAATTAACATTGCCAAATTACAATATTGACGATAGAAATATTTTTAATGAAAATTTTTCTTAAAAGAATTCTTAAAAGTTAGATCTTAAAACCAGGTAACGGACCATTTCTTGAAAAAACGACTGGTTTTGGCGTAATTTGCGGAAGTAAAAGCAATGTATAAAGGTATGAAATAAAGGTAATTTATAAAAAAAATCAAACTTTTACCCATGTTCATTACTTATTTTCTTCTGATAGAGCAAAATACGCTTAAAAATGTCGCCGGCCTAATTTTTATTGAAATCAGTGATTTTTCGAATATTGTAAAAGTTACAAATAATGGGAGAAAGTATGTACTGTTTAGCACCACTAGTTAAAGTATGTTACAAAACTGAGAAATGAAAAGTAGAAAATTCAATTATGTGTATTCAAAAGAAGTATACCAAAAACATGAATTACTCTTTAGTGTCACCTAAATTAACGAGTGTTTATAGATAAGCAAAAACAAAACACAGACACGTTTGTAACTTGATCTAAATAAGTAAACATGTGTCCTTAGGACATTGTAAATTCTTCAATTCTGTGGCGTAATAACTAGTTCATTATATTAGTAAATTTTTGTAGGCTTTCTATTACTATTTGATACCCATGTGAAGCCCGGGTACAGGTTGAAAACTCTTATGACTTGGGTAATATTAATTGATTCTGAAAATCTCGTTCTCTCCTCATCAATAAATCTGTTTCAATTCATTAGTGTGTAAATAACTATTAATTTATAGGGGTAACTCCTAATACAGTTATTCCAAGACACTTTTTAAACACATTTTCATAAAATATGAAAACTAATTTTTCTGCACGCTGAGTTCCTGAATTCCTCCCGTGTAATTTTGGCTGACCTCACTTCACAGCACTCCAGCTCAAAATGCAGACAGCACTGTTGAACTGTTGGCCAGGGCAACGTACGATCATTTTCACCTTTTGCAGCGTGAACCTTTTCCAGTTTTCGTGAACTGGCGATGGTTGGTTGGTAAAGCGAGTGCGATATGTTTTCATTCTCAACCAGCGGCGAGCATCGGACCACTTAGGCAAGGCCATGAGTTAACCTAGATAGGGGTAACTCCAAAAGCTTTTGTCAAAAGGTTGCATGAGGATGCCAGTGGGATTTTATTAAGACCCAGAGCTTGTTCTGGGGCAGCTCCCTGCTCTAAAAGCATGGTTCATTTTGATGAGAACGTTTCTCAAATGTTTTGTTGTTCAGTTGAATCTCACTTTTTGTTATGAAACACCGCATCTCTTCGACCATATTGGCGTTTTTTATATGCAAGAGTCTTTGAAATGAAAGAACAAAGATGTGGATTATCAGATGCACTTAACACATCGTTCTTGCATACAGTGCACCGTATAAAATTTACGAGAGTGTTTATATGAGAATAACTGACATAAAATACACATTTTATTACGTTCTTAGAAGAGTATTACTGAAAGCAAATACAATTTTATCGAAGAAAAGATTATGATAAATTTAAGTTACATTTGTGTAAATTACAGATCATGGATTTGAGTTGCGACGTAATGCTTTTCATTAAAGTAAATTTGCATAATTTTATACTTAAAAAAGTTCAACAGAAATTGAAGTAGGCTATACTGATATGAAAATTCAGAATTTATCAATGTGTTAGCGTCCTGATAAACGCTGGTATTATTTTCATTCTGTTATTGCTGACAGTGCCACATTTATAACTCGATTAAATATGTAATTATATTAAACAAAGTATGACTATATGCGGGTTCAAATGATTTCTGTCGAGTTACATGATTAATGTGTTTACAGGCTTTCGCCGCTGGACTGACATACATGGTGATAATGGTCCAATTTCGAGAAGCTTAAACAGAAAAATCACTTATTTCTATAACTCATACATCTTCTTGTAATACAGCAATTTGAGAAGAATTCAAGATAGTGAAATAATTTACGTGCAGAGTTCGTTGTTGAAAGTTAAGACTTTAGAATTAAGAAATATATTTCTGGTTTGAAGGCAAAATTTCTTATTCTATGTCGATAAATTCGTTTTTGGGTAGTGAAAACTTGATTTGTTTACTCAAAAGTGATACTGATAGAGTAAACTATATGATACAAAACTTTCGAACGCAATGCAATATTCCTGCAAGTGAAATAAATGTAACATCGAAATGGGAACGCAGTCATAGTGAGTCATATGAAGCAAGAAACGGGATCCAATACAGATATCTACTTCAGTTATATAATTTTTTTATTCATTACAGTTGTCTATCTGTAATTTGTCTCATCCATGACAACATAACAATGTTTCAATTCACTAGTGAATTTAGGAAATAAAATTCAGTTTTAATTTCTACTTCAAAACATGTAATATATCAAATAACCAAATGAGCAAATTTTATTAATGTATCTCCGTAAACAAAACAAGCAACAATGAAATAGTTACAAGACGTATACTTGTGATGAATTCTAGAAAAATGTAGAAATGTATAAAACTACGTATGAAACTCTAGAGTAAAAATATTTTCTTCGCTCGTGAAAATTAGGCTCCCATCGTTGCCTCGAGAGTCAAACTTTCAACTCTCTGATAAAAATTTATTTTACTCTCTTACACAAAAATTACTATTAATTTATTAGTGTGATCCAATTAAATTTAAATAAAAAGAGTAATTACAGCAACTATTAACATATGTAACAAATTGCATGTCTACTTGCATGAATATATTACGAACCTCATCCTCACCATTGAAAAACTGTGAAAACGAAAAAATAATGTAAAATGTTTATGAAAAAAAACTAAAAATAATATTAGTAAAAGAATATATTACCCATTTTTTGTAAATAAATTTTGATGTCTCAATGGTAATTTAGAAAATATGGTACAAAATTATAAAATATTTGAAAAATAAGCACTATTTGTGATGATAAATATTTATAGTGCATGAATAAACACATTACTTGCAATTGCTGTAGTTGCAACGCATATCGTGGGATGTATAAAAAAATAAATTATATTCTCTTCAATTAGAGATCTGATATAAAGATTTGTAAAAGAAACAAAAAAACGAATTTTTTCTCACTTGTATAGCCTTTTTAATTAGTTATTCTATGTTCAAAGCTAAGAAGTGACTGTGGGTACCCCCACAAAAAACTACGTTTATATTTTCCTCCTAAAAAACTTAGAAGGAGGAACAGCAAAAATAAATAAAAAATTTCTGTCTAAAAACAGTATTCAGCTGGGCTGTCCGGGTGACACCGCGTCGAAGGCTGGGGTGCCGACGTTTCGAGCGACATATCGCGGTCCTCTTCAGGGCTGTACGGCAGTACAGCCCTGCAGTACAGGCCTGAAGAAGACCGCGATATGTCGGTCGAAACGTCGGCACCCCAGCCTTCGACGCGGAGTCACCCGGACAGTCCAGATCATGACTCTGGCAGCGGAAGCCTACGATATCAGTTTTCAGCTGTTGTTCCGTTTTAATAAACTTCTTTTACATTACCAAACATGCCGGGAGACCAGTCGGGAGCTTAGAGCTTGTCCCGGCTGGGGCGGTGCGCTATTGGTTGAAGATTGGGGAAAAACCCGCAAGCCTAGGGGTAGGTCCGCGCCGGATCTCACCATCTAGCGGGAAATAACAGCCACCGTCTGCGATGAAAACATGCATTACACTTACGGGACTAACGAACAGTTCAGGCCATCGGAATTTATTAATCAATCAATTAATCAATGCCCTGAAAATTGTGCCGCTACCGAACGCCCTCGACAAGAACGCAATGCAGCGCAACGGCAGTGACGTATTCGTACAGTGCAGGATATTTGTGAAGTACACGGTAGGAAGTAGCACGCGATTTTTTTCGCGAATGTTTTCTCGAAAAGAATTTTTTTGCAGAAGACCGATAGGAGTCTTTTTGTCGAAATAATGAAGGGCCAACTTGAATATTCCCAGGTTTGTAGGAAATGGTGCGGCGTTAACGACATTTACATCATGTAAATGAATTTGAAGCGTTGTTTCGTCGTATGTATTTATTTTGGCATAAAGCTTTTTCGGCCGCATTGCGACCATCTTCAGTGCTATTCTGAGGCGGCTGGGGCCCCCAGAAAAAGCTTTATGCCAAAAATAAATACATACGACGAAACAACGCCTCAAATTCATTTACATTCCCAGGTTTCCCTTTCCGAACTAATCGCAATTTTTTACTACTTTTTACTATTTCCTATTTTTACAAACGCCTACAGTTTACTATTATCTGACGCAAATTTTCGAGTATTGTCAATGCCTCTTCTCTACAGTCATTCTCCTCTTCGACACGTAACCTTTTCACTCGTCTTCATGTAATTTTTCATCTGAATTCATGTCCCTTAGGACATGACAGATGATGTTCGCTATCGAAATTCCTATCATGCGTGGCCATCTCTGTACGACGTTTCGGCGTTTCCTTTGCCTGAACTTCGTCGCTGGAGCCTTGTTACGGTCATTACCGGTTCTTGTCTCCAACACAGGCTCTTCCGCTTCTAACAGTACCGTCCCCATCTAAGCCACAAACTCTACAGCTCCATGGGGTTTCACAACCTGAAACCTTCACCTGGCAGCCGTTCCCACCTGCGTATTCGCCGCGAATTCTTACTATTTCCCTTCCACAGAACCCCTGAGGAAACGGGAATATATTTCCTTGATTTTGTTTACAATATGCTGCTGCTTTATAGAATGATTTTTCGTGTTTCCGGGCACGTCAACTGCTTTGGTCATTAGTTCCGTTAGTGTAGTGCATGTTGTTTCTCGAGAGATGACGGTGATCTTCTCCCACTGGATGGCGAGATCCGGCGCCGACCTACCGTCGGCTAGTGGGGTTTCCCCCTAACCAGGACTATCCCACCAGCGGGGCACCGTCCTAGTCGGAACAAGCTCTAAACTCCCGACCGGTCTCCCGGAATATGTGGTAGTGTAGGGCATGTTAGTGTAAGTGTGTGTGTAAGGGGAGAGTATAGGACAAGGAAGAGGAAGCACAGATCGCGCGCGGTCCGTGGCCCGTTTGGTAGGGTACTGCTTCGACATTCGCTTGGTGTTGATCGAAGAAACCACGGAAAGCTTCCGATCAGAGCAGCCGGCCGTTAAAATTCTCTTCCAGACAGCGACTGAATTTGATCTAGCTGAAAAGCTAATGTCGAAAATCCTGCTGCCGTCAGGTCTCGAACCTAGGATTTCCCGGTCAGAGGCGCTGCAGTGACCTCAGTTGATGCACTGAGCTATCTCTCCCTGTGCTGCTTTTCGGTTTAAGCAGCTAAGAGGGTGGTACTATTACAATAAACTAAAAAAACACTTAATTTGTACTGTTAACGCGTATGCACTTTGATATTCCTAACTTGAAACAAACAAAAAATATACTTAATGGTATGTACTATTCTTTCTTGGTAATTTGTTTTCATTCATACTGATTTCTTTATTCCATCTTGTTTCATCACGTACACTTGTTTCATGTCGCGAATCCCCGAGTAATGTCCAAAGAAATGGGCCGCTGATCGTGCTCGATCTTTCCTTCAGCTTCTGGCCGTTTCCTCTTCCTTTCCTCTCACACGCTCTTATTACATGCACTTCACTAATGTGCAAATCTGGAGGTCGATCGGGAGCTTAGAGCTTATCCCGGCTGGAGCGGTTCCCTGCCGGGAGAGATAATCGAGGGACAAATTCAACACCACACGACGTATAGGTCGGCGTCGGATCTCACCATCCAGCGGGAGAAGAACACCGCCACCTCCTAAGAAAAACATTCAAGGCACTAAGGATATTAATGACTACATCGCATGTGCCCGGAAACATCATTCCGCCTCCGTCACCGCCACCGTTACCGCCTCCATCACCGCCATCGTCACTGCCGCCGTCACCGTCACCGTCCCGTCACCGTCACCGTCACCGTCACCGTCACCGTCACCGTCACCGTCACCGTCCCCGTCACCGTCACCGTCCCCGTCCCCGTCCCCGTCACCGTCGCCGTCCCCGTCACCGTCGCCTCCCGTCGCCGTCGCCGTCGCCGTCGCCGTCGCCGTCGCCGTCGCCGTCCCGTCCCGTCGAAACTGCGCCCATGGCGCACATGTCCCCGCTTTCCCGCCCCCGGCCAACTTCACCCCGAGCCCAGGCGCCGCCCCCATCCCTGGCCCACCGCTTGTTCAGCCTCCGCTGGCGTTGGTCGCCACCCACCACGCCCCAGCACGCCACCGCCGCCGCCGCTCGCGTCAGCCGCACCGCCGTGCTGCCTTTGTTTCTGTAATTGACTCGCGGGAACAATGAGGTCACATCTCAGCCGCCGCGGAGGGCTGCCGCGCCGCTCCGCGCAGCGCCGCGGGCGTCCGCCCCGCCTCCGACTGCCGTCTTGGAACCGCCCCTTGCCCCTGCACCCGTAGAGCGACTTGCTACGTTCTTGTCGCTTCCGTCGCACCCGTACTTAACCTCGTCGTCGTCACTGATAGCTAACGTCGCCGTGAGAGTTAGCATGAACGCCAGCGTTTGCGTTAGCCTTAAGCTTTACTTGAGCGTGAATCTTTACGTGAGCGTGAATCTTTACTTGAGTGTGAATCTCGACGTGAGCGTGAATCTTTACGCGAGCGTGAATCTTTACACGAGCGTGAATCTTGACGTGAGTGTGAATCTTGACGTGAGCGTGAATCTTGACGTGAGCGTGAATCTTTACGCGAGCGTGAATCTTGACGTGAGCGTGAATCTTGACGTGAGCGTGAATCTCGACGTGAGCGTGAATCTTGACGTGAGCGTGAATCTTGACGTGAGCGTGAATCTTGACGTGAGCGTGACCAGACACGTCAATATTTACGAGGGTATTAGGAGAAAATAATTCTTTATTTCACGAGTCATATGACGAGATTCATTAAATTAAGAATTGCTTGTATGTCTATAAGTTATTCATAATACGCTTTACCTTCGAAGATTGTAAAAATACTTGTTTCCTTGCCGAAGCGAGAATGGAGTTATGAATGCGACAGAAGGTGAATGACTGATGGTTGGTCATAAAGCTCTAAAGTTGGTTTGCTGCTACCCCTAAAACCCAAGCTGTTACGAACTAATAGATGCAATGATTGCATTTATGGTGAATACCATTGTATATACTAATCTTGGAATCAGTAATAAAATAGATATTTGTCGATTTAGCACACTGCATCAAAAATATTAACATACAGAAATATTGTTATTTATCTTTAAAAGTGATATTGAGCGATCGCATTTGTTAATGACAAGTATTTTCTGTCAATGGTTCATCTTTAGTCTGGGTACAAGTACATCTCGCTTTCAGTCTCCATTGGTCGAGAACTGGAGAGCCGTGCAAATCGCAATCCTCTGATCTCCACACATCTTCCATCTCTCTCGCTCCTTTCACGACTCCTCCCTCGAGAAGTTCTTCTCAACTCACGCGGCATCGCTCTAACTTTTCTTGAAGACTCACGACCGCGCGCCGATAGAGTTGAAACGTCCGAAATAATACAAATCTATTTTGTTTGGGTCATGCTCGCAGACGACACGTGCACTGGCCTTCGGGGCTTCGAGGATTTTTTTTCTTTGTGGAAAGTGGGACGACTTCTCCGAGACGGAGAAGAAGGAAGGTCGTCAAAAGAGAAGAGAAGGGAAAGGGGTCTTCAGAAAGACGTGAAGAACCATGAGCTCTGAAAGTACGTGATATTCGCGACCTCTCCGGACTGTGGGTCTGAAGCAGTGGAGTTGCGCTTGAGATGAAAAGACGCTGATGCAAAGGCAGTTGTGAATTGGTTTGGTTTGGTTTTTCGTGTTTCCGGGCGCGTCAACTGCTTTGGTCATTAGTCCCGTTAGTGAAGTGCATGTTTTTCTCGGGAGTTGGCGGTGGTCTTCCCTCGCTGGATGGCGAGATCCGGCGCCGACCTACCGTCGGCTAGTGGGGTTTCCCCCTAACCAGGACTCTCCCACCAGCGGGGCACCGCCTCTGTCGGGACAAGCTCTAAGCTCCCGACCGGTCTCCCGGAATATGTGGTAGTGTAGTGCATGTTAGTGTAAGTGAGTGTGTAAGAGGAGAGGATAGGACAAGGAAGAGGAAGCACAGATCGCGCGCGGTCCGTGGCCCGTTTGGTAGGGTACTGCTCCGGCATTCGCCTGGTGTTGATCAGAGAAACCACGGAAAGCGCATAAACGTGGAGATTATAATTATGGTGATATATTCACAACCGAATTTAGGCAAAGGAGGAGAATTACCCTACTGATAATTTGCTTTACTGGAATATAACTACAGTGTTTGCCAGTGACTTTTTCTGTGTACATGAGGGTCGGATGTAATACGAATGGCAGTGACTAGAATAGTGAATCATATGGAATACGAGGAGATATAAGAGACCAACAAAGAAGAGGGGTGGTTGGAGGCCAATTGTTACTGGAATCTGGTGCAACGAAATATGAATGATGTACAATTTACAATGCCGAAATACGGAGGGGTGAACTGAAAAAAAAATGAAACGACAATATTCGTGACTGAAAATACGCCAATGTACAGAGGTGTTTAAAACGCGACGGTGATAGTATAGTGATAGAAAGGAAGAGGGAAGTACACAACGGAAGCAGTAAATTAAAGTAGAGTGACTTATCTTGGGAGACATTCTTGGGAGGAGAATACCGAAAAAATGAATGGCAAAAGCCAGAGGTCAGAGAATGCGCCGTGTCGTTGGCTCTAGCGACAGCGGTGGAAATGACGGGAAAACCGACAGCAAAGGCAAGGACCAAGCAAAAGATAAACCTTATAAGTGTCATACATTGAAATGCATGTGCAATGCAACGGTTAAAGAAGAGGATAAGTAAACAATGGAAGCAATAAAGAAGATTTATGTTCAGGGGGATAGCATCATGGCGTAATGGTTAACACACCTCCTGCCGTTGGGACCGGGGTTCAATCCCTGACCAGATCCATGTGGGATTTGTGAAAAAGCAAGTTTGCGGATGATATCTTCGGGTTTCTCCCGTTTTCGCTGCATATCGTGACATAATTTCCCCATAATTTACATAGCTATAATAGAATTTGATATTATATTGTCTACTTCAACTAATATATATAGTGTGTATTGAAAGACATAAAAGGCCTTAGTTGTTTAAAGAATCTGTTAATGACTGGATGTTTTCGTAGGTAATGAAAAGCCCAAAAAGACGAGGATAGTGAAGATGGAAACGGCAGCGGGGCTGGCTGCAGGATATTAGCTGGCAGAAGGGTGGTGGTACGAGTAGATTGAAGGGGACGATGGGATGGCGATGTCGATGGAACGTCATGGGTGTTGGGTCGATGAGGAGAGGGGACAGCGGGGAGGGTAGGAGTGAGGCTGGTGGGACAAGGAGAGGGCCGGCGATGTCGGTGGGACTGTGGGACAGCGATGACGGTGGGACTGCGAGAACGGTGGGACTGCGAGGACGGTGGGACTGCGAGGACGGTGGGACTGCAAGGACGGTGGGACTGCGAGGACGGTGGGACTGCGAGGACGGTGGGACTGCGAGGACGGTGGGACTGCGAGAACGGTGGGACTGCGAGGACGGTGGGACTGCGAGGACGGTGGGACTGCGAGAACGGTGGGACTGCGAGGACGGTGGGACTGCGAGGACGGTGGGACTGCGAGGACGGTGGGACTGCGAGGACGGTGGGACTGCGAGGACGGTGGGACTGCGAGGACGGTGGGACTGCGAGGACGGTGGGACTTCGAGGACGGTGGGACTGCGAGGACGGTGGGACTGCGAGGACGGTGGGACTGCTAGGACGGTGGGACTGCGAGGACGGTGGGACTGCGAGGACGGTGGGACTGCGAGGACGGTGGGACTGCGAGAACGGTGGGACTGCGAGGACGGTGGGACTGCGAGGACGGCGGGACTGCGAGAACGGTGGGACTGCGAGAACGGGGGGACTGCGAGGACGGCGGGACTGGGCGAGACGGGGGACTGCGAGGACGGTGGGACTGCGAGGACGGCGGGACTGCGAGGACGGGGGACTGCGAGGACGGCGGGACTGGTCGGACGGGGGGGGGGGGACGGGGGATGGGGACGGCGGGCGGGCGAGTACGGTGGGAGGGCGAGGACGTCGGGGTTGGAAGCGGGGCCACAGCGGAGGGAAGGCAAACTGCAGGGGCGGGGCCGGGCCGCCGTAAGGCCAGGCTGAGGGACGCTCTCCTTTAACGCAAGCGCTGCCAGGAGCCGAAGGATCCCGGGCCTCCTCCATTCCAATTTGTTTTGTTTAGAGCCTCCCTTTCAAATACACTCCCTGACCGCAGCGCGCCGGGCGGCCGCTTCGACGTGCCCTGCGTGCGCGCCCCGCGCCGCGGGGGGGAAATGGGATTCAGGGCGAGCGCGCCCTTTGGCAAAAAGGCGCCTCCCTCGAGAAAAGCACTGAACACAAGGTTCCAGAGTGTGGAATTTAGTGTTTCATTTGCAAGAAGACTTTACGAGACGAACACCTTTATTACCTTCGTAAGGGCGTGCAAATTGTACAACCACTCGTAACTACTATACATTTTATGAATATTGTAGTTTGAAAATTATATTCCGAGTAACGTTTTTGGGTAGGGAATGTGATAAATATTTTTGTAATGTGATAAAAATATTGCGTCTGGGAATCTAAGGTAAATTTGAATTGATCTTACTATTAAATTTATAAGAGTATGATATGTAAAATATATTAGGAGTAGAATAAATTCCTGAAGAAAAATTTGATTCAATTTGGGAACATATTTGAATTGATTATATTTGTTAAAGAAGTTGATGAAAGAGGCATTATTCTGGTAAAGATTGGTATACAGAAGAAAATTGCACTCAATTAAAAGAAGAAAACATTTTATTCTATACTATGTTGCTGCCATGAAAAGAAAGAAGGAAACAAGAAAAGTAATAAATACGAACAACCTCTACTGTCTTCAGAATTATAGCGTCTGCAGCAGATAGTTTGCATTGGTACCTGATGTGTCATCTCCGAAAACACCATTATCTCTCTAAAATCAGAAAAAAGAACCTTCGTGATTGCAGTGTTAAATCTATTGTGAAAGCAGACGCAATAGGTATTAAACATAAAATTCTATATTTTTTATAACCTAAAATTTACTCTTCAGTTTATTGTTCCTTTTAGTCCAAATATGACACAGTAGAGCAGGATAATGTTTGCAACACATATTAGATAAATATCTTAATTTATACTTTTTCTTTTCTTTTGTTTTTGGCACATTTTGAATCTCTAGGGCTGAAGTACACCATACTCTGCGCCAATGAACGCATCCCTATTGGTTAGGACTGTTGCTTACTATTTAGCTTTAATCACACAGTGTACCAACAAAGTTACAGCACATATATTATAACCTATGGAACTTTGCAACAGTTTATAAGAGTTGTGGGAGAGAATTGTCTGTCCATAAATGATGAATGGCAAACTCACGTTTTGAAACTTTTACTGAGAATGTGCTATTGAGACAATTCAGACGATGGGAAATGCCTAGGGTGATTTTTTCTCGCAGACAAATTGGCAGAATAAATGCTCATTCATAAGTGCTTTCAAAAATGTTAAGTATAAATGAAGACAACCTGGTAAAGACTCACGTGCTGAAGACCTTATAATGACTGTTACTTTATTTATTCCGATCAATACACAAAAAGATAAAAGTAAATCTTTTTAGATTGTTCAATTTGCCGTGTCAATACAAAGAAAAATATACAAAAACAGAGAAAAGTATTAATAATAAGAAACAAATGATAGTATGATCCCTTATATTCACATTGATCCGTTACTCATTTACATCGACCAATTCTCTGTATTTCTCCAATTTCGTCTGGTAGGATGTCATGATGATGTTAGTCATGTGATCACCGTGAAGTCTACAAACCGAATCTTGTTGGTTTTCTAGTCTCCAATGT
Source organism: Teleogryllus oceanicus (assembly GCA_964035755.1). NCBI lineage: Eukaryota > Metazoa > Arthropoda > Insecta > Orthoptera > Gryllidae > Teleogryllus > Teleogryllus oceanicus. Next base: position 172,183,015 of record CAXIVR010000003.1, read on the forward strand.
TTATACCTGGCCTGTTGAAGTGGATAGTTTTTGGTTTGGATGTTTCGATCTCTGTGTAGTTATTTTGTGTAGGTGTTATCCCGATCCCCGTAGGTGTTATTTTCTAGGACTGTTTGTGAGTGTGAACTCCTTGTAATAAGGAGTATTATTCTGTAAGAAACTGTATTGCTTAAAGGGTTTGGCGTGAGAAGCTAATGCGCTACATACTGTTAATATATGCTGGCCTGTCTCAGGTCCTTTGAAATACCGTATTTGCCGGGGTATAAGGCGCAAATTTTTTCCTTCAGTAACTCGTCAAAAAACAGTGTGCGACTTGTACAACAGTTGGGAATTTTTTGTAACTGTGTGAATGTTTAGTATACAGCGTTACAAAAATCAACTCTTTTACACTGAAAAATAAGAATGTGTATTTATACCAAATTGATTATTACAAAAGCTAGAAGTATTGCAAGAAGAATGAATGCTGAAAAGTTCATTGGGTCAACGACATGGTGTAGAGAAGATTGTGAAAACACACAGTCTTTCCATGCATACTGGACAAATATCATAGACCACCGGCGAAATATGAAGAAATGATCATTGCTTTGCACAGGTTACAATTCACATTCCTTTCATAAAAGTAAAAATTAAATATAACAATTATCATTAAAGAATGATATCCTTCTTGTAAATAGGGTTACGTCTTATACATCTGTGCGTCGTATACACCGCCAAATACGGTACATTCTGCGATTGTCAGAACTGGGAATCGAATCCTGCAAATAAAGAAATGTTTACATTCCCTACCTTCTAAAGATATCCAGAATATTGCAATGAGGTCATTGCTAGTCGCCGGACCCAAAACTTCCCCCTCTGTCACGCCGATTAGGAAGGTCCCTGATTTGACACGGCTCAGCGCAAGACGCGCGAACGCGTGCCAGGAGACTCAAAAGATTTACGATTAGGTGCAATTGTCTCCGGGACAGCCTTTCAGGCAACCGGCGGCCAGTCCACGTGCACGGCTAGGCACCGGAACAAGCAAATTATAGAGATCCCGGCTACTGTTGAAGTTATCCCGTAGGACCCATATAAGCGTCACGAAGACAGCAGAAAGGACTGCTTTGTTCATCTCCGGTGTACACACACGCACAACAAAGACCACCAATCAGGCGCCCAGAAAATGAGGTTAATTTGAAAATACCCTATCGGCTTCCGACTCGCGTCGAATATTTTGAAAACTAAGATTTCGGCCAATAATATTCAAAATTCCAATCACGTGAAGGAGCGATGGGCGAAACTTGGAAAAAGGGTGGGGATGCGACGCAGGAAGCTCGAGAGCAGGGATTTTTGGCAGAAGACGGATAGAAGGCGAGAGAACGACACAGAATTGAGACTGCAGTGTTGATGAGAGGTAGTGGAGCAGTGACTTGGGGGTCGACCAACATAGTGCAGGCCGCCCAGTATAAAAAGACAATCAGGAATTTATTCCGATTTCAACGGGCCGGCGCCTCCGGAAGGAATGATTGTGCAGCCGAGTCATTGAGGCTGGCCTGGTGAGGAGTGGGTGGCGTCAGACGACTTCCTCCAATAATCATCGATCGGAGCCAGGAGCACTAGCACCGCACGCACTGCTGCTTCCGGTTGGCTGCGGCTTGCCGTGGTGTGGCTCGCGACAGCGACTGCTTCGGGGACGACTACGGATTGTGCAATCATCGAAAGAGGTGAACGAAAGACTTTCATTTTGTAATCATTCCAAAGACAGTAAAAAATAGGAAAGGTGTCATTTAATGTAAATAACATATAATTTAGTTTAAGGGGAATTCTTACCCAAATTGTATTATAGAATCAAATGCAATAAATGTGTTCTTGCCATTCAGGTGATTGACACTTAAAGTTACAAAACTTTGTGATTATTGTAAAGTAGTGGTAGTAATAGCAAACCCCGTGCATGCCCTCATTCAAGAGTGCCTACCCCCTTGAGGTTCTCGAATGCCGGTGCCAGTTGACAGGTAAGTGCCGTTTGGCGCCCTTCATTGATAAATTTAACGCGCACACCTGTCAGCTGATTACCGACGCACTTCGGTGTGACGGTATTCCCTTTTGTGAGGTACCCAGACCGCGAGCTGCGCGCATTGCGTGCATGCGTGTGTTGCCGTGGCGGCAGGATGGGTTCATCACATATTTGACGCCCAACCTGTGTTTTTTTGTTAATCGAATGTTAAGCTTGTGTCTGTTGCATTAAATTTTAAATTTTGTTAATTTTTATAAATTAGTGCTTCAACACTTGCTTAACTTTACTCGTATGAGGGATGCACCTGGTTATTACATATTTTTTTTAATACTGTTTTTTTTTCATCATTGTTTAGTGTTCTGTTCATATTGTTTTCATAGTGTGCATGTTCATCTCACAGTGTTATGCTAAAACTTTCAGTGTGTTTGTGTGATTTTGGATTATTATTTTGCTATTATTGTACTTTTGTGTAACGCGCTGTAGGCGTAATTATCATTCATACCTCGCTTCGAGAATTGCACAACCGAAAATGTCCGACGAAAATAATACTATTGTTGAAGAGGGCACTAACCTCGCCCTTCAATGCGAAACAACCCCCGAACAGGCGACGGCCGATCCGACCGTCGCAGCTGTGTCGGCTTTGACCGCGGTGGCTCCGACCCAGGTAGAGCCAGCCCCCCAACCTTCCACCGTCTCGCCTCTCGCTCAGTCCACGCTAACGGTACCTACCGACCAGAAGACCCTTTTAATTACCAGCTTAATGTCTAAAATTGATGAAATGAGACATGAGCAAAATACTAAATCTGTTGAAATGAATGCTAAAATTGATAAAATCAAATTATAAAATTGATGAAATGAAATTTTAAAATTGATGAAATGAGACATGAGCAAAATACTAAATCTGATGAAATCTATTCTAAATTAGATATACACAATGCAAAATTTGATTCTTTAAACTGTAAATTCGATGAACAGCGTAAAGATTTTGATTCTAAATTTCTATCTCTTGAGACTAGATTAAATGAACAACGAACTGTTTTCACCCAATTTCAAAGTGAAATTTGTCAACAACTAGACTCCGTCAACACAAAAGTCAAAGAACAGAATTCTGAAATCGCTTCTCTCGCTTCTGCTGTTAGCGCCAATTCGCTCCAGGTATCTGTACTTAAAGAACAATTATCAGGACAGATAAAGAAATGCGAATCAGTTCAATCAGACACTATTCAACAAATCGCTCACTTTAAGGAAAGCGTTAACAAAGATATTGAATTTGTTACAGATAGTCAAAAAACCTTAAAACAATGGGCTCGTGATAAAGTTAAAGATACTGTAACTGAAATTTCAAACCTCAAAAGCGAAGTTAAGATTAAATTACAGGGAGTAGATAATAAGATCGAAGGTTTTCACGAGATCGTGACTAATAAAATAGAAAAAGCAACAGTAATTCTGCAGCACCAATCCCTATTGGAACGGAAGGAGGTAGAATCTAAAATAGAAGAGTTACAAACAAAGTGGCAGAAAAGACTGTGCAGCTTTTCCAATCAGTCCAATGCCCTTGTCAATTCCCCCTAATTTAAAATTCTCTGGCAATCGTCGCGAACAGCCCATGACGTTTTTACGTAATGTTGAAAATTATTTTGCTTTGGCACAACATATTCCTGAGTCTTCGAAACCGAAACTGATCTCAGATGTTAATTGATCACGCTCAGGAGTGGTATCAAACAATCGTCCCACTTCCATCTAATTATCAGGAATTTCGAAGTAAATTCATTGATCGTTTTTGGGACAGAAATACTCAATATAATTTTAAAATGGATTTGGCGAAAGGAAAATGGGATCAAAATGGGAATTTATCTATGCGTGACTATGCAGTATCCCACATTGCTCAGCTTAAGCAATGTGAACCGACTCCACCTGATGATGAGATTATGTGGCTTTTAACACGCCATTATCCATACGCCATTCAAAATCTCCTTAAAACTAGTTATGTTAGGGACCTTGATCAATTTCAGATATTATTGGGCGAATTTGACCAAACTAACTTGCAATTCGCTTCTTATCAAAATTCTTCACGCCCACGGAATGGTAATAACAACCAATCTCGAGGTTATTCATCGCGGCAGTCACAAGGCCACGAACACCCCTCCACTCCCCCGCCCGGTTTTTACCAGACACACTACAATGGCGCTCAAGGTCAAAGCGCACCCCTCCCGGCCTCCAGCCCCCCCCCCTTCTCAAAGGCGTTAAACCGGCCCGGTTCAGAATAGAAGGGAACGAAATTCTGAACCATAATTGTAAGTCAAATATCACGGTTCCCATCTTGACTCTATGTGTAATGGACGATCTACTAGACATAACTGACGCAGCCACAACCTCTACAATACGCAAACGCAATTGTCCTTTAATTAACATAACTTGTTTTGACGTGAAAGTTGATGCTTTACTTGATACAGGTTCAGAAGTTTCTGCTATTTCTCAAGCATTCTATGATCGATTATTGCAAACTAATTACAACATCCCAACTTTCCCTGTTACTAAGTCCTTCGTTATAGGTGCACAAATGCGCAAATCTGCACCTATCACTAAACAAATTTTACTGTCATTTTCACTGTCTAATGAACCAATTGACGTGACTTGTTTAGTTGTCAAAAACCTAAGTAGAAGAATAATCCTAGGTATGGATTTCTTCCGTGATTATGAAATTACCATTGATTTAGCCCAAAATGTTATCAGACTAAATAGTGGTATTGAAGGCAAAATAATTAATGAGTCAAAAGAGTGCATATTTAACGACTACTGGATTCAAACGTGCACTGTGAAAGACATACAAAACGATATTACTGACAAAGTTCAATCTTGCAATATGTTGTCATCGTTTCAAAAGAACACTTTGCAAAATTTATTATTTGACTTTCAGGACATCTTTCAAAATTTAACCAAACCTATCAAAAACTCTCTTTTCAGAATCAAGGTCACTGACGTCACACCTTTTCGTTGTAAGCCATACCTTATTCCTCAGGCTTACAAGGGTAAAGTCGACGAAGTTATTTCTCGAATGGTTCAGGATGGCATCATTCGTAAAGCACCAACGCCCTATGTTAATCCCATAGTTATTGTTCGAAAAAAAAGTGGCGACGTACGCATCTGCCTCGATGCACGCCGCATCAATTCCGTTACCATTCCAGAGCATGACGCGCCTCCTAAAGTTGACGAAGCGCTACGACGTTTCTCGGGGTGTAACTGGTTCAGTGTAGTTGATTTTAAATCATCTTATTGGCAGCTTGCAATTCATCCAGCAGATCAAAAATACACAGGATTCATTTATAACGGATGTACGTATGTGTTCCAACGTACTCCTTTTGGCCTCCGAAATTCGGGTTCCGCCTTTATTCGATGCTTAGACACAGCCTTCGGCACCCAAAATTTCGACTTCGTTACTACTTACGTAGACGACGTTATCATTAGTTCCAAGTCTTTCGATGAACATTTACTTCACCTTACTTCTGTTTTCCAGATCCTCCGCCAGCACGATATGTGCTTAAATTTAGACAAATGTTCATTCTTTCAGACTCAGATTAAATTTCTCGGTTACTTTATTACTCCAACTGGTATTTCACCAGACCCGAGAGTATTCAACTTATCAAAATATTCCCCCACCTCGCTCAATCAAACAGCTTCGTAGCTTTATCGGCGTGTGCAATTACTACGCACGTTTTTGCCACAATTATGCCACCTTACTTCATCCCTTATTAGACCTCTTAAAAAAGGATACGAAATGGTTTTGGACGGAACGCCACCAAAATTCTTTTGACCTCCTAAAATCTGCATTCGCCAATTATTTCCTCATTCATCACCCAGATTTCAAAAAAAAATTTATCCTCCAGACAGATAGTAGTAATGTTGGTCTCGGCTGCGTTCTATTCCAACAGGACACAGACGGCTCCATTCAGATCATCGGCCTTGCGAGCCGAGTACTACACGGCCCAGAACATGCGTATTCCGTTACGCAGAAAGAAGCACTTAGTATCATTTGGGCTCTTCAAAAGTACCGGGACTATTTACTAGGCCGTCACTTCACAATTATAACAGATCATAAAGCCTTGACTTTTCTGAATAAATGCCACTGCCAGAACGAACGCCTGCTTCGCTGGGTTCTCTGGTTACAACAATTTTCTTTCGACATACATCATTGTAAAGGCACATCAAATTTACTACCTGACCTTCTCAGCCGTCTCCCATATAATCAGGAGAACAAGTCAAAAGACGCTTTGTTCCACATGAACGCTATCACCACTGACCAAGGGACCATACTAGAAATGAGACCCAAAGAGTTCAAATTGTTTCAAATGAATGATCCCCTCATTGGCAAAGTCAAAAAATTTCTCAAACAGGAACTTCCGTCTAATCATCCCGATTATCAAAACCTGGTTAACTCACGCAACAATTGGAAATTAGTTAATGATATTGTTCTGAAAAAGACAAAATCCAATCCTGATATTTTCAAAATATGGATTCCCACAGAACTGACAGACAAGCTGATAACCTTTACGCATCGAAGTTACGGCATTTTGGCTCCGCTAAGATCACTGCTATCCTCAATGATTTCGCATATTGGCGAAACATGAATCGCCAAATCAGAACCACAGTGGCTAAATGCCTAACTTGCCAGACAACAAAACATCCCAATAGATCATACCAAGGCCCCTTGACGACAATATTGCCGGTCGGACCTAGAGACTTATGCGCTGTTGACCTCTACGGCCCTTTACCTAGAGCAAGATGTGGATTCCGCCATATTTTCGTAGTTATTGATGTGTTCACCAAATATGTAAAGTGTTTTCCTATTGTTAAACCTACTGCAAAAAATTGTCTTAAACACTTAGTGAAAGGTTTCTTCAAAGAATGTGGAACTTACCAGCGTGTTCTTAGCGACAACGGCACGCAGTTTACGAGTGATCTGTGGCAACAATCGCTGAATGATCTAGGTGTACAGACCATTTTCTGTTCTATTAGGTCACCTAGATCGAACCCAAGCGAAAGAATCATGAAAGAACTTTCACGTTTGTTTCGTGTGTATGTGTCACATAAACACACCTGTTGGCCTGATCTATTACCAAAAATTAATATGTGGCTTAACCACATCCCCATGAGTCGTCCAGATTCACACCTTTCGAGGCCCAATTTAATAAAAGCCAAAACCTTTGTTCCTACGTTGGCCAAATTAACCACCCAAATACATATTACCCTGAAGATAGGTGCCAGATTATACTTTCAAATTTAACCAAAGCCGGTAAGGCAAGAAAACAATACCAGAAAAGTAAAACTCATCTGTTTCAAGTTGGTGACAAAGTTTTGATCAAAGCTCTCAGAGTATCTAATCAACCTGAAGGTCTCATAAGTAAATTTTTTCCCCTTTTTGTAGGTCCTTACCAGGTCATTAAGCTTGTAGCGCCCAATTCATGCAAATTACGTGCTTCAGATGGTTCCGAGGTGGGACCTCACAATTTTTATAACCTCGTTCCTTTCAGAGAATAGACCGATTAAATGGCTAGAAAGAAAATAGGCCTCCTTTATTTCGCTCTGATTAGGTTAACACTAATTTAATTTACATATGTGTCGATTCCTCCCGGCTACCTCTGGCACGTACATTTAACATTAATTAATTTCATGGTACCGCTACTACTTGACTGGTTCGGATTGCAGATTGCTATAGAAGTACGGCGTTGAATAAGTTGTTATAAAAGGGAGAGAGAGTGATTATAAATTATTTATTTGTCTACTTGAGTCGTTATCAATGGAATGAAAGATCAAGAATTGAGAATTTTACTAATTGAATTATTGTTGAGGATGAAGAAAACTCTAGCCTTTGTTTTATCTATCAATTTAGCTAACTATCGACATCGGAGACCTTAATTGTTCAATATTTAAGTTATTCGTTTAAACAAATTAATAAATAAAGAATCGTTTTAATTATTATACCAGTAATTTGTCACATTACTATTTCTTGAAACTTAGTTAACACTGTGTGATTGAAATATTGTATTAGCCATCGATATGTAGTTTTCTGTATACAACATTTTTAAACTCTTACGATGAGTCGAAAATCCCATTTATTAAACTTGCGTTGTGTTACTACTTTTTCCTTTATTTTAAAAAATCGAAGTGCCACCTAATTATACGGTTCCCACTCCTATTTGATTTCGCTTGCATACAATTTTTCACTCTAATTACTTTGCAGTAGTGTTTAACGATCAGTAGAATATATGTCATTGTCCAGTTTCATTTTTTTTTGGTTACCTCATCTAGTATTTTTGTTTTTTCCTAAATTTTTTTATGATTTTCACTTGCATTTCTTCAAACATTACATTTATTGTGTTTAAGGCAACTACATCTTCGGGTTAGTGAAACTAATTAGTAATAATCTATGTCTTTGATTCATTAGCATCTCTGAATATTTTAATTTTAACTTTTTTTAATCTTTTTTATAATGAAATACATGTTCCATACGTTTTTCAATCTCAATTTACGGGGGGGCAATGCAATGAGGTCATTGCTAGTCGCCGGACCAAAACTTCCCTCTGTCACGCCGATTAGGAAGGTCCCTGATTTGACACGGCTCAGCGCAAGACGCGCGAACGCGTGCCAGGAGACTCAAAAGATTTACGATTAGGGTGCAATTGTCTCCCGGGGACAGCCTTTCAGGCAACCGGCGGCCAGTCCACGTGCACGGCTAGGCACCGGAACAAGCAAATTATAGAGATCCCGGCTACTGTTGAAGTTATCCCGTAGGACCCATATAAGCGTCACGAAGACAGCAGAAAGGACTGCTTTGTTCATCTCCGTGTACACACGCACAACAAAGACCACCAATCAGGCGCCCAGAAAATGAGGTTAATTTGAAAATACCCTATCGGCTTCCGACTCGCGTCGAATATTTTGAAAACTAAGATTTCGGCCAATAATATTCAAAATTCCAATCACGTGAAGGAGCGATGGGCGAAACTTGGAAAAAGGGTGGGGATGCGACGCAGGAAGCTCGAGAGCAGGGATTTTTGGCAGAAGACGGATAGAAGGCGAGAGAACGACACAGAATTGAGACTGCAGTGTTGATGAGAGGTAGTGGGAGCAGTGACTTGGGGGTCGACCAACATAGTGCAGGCCGCCCAGTATAAAAGACAATCAGGAATTTATTCCGATTTCAACGGGCCGGCGCCTCCGGAAGGAATGATTGTGCAGCCGAGTCATTGAGGCTGGCCTGGTGAGGAGTGGGTGGCGTCAGACGACTTCCTCCAATAATCATCGATCGGAGCCAGGAGCACTAGCACCGCACGCACTGCTGCTTCCGGTTGGCTGCGCCTTGCCGTGGTGTGGCTCGCGACAGCGACTGCTTCGGGACGACTACGGATTGTGCAATCATCGAAAGAGGTGAACGAAAGACTTTCATTTTGTAATCATTCCAAAGACAGTAAAAAATAGGAAAGGTGTCATTTAATGTAAATAACATATAATTTAGTTTAAGGGGAATTCTTACCCAAATTGTATTATAGAATCAAATGCAATAAATGTGTTCTTGCCATTCAGGTGATTGACACTTAAAGTTACAAAACTTTGTGATTATTGTAAAGTAGTGGTAGTAATAGCAAACCCCGTGCATGCCCTCATTCAAGAGTGCCTACCCCCTTGAGGTTCTCGAATGCCGGTGCCAGTTGACAGGTAAGTGCCCGTTTGGCGCCCTTCATTGATAAATTTAACGCGCACACCTGTCAGCTGATTACCGACGCACTTCGGTGTGACGGTATTTCCCCCCCCCCTTTTGTGAGGTACCCAGACCGCGAGCTGCGCGCATTGCGTGCATGCGTGTGTTGCCGTGGCGGCAGGATGGGTTCATCACAATATTCCACCTACTGTTCCATATTTTTCATATGAATCAAAGATGGTGGAATGTAATGTGCTCACATTACAACACACCAGAGTCGGAACGTAATAATTCTGCAATCTCGTATTTCATATGTAACAAGGGGATCTTTTAAGTACTACTGCTGTTAACCTGTTGTTATCGATGTAAAATTAGTTCTTGCCGAAAGAAATTCTAACCTACTTCACCACAATCTTAAGCAGCTTTACATATTATTGTTATATGAATACTTATAGACACTTGTTACCATTTTTCTGCACTTCCTCTTTACGAGATGTGAGTCATCAATGTCAATGTCAAATGTATTACCTAATTTTATATGATACTATATTGCTTCAAATTGGGGATGGAAATACAAATAATGAAAATAAAAATTTAATTTTAAGAACGATACAAAAGTAACTAGTATGTCGTAAGATTTTAAATGTTTTTAAGTCAATTTTGTATTCTATAGGATAAAATTAGTCACGTTGATTATAAGGTTTATTGTGAAGTTTGGCTTAAAATTATACATTTTCATTTCACCGAAAATATAATTATTACTAGAAACATGTTATCAATCCAATATCATTTTCAAACATTGATTCTGCCTTAAGCGGTAGGGACGTACGCAAGTGATTTGCCCATCGCTACATCAGCATCGATCCCAGAGACTAATGAAACGGCGCCGGTGGAATAGGGCTTCGACAGCATTCACGTTGACGCTGTCTTTGCACGTCCGCGATTGTTCAACAACTAGGCATTGACTGTATGCCTTGTTTGACAGGAGGGTATACATACCGAACAGAAAGCGACGGGAGGCTTGGGCCGAGCGCAGGGAATAGGGTCATCGATGGAAACCGACGAATCCATGGAGGTAATTCTAATATTCAGCCAATCCCAGGCAGTGTGCCAAAATTAACCATGCTCAGGAAACAATTTATGAAAACTGATCTTCTGTGAGAGATTAATGTTCGTTTACTTTCCTCTGCACCATAGGTAAAAATGTTCACGGCTGCCCTCGACTTAAGTAAAGTCCAACAGTCCCTAGAATACCTCTTGACTGCTGATCGCGCGATAAGGCTGGAGTAGGTCCTCTTGAATTTGAATTAGAGATGGGAGGGAAATCCGTACCCCACCCATCATGGGCGGCTTGCCACATAGGCAGCCAAACGAACGCAGCGCTTGCCCACTTGCCCACACCCACTTGCACCCACGTTCTGGCCTCCCCGCCGTCCCTACACGCCCCGCCTGTTCACTATTCACAGTAGTGAATTCCCCTCTGCCAGAGCCCGGTTTCCCATCTCGGACCCTACCCATCTCCTTGCTACCTCTTCCCCAACTCTTCCCAGCCTTACTCAGACCGTTGTGTTGCGTTCCACCTCTCTCTTGCATCACTGTACCTTTCTCCACCCTTACTTTCCTCGTCATTTCTCACCCTGCTTTTCATCCGCTGCTTTCTATCTGACCGCTATTCTCGCCTTGTATCCAAGCAATTCACCCAAATTATTCAATATCCCAGCAATTCATTCATTCCTATCACATTTCTTCATTCCATTCCTTCATTGTTACCCCGTCCCTCCATTTCATTTCCATATCCATCACTTCTTCTCCCGCCGGGAGCGGTAGCTCAGTGCCTCAACTGATGTCATTGCAGCGCCTCTAATCGGGGGTCTTTGGTTCGAGTCCTGCGGCAGGATTTTCTACACTAGCTTTTCAGCTAGGGCGAATTCAGTCGCTGTCTGGAGGAGAATTCTAGAGGCCGGCTGCTCTGGTCGGTAATTGTTCGTGGTTTTCCGATAAACACCAGCGAATGCCGGAGCAGAACCCTAAGAAAGGGGTCACGGACCGCGTTCGATCTTTTTTGTCCTATTCTCTCCCCTTACACACACACACACACACACACACACACTAACATACACTACACTACCACGTATTCCGGGAGACCGGTCGGGAGCTTAGAGCTTGTCTCGGCTGGGGCGGTGCCCCGCTGGTGAGAGAGTCATGGTTAGGGGGAAACCCCACTAGCCAACGGTAGGTTGGCGCCGGATCTCGCCATCCAGTGGGGGAAGAACACCGCCATCTCCCGAGAAAAAATGCCCTACACTTACGGGACTAATGACAAAACCAGTTGACGCGCCCGGAAACACGAAAAAATCAATCAACTTCTTCTCCTGTCGTCCAACTTCATCTCATCTCCTGTCGTTTCCATTTCTCTTTGACAATCTCTTTTGCCTCTTCCGTGCCGGATTGCTCTCCACCGGCGAGGCCTATTCGCCGGCCAGCAGGCACGCGGCCCTCACAGGCAGGCCCACCGCCCGCCGCCGACAGCAGCAGCGTGTCGTGAGCACCCACGCTTTTACCTCCGCCCTTTTGTCCGACGGGGGCGGCGGGGGCGGAGGTAGTGGCTGAGCGCCAAAGTGGCGAGTGTTCGCCTCCTCCCAACCGCTTCAGCAAGCCTGACGGTCCGACATTCTAGCGCCCCGCCCGCTTTTCCTTTCCATCTTTACTCCCCTTACCTCCCATTTTTGCTCCATTTTCCTACCCCTCTCCTCTTTCTTCCTTTTCCTTCCCCCCCCTCTTTCTTCCATTTTTCTTTCCTCTTTCTTCCCCTTTTCCTCCCTTTCCCTTTTCTTTTGTCTTTCCTTCCCCCTCTTTTAACAATTTTCCCTCCCATCCCTCTTTTCTCCTCCTTAACTCTCCATGGCCGTTCCAGCCTGTCCATGCCCCCTCTCCTCTCTGCCTCTCCCTCATCTCTCATTTTCCTTCCCCCTTCTTCTGTCACTCTCCCCCCGCGATTCTCCCCCGCACCCTTCTCTCCTCCTCCCCTCCTCCACCAACCACCATTCCCCTTCCTATTACCACCACCCTGCTCATCCCCTTTACACACACACTGCCAGTCTCCCCTCCCCGACCCCTCCCCTTGTCTCGCCCCACCCTGCCTCGCCCAGCTCTGCCCGACCAGGCGAACGGAACGGCTTTTAGCTCGCCTGTGCTCGTAATTAGTTTGTACGGCTCACGTCCGCCGCGCTGGCGTAGCTTGCACGCCGCCGCGGCCGTCGAACCGGTGATTGACATTATTATTTCATTTATTTAATTTCCGGGCGGGTGCTGGGCCTTCTTTGCGCTTGCCCGCAACCCCGCGGCCATGGTTGCTTTCCTAGAACTGGTTCTCCGTATTCGCCTGTCCTCTCTTTCCCTTTCAACCCATTGTTTATGTATTTTTCACCATCTCGCTGTTTATCTCTTTACATATAATGTCGGTTTATTATTTATTATTAACTCTCTTTATCCTGGTTGAAATATGCATCCCATCTAGATTTATATGCCAAGTTCTGTTTTAATCTATCCCTTCACCGGTTTTAACTGAAGCAACATATTTATCTTGACATAGCTATTGATAATCTTTCATTATTCATATTCTTATAATTCCTAATTCATATTCTCTATAATTTTATTAATAATTATATAAATCATTGCCATGCTTACATTGCCTTCCAATAAGCCTAGTGTTTTAACATAATCATTACAGTAACTAGTACTTCTCAAGTGTGGGTTACGATCCTCACCGATATCCTCTGCTGTTATCTCCACCGGACAATCATACCGATTCCCTTAATATGAATCACTGCATTGCTACACTTTGCGTAATTGATCTTGTCTATTGCCTTTTTTACTGCTCCAGACAACTCATCGCCAGTAGCACAAATTCGTATATTCGTTATATTCGTACGAACGTCAGTATTTTCGTCACGAGAGACCTCCTAGTTCGTTTTTTTTCAGTGGAATTGTCTTTGACACTCACCGCCTGCATTGACACATGAGAGCTCTGTCTACACTATCAAGTGTCCATGTTCTCATCACTGACTGTTCAGACAGATATATCAGAGCTATTATTATTGTTGTTAACACTTAACAATATAAATACTACGAACGCAGTCAATACCTTTATACGCCAGTATTTTGATGTAGTTTCAGTTAACGATTTGTGATGGCTAGCATTACCGCCTTTGTCACTTATCTTGCCATTCTCACCAAATGTCGTCGCCTTCACATCTCTAAGATATGAAGGGTTTGGGATAATGAGAAAATAGGTCATTCTAGTCAAAGTGAGTCTCCCGCTATTCGAAAATGTTAATATATCGATTTGGGTGAAAAAAGTGACTTATCTTGTTTATGTCTTGTTCACTTTTAAAAAGAGGTCGGCAGTGACAATACTAGACACACTTTGTTCAAAGTAAAGGAGACGGCTTGCTGTGGCTCGGTAGTAACAAGGTAAAACTATCTTGTTTCTGCCTCATGCCTTTCATATCTTTTTTACATCAATCCATGCCATGATTACATCCCCATCCCTCTCCAAATACCCTTTCCCTTCCAGGACCTTCCCTTCCCCTGTGGTCCTGGCCGTTACAAGGGCAAGCGCTCTCCCTCGCAAAGCATTGCCCCTGTGAAACGCAACCCGCCGAGCGCCCGGTCGCAGCGTTCGCCCAGACGACGTAATGAATTGGAACAGAGGCCTCGCCGGTATAATTAAAGGTTCAGCGCTTGCAGAAAAAAATACAGACAATTTTGTGCCTTCATGAGGGAGGAATTACGCGATATTTTTCCGAGAGCCTAAAAGGAGGGCGTTACGCCCGGGAATTAGGCGGTGTGGGCGACGCTTTTTACGAAAAGGTGCGATGGCCAATGGGAATGAGGAGAGATTAAAGGAAGGAAGTGAATGAAAGGGGACAAAAATGTATAAAACTTATAAAATACGTATAAATTAAAATGAACATCCCTTGGTGTGAAATGAAGTTAAAAATGTTAAGCGAATTATGTATGTATACTTTCTCAATAAAAACTTACCAGTCATGCTCTCTAATGAATATCAATTCTTTAGAAATTATTTTTGGAAAAGATAAAATTAATTTTCTGCATTTGAATATTTTACGGTAAGTTAGGCACAGAAAAGTTTCAGAAGACAGAAGGAATGCTTATAACGTTTCAAGGGATTTCATTCTAGAGCGATGTGTACAGACTGTTTAGAGGTAAAATCAAATTTTGATTACTTGTGAGTGGAAGCAACGATTACGAAAGCAACAATTAGCAAGAAACTAATGGGCATACAGTACGGTGTGGAAATTTTCGTATTTGTGGCAGGTACGTTAAGTTGCAATAATTAAGTTGCAACTTGTGTTATACGATTATTTTAGCCATCTACTCCGAAACTCTTTTCATTGTTTTTTTCCCTTAACGATAGCACTCTGAACGACATCTACGTCAAAAAACAAATTAATCTTCTGTTAAATCTTTTTTTTTCAATTTTAAGTAGTATATGACTTAGTGTAGGGATCACAGAATTTTGAAAATGTGCACACAATTCACATTTCCCCATAGCACGTCATACGCAGTTTTTAACTGCTTTTTTGACGTAAAATAAATAAATAAAATAAAATCTGCGAACGATCTGTATTTCTTGACAATCATTTCTCTGAAGAAGTTCCTGATACAATTTAAAGGTGGTTGTAGTGATCCATAAAATCCACGTCACATAGTTGGGTGTAAAAAAAATACAGTTCTTCAACTTTTCAAAATTCAGAACATTTAAGAAAAATGATTTTATTCCGTAGAATTTATATTATTGTGCTATATACTATCAAATAATTTGAACAAAAAATTGAGCTGTTTTGATAAAATCTTTTGAAGGCATTTTTTGGACAATTGCCTCGATTTTACTCAATGTCGCAAAAGTACGTAAATTTTCAAACTATTCTGTGAGAAATATGCCGTGACAGTGAGTTTTGGTAAAGTTTTTTTTTCTTTAAAATAGTTGTTTATGTACATACTGTTCCATTTATATTCATATTATTATTTGCTGAGAAAGTAATTTTTAATTTGTTAGAGCTTGTGTCATCGTTGTATGATGACGTATGTATAGCGACGTGCATAGTGTTAAAAATGAAAGATATTGGATTAGCTATATTACTAGGGAAGATTTTAATTGTATAGGAAAGAATGTATTCTGAGCGCTTATCAGATCGTGTCAGTCGGAAATTATTAATTGATAGAGGGGAGAGAATATTCCATGCTTGGATGAATGAGATTTGTATATGGTGGTGTAATATTTGGAAAGAGTGCGTTCCCAGAAAACAAGTTTATTAGTAAGGAAATACTGGTGTGGGTAAATCGACTCGTATAGAACCATTGTGTTTGGATGGTAATTTAATAATATTATCTTAAAGTTACTCTAACTTCTTCATACAACGTTCCTACAAAAATTAACAGATCCGTTTCATATTTGCGGAGCCTTGAGTTTGGTCAGATCAATGGGAGAAAATTCATTTTGAAGAATATTCTGGGTACTGTTTCGACACTAGCATTGTTCCCAGCTGGGAATCTCGAACAGGTGTATATCCTTTAAAATATCAACATAAATGTTTCACTATATTACATAATTTTTTCTACATTAGGTAGAGTTTTATAGTATTTATTGAAAATACCGGAAATAAGATACATATCAGAAAAGTGACATTTAAATCTTTTTTTATTGTAGAAAAAAATCTGATAAATCTAGAAGCTTTCTTGTTTAACTTCGTAAACCCTACAGAGAAAGGGTTTTTGCATTCCTAAGATGTATCATAAGATGTAATTCTTAGAATTTATTATGTCAAAACATTTAAAAAAATATTTTATCACATTGTCGATACTAACGAAGGAGTTTCTCTGTATATCCCCCCTTCACTCTTTGTCCGGCTATTCCCTAATTATGATTAAATAGCTTCACCGTGTTTATTCCTGCCTATTTGTTTCTGAACCGCTGGTTGGTCTTAACTCGAAAAGAGCTGCCGTGCAATAGTACATACATATATTTTTTCTGAAGCTGTGCTACATTTTCACGATGCTTAAAAATTAAATTAATACAATAATAATGACGTATAAGCGCAAAAAATTACTCGAAGAAGTTCTAAGAATAGAACAATCATATTGTTAATGAAAAACGATATCTTATTCTGCAACGTGTATTTCTTAAATAATACTCGAACACGTTGTACACGAACTACACATAAGTTCATACTGTATTGGGGACCTTCAGTCCGTAAAGTGTAAAAAGTGATCAACTCTATGGAGAATTAAAAGTGCCCTGCAAAGGGGGGATAAATTATAGAAGATTAGGAATAGATAAAACTAGATTTATATAAGTCTTTAAGAAATGTTCCAAGAGAGTTTATAATACTTCCCTTGTTCTTTTTCTCTTCTCTGACCACTGGCTACTGATAATAATTAAACAATCGCGAAAAAATATTTCTAAAATTTTCGAGTCAATGGTAGGGTTATCTTGTCTCACAGCAAAATTTTAGAACCCACAAATAGCCACATGGTCTTGAAAGTTTACGATTTTATTTCTACAGTAAAAGATTATTTGTTAATTAACACAACGTTTTTCTTTCATGTAAATCACCTAAAATTATAGAATAATAACATTTCTCTGATATTAGTAAACAACATTTTACAAATTGATTTATCTTGTTCGTCTGATTAATTTTCATTGTAAAGTATCAAATGTGGGAATTGCATAAGGGACTGATAGAACTATCTCCGAAACATTTTGTGTGGGGGCACATGTTGCAAATTACGGCCCATGTCACGGTCGCAACCTTCACCGTGAACCCGTCCTCCAGCTCGTATATAATTGCATAATTTGGCAAAGAGCGACCCGGGGTGCATCCAACAGAACCTCCCAGTTCGCGAGCCCAAATATGACTCAAACAGATTGTACCTGTATTTTAATCCAAAGATTTGTTCTCCGTTTTCCTGAATGCATAATAGATATATTCTGTTGCTAGGACGAACAAC
This sequence comes from Teleogryllus oceanicus, assembly GCA_964035755.1. Lineage (NCBI taxonomy): Eukaryota > Metazoa > Arthropoda > Insecta > Orthoptera > Gryllidae > Teleogryllus > Teleogryllus oceanicus. The sequence goes on from CAXIVR010000003.1 coordinate 172,200,735, forward strand.
CAACTCGACGCGCTATTTGCCTTGGTAATCTCCGTCAGCTAAGCGTGCGCCCCTTCCACCCCCTACCCCCACTCCTGCCCCTCCCACAGCGCCCACAGAGAGCAGCGCGGGCGGCGCCGGCAGGTGTGACGTCATTGCAGGGGCGGTGACGGCAGCAGCATGGCGCGCGGGCTAGGCCCGGCCGGGCCCCGTGCTAACGCATTTAATTTTCAAATCGACCGCTCTCCCTCTCACTCTCTGTATATCTGTCTCTGTCTCTTGCTGACTCTGTCGACTGCGTTCCTCTTGCGTCCCGCTCTGTGTGTTCTGTGGGATATATCTCGATGCGCGCTCTGGTTATCTTTTTCGTTACATTGCACTCTCTTCTCCCTTCTCTCTCTCCTTACCTATTCTCTCTAACTGCATTCTTCATTCTCTCAACGCTTTATTATTCTTATTCAGTCAACCCCCTATTTCCTCTCTGCTTTATGTTCTATACGCACTCGACTCCCTCACCGCTCTCTAAATTCTGTTATCTGGCTAATCTCTCTTTCTTTACCTCTCAACCTCTTCACTCTCCTTTCTTCTGAAATTTTGGTTCGCTCCTTTCGCTCTCTCATTCCTTTCTTTTAGTGGTTTTTCGGCTTACCATTCTTCTGTCTCACTGCTTTCCTTCTCTAAAGTAACTATGATATCCCCGGTCCCCTTCCTGCTTTGTTTTGTGCTCTTTATTTCCCGATGCGCAACTAAGATTGTACTTGTCGATAAGAACTTAAAAATATGTTTGAAAGTCCATATTTACAATTTACATGTTTTTACATTCATACGTAATTTATGTTTGCTTCGACTATCTATGAAATATATAAATGGGAATATTTAAATATATTCCCGTTTATCTCTACCCCTATATAACTTTATTATGGTAATTACGTGTTTAACATTTTGCGCGCTCTCACTCTTTCACTCACACTTGCCTACACACATACAATGTGCAATACACGTTTCCTGTTTTATAATGTATAGTAATATCTATTTGAACTCCTTTTAATCTCCTTTCTACTCGTTCACTCTTCACTACCTGTACACCTTTCCACCAATATTTTCATTATGTTTACCTTTTCATGTTTTCATACTTCGTTCTTTTTCGTGCGGCTAAAAAATTCTAAACTGTTTATATTTTATTGTTTTAAATTAAGTTCTGCAGATTATTGTTCTTTGAGGTAGATATTTTCCCGCTATTGTCTATATTTGAATATTTATTTTGCCTTTCTCGCTTTTCATTTTCGTGAACCCAGTCTAACTTCAGCCAAATCCAGCATCTAGAGGGGAAAGACAGGCCGACGAGCGATCTTCTTCAAAGTTTTCTAAACACTCGTTAGTCCTCTCCACCCTTCACTCCTCTTCTCCTTTGCTTTTACGTCCTCCCTCTTGCCCCATTCTTTACTTCCCTCCACCTTTCGCTTCTCTCCAATATCTTCCTATTTCCTTCCAGCTTCCTTTCATTCTCCTTCCTCTTTTCGTTACCCTCCCCTCCCTTCCCCTTTTTCTTCCCCTCCCCCTAATCCTCTTCCTCTTCCTTCCCCTTCCATTCCCACCTTTCCTTCCCTTCCCCTCTATCTTTTCCTTCCCCCCCCCATTCGCTTTCCCTCTCCTTTTTCTTTCCCTTCCACCCCTTGGCCTCGCCACTTCCCCCACCCACATGTTCAGGAGTCCCGCTCACGTGTTCCTGGGCCTATAGCAAGCCAAGCGCGCGCCGCCCTTCCGCTGTTTTGAAATACGAAACATGTTTACCCTTTGGCCGCGCTGCCCCCGCGCGTCATCAGCCTCTCACGTCCTCCCCCACCCCCCACTGCTGCGGCCGCTGCCGCGTTACCTCGACGTTTGGCGGTTAATTTACGGCGACAAGTCTTTATCTGCATTCCTAACACCCGCTGCTTGCACAACTAATACGTATTACCATACGCCGCCCTTCGCCGGAATCAGCTGGCGCTGAATTCGACAGTCGCAGCTGCGGGCGTCCCTTCGGTGTTCGCCTCTGGAGGGCGCGCGCGACGTGCGTAGGCTCACGGGATTAACCTCCTGCATGCATAATTTCATCTCATAATTTTCTTAACGAGATAATTCTTAGTTACAAACAGAAACAGAAAAATATCACTCTGTAAGTCGTTTATTTACGATGTCACATATGATTTGTTCAGCGCGTTTGCTCGGATTCTTTTAGATACTTTATTCCTGCAGAAATACTTTAAAGGGTTTTTTTAAACATTAGAATTAAATTTACATGAAACGAGCTGTTTTTCGTTGTTTTTAATGAATAAGATTTAATTCGGTTAAGTTTGCAAAATGTTTTGTAAACAATTATTGATTTTACTACTTTCTAATACAGCTGACGTTTATGTAAAAGGAAAACATTGTATACGTATCCTGGCAACAATAACATTCAGTAGATAAAAGAAAGATTTTTTATGAAAACACGCACGCAATTTGTAGCCGTTACTTTGAACCTTTTGTGGTGATGCAGGAAAAAATGCATTGCACTCGAAATTTAGCATATGACATCATTCTCATGCCGAATAATATTATTAGCTCTTTTTTTCCAAAAATGATTATTTAAAAAATGAACTGTCATATTGAAAACAATTTAACTTTGTGCCATAAGCAGAATATCAACGTTCTAAATCATTGTTGCTTAAGATGACAAAACTGTGCCAAGAATGATTGCATTTTTATTTTTATATGACGTTCTAGGATGACAATCACTAACTACATTTATCTTATTGCTATGAAAATATATTGATCCATTTAGATTTTAGTTAGTTTGTAGAATTTTGGAGTTATTCTACTCACATTTGTGTTAAAACGAAATGCGACTTTTTAACACCGTATGACCACAATGTTTTGAATGTCAATATCAGGAGAACTTTCCTTGTATTTGGAATTATAATAAACAATATGTATAAGGATGCTATCGAAATATAAAAATATCTTAAAATTTAATCATGTATTCATCTTGAACAATTGAAAATTCTGTTTCGATATTTCCGCAATTATCATGTAGTGTTCCTTTACTGATGAAACCAAGTCTAACAAAACGCGCTTTGCTCTCTATATTTTAAGACACTAAACTAATTGTGTCTGACATAATGGTATATTTGATTAACATTTTACATATTCCAAAAACATTTATCGATTAATTACTTTAACATGTCTACGCATTTATTCTCTGATGGAATTAAGAAGAAAACATTGCATATAGTGCCGCAAGTGATGTCGAATGGAATAGTTTGTTTAGTATGTGTCAGTTTTTACTGTGACGTAACTTGTAACGATTTCATCAGCTATTACTATTTTGCGCGTTTACAAAATTTAGAACCTTCTTATACCTAGAATTCGTATATTACATGATAATGAGTATGTCCTCATTTTTTAAAACTACGTTATTCCAAGGTCGTTAATATATAAAGAATATTAAATAAGAGAGATAAATATTAAATACGAAAGAATAATAATAAATAGAGAAAACTTATTCAGGGAATATTCTAGACATTTGAGACTTTCTTGAATTTTACGAGAATAACTCAAAATGTTCCATCTTGCCATGCCAAAGGACGAAGAAGCTCCTGAATAATCCATGAAGCCGCAGAAATACGCATTAATCATCTCTGACTTTGATCTACTAGCAACTCCGAATGACTTTTAAGCAGTATCGAAGTCCATACATTTAACTGCCGTCTTGTATGGCGCAGCCCTGGACGTGACGGAGGCAGCGAACGTAATGGAGGCGATGAATCTTGTTTCGGAGCGAGTGGAAGGGCCCACAAAGAAAACATCGGTTGAGCTTCAGTCCGCGGGCCAGGAGCGGTCTCTATGGCCTAACGGGTGGCCCCAGAGGAAATATCACACCAACAAAATATCCTCGGAAATTATTGTCGCCGTTAGAAAATGCTGTGATTGACGAGAGTTCAAGATGAAAATATTCCTGTTCGTATTAAGTATTAAGAGGATATGCAGTAGACAATCCCACTTTAAATGCATTTATTACGTTTTATTTCCTAATGGTGGTTTATTTATTTATTTATTTTATATCTAATCTAAATTTGCTTGACAGTTCTACAGGTCGAGGCAGTCTCAAAAAAGGATACCTTCTCTTCAATTGTCAGATTTAATTTTAAATTTCCAAAACAATGAACAAATCGCCGATTCAAAGGATTAAAAACACGATGCGAACGACGCGATACCGAGCGAACGGCTACGACATGTCATTTTTAACGCATAAAGTTGTGTATGTTCCAAATACTTATCGATTTTCGTTTTTTAAAAATATGATTGTCTCAGAGAATGTGTAGATTCACACACGCAAAAAATCACTTAATGTGGGACCCGAACCCACATCCCTGAGATACTCCTGCTTGAACTGCTTCGTTTGCGTGAGTCGGTAAGATCAACATTGCATTATTTTAAAAAGTCTTATATTTTATCCGAAACCAATTGCTTGCGTTTCCTTAAGGATCAACTCCGTTATCCTTATTAACTTTGTTGTAGTTATATACCTAGGAGTTATATACTCAGGAGTTAATTATATACGTTGGAGTTATATACGTAGGAGTTATTTATATACGTAGGAGTTATTTGGTAATGAAATTTACTTGGACAAAAACATATCATTGAGATCTCCTTTTTTATTTTAGCATGTATATCTTGTAATTTCTAAGTAAACGAAACAATATAATTTATACCAATGAGCACTTAAATGCACATTCGGTCACGTCTCAAATGGAATGCAGCCTGGGTGCAGAAATTGCAGCCTAATTAAATCGTAGGATAATCTACTCCATCTCTTCAAAGCCTGATTAGAAACAATCTCAATGTGCGCGCATGCACACTCACACACAGATATCAGCCGTGAACTCCTCTCACACTCGACTACGATTCATTCCTTTGTTGCGTCTAATTCCATTAATCATAATTACTTCGCGCCGTCAACCCTGCTCCTCGGAGGTTTCTCTGTGCTAAATCGTCTCCACCCCCACCCCGCCCCGTCTCTTCTCTTCCACAGGCGGTGAGCCTTACGTACAAAGAGGGATATGCGGCAGCCGCAGATAGGAGTGCTGCGGAGACGTAAGGTCCAATTTCGCTGGTCTTACGTCGCCGCCGCCGCGTGTCGCTGGGTGGCTTTGCAATTAATCATATCGTAACAACGTTTGAATCGGCGCCGCACCTGGTAGGCGGGATGGCAGCCTCCGAGGGATGGTGGATCCTTCGGCCGCGGGGGGGGGAGAGGGGGCGAGTTCGAGGGGCGAGTTCGAGGGGCGAGTTCGAGGGGCGAGTTCGAGGGGCGAGTTCGAGGGGCGAGTTCGAGGGGCGAGTTCGAGGGGCGAGTTCGAGGGGCGGGGTCGGGGGGCGAGTTCGAGGGGCGAGTTCGGGGGCGAGTTCGAGGGGCGAGTTCGAGGGGCGAGTTCGAGGGGCGAGTTCGAGGGGCGAGTTCGGGGGCGAGTTCGGGGGCGAGGCGAGGGGCGGTCGGATTGGTACGGGGAGGGGACGATGCGGAGGTGGAGTGGGGGTGTGTGGAGCGGGGCGGGGGCGAAAAGGAATGGCTAGGGCTGGTGTGCGGTGTTGGCTGAGGTGTAGTGTTTGGTGTAGGCCGGTGTGAGACTGGGGGGAGCTGGGGGGAGAAGGGCAAAGGAGGGCGACAAGAGGGACGGAGCAGAGCGGGATGCAACGTGGGGCGGAAGAATGGGAATGAAAGTTTTTTGTTTGCGAGGATATCGGAGTTGGCGGCAATGGTGGTAGGGGAGGTACAGGCGTTGATAGCGTCGGTGGCAATGGCTGTGGCGGGGTCTTATTGAAAAATTGCAATGATGGTTGTGGAAGAGTAGAAGGCAGAAGGAGGTAAAGTTGACAAAGAGGTGAAGAGAAAGGAGAGGGGGTGATTGAAGTAATGGGGATAAAAGGAGGACAATGTGAAGGTGGAAGGGCTTCAACCTCATAAGTACCAGACTGAAGTGGGTTGGTACATTTTGTCTTAACATCAAAGAATGATCGAGAGGGAAAATGAAAATAGATATCCCCAAACACTGAAACAATTCTTAATTGTGTTCATCGATGATGAAGATATTGAATGCAATTGAATTGTAATAAATGATTTTGGAAAAGTTATAAAATACTAAACTTAAGTATATTAAATTCATTGTACTATACTTGGCTGTGTAATATACAAGTATTTCTCTCGGGGCGCAGCGAATAATTTTAAACGTCAAAATTGTGTCGGCTATCTTACCAGGAAAATTTTAAGCATGTAATTTTGAATATAATGTGTCTGAAATGAAATTAAAAAAAAATATGTAGTGATTTACTATTAGTGACTAATAGTTATTTCTTGTGTCCAATTTCAATGTTTTTCAATATTTATTAGAACATTATTAATTAGATTTTGTCTCCTCAATATTCTTATTGCAGTGTTATTAAAATGTATTTCATGTTAGAGAAAACACCCTTGTCTCACAGAACTTTTTCCAATATATGTACCGTCCCGGATAGCGGAGATTGCTAATTCATACACGGCTGAGTGCTTAGTGACGATCTTAAATAGAAGGGCTATGAGTTAGAAGCCCGACTTGGCATGGATTTTTACTCTTGTGAAATTTAGCACTCCCACTCAGGATAAATCATCTTCCTAACCTTTTTGAATTGAATTGAATGTGCCTTATTTTACGTGGCGAGACTCAGGCCATGAGACCTACTCTTCCGCCTGACCACGCAAATTTCGCTATGCTCCTTTCACCAACCATGGGAGAAAGAATGTATTACTTGGGCGACGAAATAGGCAATTTGAATTTAGCTCATCATTTAGGCTTGAGAATGTTTTACATGCAATAAATGTACTAACATAAGACAGCCGGCTTTACTTCCCCTCCGAAGGAAGGCGTACGAAGGAGTTTTTCGTCCTTAAAAATCCACGGCTTTGATCGGGTTCTAACTCGCAAACTTGGGTATAACAGTCCAATACGCTAACCGTTACACCATAGCCGCCGCAACACCGTTTGTCCTGTTGGATTGGCGTACGAGAATGCTGTTTGTAACTATTCGTGTTGCACAAAGCCAGCACTATTCCCAAGTGACTCTCTACCCAGTAAAAGACCCTCATCTCGATGTCGAAGTCAATGACTTCCTTCTCGATCAGGTTTTTCGGCCAGTTTCCCTGATCCATTGAGCAAATGCTGAGATAGCCCCTTGTGTTGCTTCTAGTCATAGATGTAACTTCATTTTCTGTGCACGTCTTCTAGAATTCAGTGGGGAATACAATTATTCAAGTTATTGGTTCCATGTTGTCGCGGCAGGAAGTATTATTCCGAAGGACAACATGGATAAGAACCGAAAATGTATTGCTTATTTATTCTTGAAAATAGATTTTATTGCATGGGAGTTTTTTTTCAAAATTCAAGTAGTATATGACTTAGTGTAGGGATCACAGAATTTTGAAAGAGTGCACACAATTCACCTTTCCCTATAGCACGCCATACGCAGTTTTAACTGTTTTTTTACGTAAAAATAAATAAATAAATAAAGTGTATGAGGTCAATGACACATCTGGCTCTATGTGTGCCGTGTGTGCCTTATTTGGCTAATACTGGGCCAAGTTGACACAGGAATTCTCTTGTACAATACAGTAAGAATTCATTTAGAGTAAGGGCCAGATGGTATGGGGGAATCTGAAAGGTTCAAAAGTAGATACACCTGCAGAACGAGCCAGGGGAAACCTTATCCAGCCGGCGGGGAGACCATTGAAAACAATGGAATTGGTCGTTTCTACAAAACAATAGATTATTAGGTAGATGTCTTACAGACATGATATGATGTGTATTACTACACTAGAAATTATTTTTGGGCAGAAATTGAAAGACAACTACGAAGTCCTGGTCATCGGAGCGATGTGGTTTTGTAACTTATCCTGAAGTTCAAGAAATATTTTAAAAAAAAAGAATAAAACAGATTCGATTTTCACAGAAAAAGGCAAATATTTGTTTGTATTATTCTCACACCGACTGAGTGGGACGATTGATGCCGGTGGGAACTATGACACCGGCAAGAGTGAAGTGAGGGGAGCAGAAACAGTTTCAACCCTGAGGATAGAAACCGAAATATTTACTATTCACGTATTGCATTATGAAATAATTTTTTTTTCTGTTCTTGGTATGTAAAGAACTGCCTTATAAATATATACTATACTTTGTTATTGCAGTATTCATGTAAACTTCTTTTGTTGAAAAATTTAACTTATTGCAGTATTATACAAGGGTATATTATTTGTTCTTGTGCAGTGTGCGTGCTACTATTTTGTAAATCCATTTGTGTGGTTATGTTTAGATTTATTGAAGCTGTTGGTCACCATTATTAAAAATGTTCTAGTGATAATACATAAATTTGAAATTTTTCCTTTGTTCCAATGATTTAATGAAGATACTTAAACATATTTCCCAATAGAAAACAACCAGTATAATTTATCAGTATTGCATCATGTCACAACACAGTAAAATTAATTATTTAAATGAATTTTAATGTTACCAGAATGTTCCATAACATTCACAGAAATCTGAATTGATGTTAAGAATTTTAAGTTTATTATAAGTTCTGTACAGTAAATAATTCTCCTTATTTTCCTCTGCTTTGGACAGTAGATATAGAAAATCATTTTTCAAAAAAAAAGTAATCTGCACGGAGTTGTGAATGATTTGTTTTCTTCAAATGAAGTTTATGCGAGTGAACGGTTAAATTCAAGGGTTCTGAAGCATTTTGTTGCTTTGGGACAGTGGCATTTCAGTGAGGAAGGACTGTGAGCATTTCTCTTTAAGAAATAAAAGCCAATAAGTGATCCAGTTTTCACACTTTGTGCGATTGAATTTTTCACCTAGGGATTTTTACAGTTGATAGTCGGTTACCTTTATGATTGATTGATTTTTTCGTGTTTCCGGGCGCGTCAACTGCTTTGGTCATTAGTCCCGTTAGTGTAGTGCATGTTTTTTCGCGGGAGGTGACGGTGATCTTCCCCCGGTGGATGGTGAGATCCGGCGCCGACCTACCGTCGGCTAGTGGGGTTTCCCCCTAACCAGCACCACCAGCGGGGCACCGCCCCAGCCGGGACAAGCTCTAAGCTCCCGACTGGTCTCCCAGAATATGTGATAGTGTAATGCATGTTAGTGTAAGTGTGTGTGTGTAAGGGGAGAGGATAGGACAAGGAAGAGGAAGGACAGATCGCGCGCGGTCCGTGGTCCGTTTGGTAGGGTACTGCTCCGGCATTCGCCTTGTGTTGATCGGAGAAACCACGGAAAACTACCGATAAGAGCAGCCGGCCGCTGGAATTCTCCTCCAGACAGTGACTGAATTCGACCTAGCTGAAAAGCTAGTGTCGAAAATCCTGCCGCCGTTAAGACTCGAACCTAGGACCTCCCGGTCAGAAGCGCTGCAGTGACATCAGTTGATGCACTGAGCTACCGCTCCCGGTCGGTTACCTTTACGTCCCGATGGGACCCATATTCAACCATACACAAGACACCAACACATTTGCGCGCTCTTCTGATCTGTGATCAGAATGGACAGGATGCACTCATAGGGGAGATAACTGGAGTGGAAATATCCTACAAGCTGACAGGTAGGACGGCACCGGTTATAACCTAGCAGGTGACGAACGCCGCCACCTCCCGTGATTAATATTCACTTCACTAACGGGGACAGTGGCATTTGAGTGTCCTGACACATCAGTCAATCAATCAACCAATCGAATGCCGTCTAGGAGTTTTAGTTCGACATTACGCGTGCATATCGAGTCTGCGGTGACTCCAGGTCACACGCTCACAGTCACACATTGGATTTGGAACAGCGTGACCTTCGCGTAGCCACAACACCTTACTTCAGTCTCACAGCGCAAACATCGGTCCGCACCCAAAAGCAGTTCCAGTCCAGTCAGCCCAACCGCTCGCACTCCATCGCGCCTCAACACTCCTCGCGCGTTCGGCCACTCCTCGTCTTCGCTTCCCTCCCCCTCCCCTACCCCAAACCTTCCCCTCCCTTCCCTTGCCTTTCCTCTTCTCCTCCTGTTCCCTTGCCTTTCCCTCCCCTCCCCTTCCCCCCTCAACTTCCTCTTATCGTCCTCTCCCCTTCCCATTCCACTCCCCTTCCACTTCCCCTCCTCTTCCCCTTCCCTTTCCATTCTCCTCCCCTGGCACTTTACATCCCTTTCCCCTCCCCTCCCCTTCCCCTCCCCTTCCCATTCCACTCCTCTTCCCCTCCTCTTGCTCTTCCCCTGCACTTGCCCGTCCCACCTCCTTCCCTACCCCAACCCTTCACGTCCCTCTTCCCCTCCCATTCCCTTGCCTTGTCTCTTCTCCTCCACTTCTCTTCCCTTTCCTTCCCCTACTCTTCCACTTCCCCTCCTCTTTCCCTTCCCGTTCCATTCTCTTCCCCCTTCCCCCCCCTTTCCCCCCCCCTTCCCCCCCCCCTTTTTCCTTCCCCTTCCCCCCTCTTTTAAATCCTTCCTTTGCCCCTCCTTACCCATACCCTCCTTTTCCTCTCCCACTATCATATCTTCCTTTTCATTTTCTCCCTCTCCTTCCCTTTCCACTCCCTTCCCTCCCTTCCCACTTTCCCCCCTTTCCTCCCTCCTATCCATTTCCTATCCCCTCCCTTTCCCTTCCCTTTCCCTCCCTTTTCCGCCATCCCATCCTCTTTCCCTCCCCTTCCCCTCCCCCGCGTGGACGATTTCGTTGCCTGCTCCGCCCGCGCTCTCGAACGCGTCCTCCTCCTCTGGCGATCGGCGGGGCGGGGCGGGGCGCCGCGCCGCGTCCCCTGGGGCCGATGACTGTCGCGTCGCCTCGCAGGCGCCCACGCGCGGGGCGCCCGATTGGCTCGTGCCCTCGCGACGCCCTCGCGCGCCGCGCTCAATGGGGAGAGCGCACCGCGCGGCGCGGATGGCGCTGCGTGGGCGGTGATTGGGAGCGAGATGCTTTTCTTTTAAAGCGGGAAACAAGGCGGCGTGGGGCGGGACGTGACGTTTCGTTGGAACGTGTTGATGTGTGTGGTCTCCGATGACGTGGGGAGTCATCAGCCCCAAATTACTGGGGACTGCGATTCAATAGATAAGATTTGATGACCGAGAAATGGAGGAGTATATCCAATCTACCAAGAAGCATTGCGGGGGGCGGGTCCTTCTTCCCCCTCCCCCTCGTTCCTTCCCGACGGATGCATATATCTAATGATACCATAGTCTGGATTGAGCCGTTGGCCTGACAATGATGAAATGTGAAATTATATTACCCTATGCGTCGGGGAATTTTCACAGTTCAATTTGTCGGTATCTGTGTATATGGTGTCTAGGAATGAGAAGCACATCTTCTTCAAAATGCCGGCAATGGGTGTTGGTGATAGGCCTAGAACGTATTGCCATCTTCTACTTCTAATTGGTCCATCGCAAAGTTCAAGCTCTTGTCCTGATATAACGTATATTTCCCAAAATACGGTTAACGAATAATAGTGAAATCCCTTCCCTCTCATGAGAAACCATTCCTACTAAATTCACTTCATTTGGATTTAGAGAACAAACTGGCTGGGAAAAAACTTTATGAACAAACAATAAGAAATAATAACTATTTTGCAAACTTCGTGAACTAATGAAAAGTGATCATAGAGTTAATAGCCTTGTACATGTTTCTCATGCATCGAATTTTTGAAAGGACTTCCACAGAAACAAAGTAAATAAATGTTAATTATTCGTGATATCCTTGCATTCTGAATATTTTACCTTACCGACAAAATAGTCAATCGTGTAAGACAATATTGTACTTAACTGGAGTCTTTCTCACATCTATTCCCTCTGATGTCATTTATGTCACTGCTAGGAATTTTTTACGTTCTTCCTGGTACATAACTTCCATGATAGACTGCAATTATATTTTGACTTTTTTGTTCATTCGTTCATCCTCCGGTACAATACCTTATATGACGTTTTTAAATATTTGCTTCCTCTTAGAGAACCTTTAAAATAATTAATGAACTGTTGTATTCTGTAACCCAACATAGTTATGTACAAAATAAGTATCTTAAGATAACAATACGTCGAATATTGTAATAGCAAAGTAAGAAATGGGAAAATTATCAATCGAGGGCGACAATTCGAAATTGATAATCAATAGAGTATTGTAATAAAATGTTGCAATAATAATATCGAACGTATTGTTCAGGTTGGAAAAATTCAAATGCGCAATAATATTCCTTTAAATTTGACTTTTCGTCCTGCAAAAGCGAAGAGACTGATATTGATAGTAATTAAGAGAATGTCATGGAGTATTAGAACACTTGGGTTTGAATTACTCTTGTAACTCTCTTTTATGAGCTCTAATAACTTATCTCTGTTTTATAAACTTCAACTTAAGATAACCCAATTGGGTAAAAGAGTGTTAGTACTACAAATAATAAACTATACGCTAATATTTAAATGTCATATAAATAATTTTCATTCATTTCAGAAATATCTCAAATATTTAACTTCGGAGTTCCAACATAAATAATGTTCATGCCGGGAGACCAGACAGGAGCTTAAAGTTTGTCACAGCTGGGGCGACGCACCGCTGGTGGGAGATATCTGGTTTAGGCAACCCCGCAAGCCGCCGGCACCGGATCTCGCCATCCAGCGAGAGAAGGTCACAGATACTTCATGCGAGAAAAGGCATACACTGTACTTACAGTACTAATGACCTTAGCAATTGATGCGCCCGGAATCACTAATCAATCGATGATGACCAGGAGCGGTGGTTTAGTGCATCAACTGATGTCACTGCAGCGCCTCTGACCGGGAGGTCCTAGATTCGAGTCCCGACAGCTGCTGCAGGATTTTGAACACTGGCTTTTCAGCTAGGTCGAATTCAGTAACTGAATGGAGGAGAATTCTAGGGCCGGCTACTCTGATCGGTAGTTTTCCGTGGTTTCTCCGATCAACACCAGGCGAATGCCGGAGCAGTACCCTACCAAACGGGCCACGGACCGCGCTCAATCTTTCCTTCCTCTTCCTTGTCCTACCCTCACACCTTACACACTTACACTAACATGCACACACTACCACTCATGCCGCGAGACCGGTCGAGTACTTGGAACTTGCCCGGCTGGGGCGGCGCCCCGCTGGCGGGAGATACCTGGTTAGGGAAAACCCCGCTAGTCGACGGTAGGTCGACACCGGATCTCGCCATCCCAGGGGGGAAGATCACCGCCACCTCCCGATGAAAAACAAGCACTATACCTACGGGACTGATGACCTCGCTGGTTGATGCGCCGGGAATCAATAACAATCAATCAACATGTGTTAGATTCAAACCAGCACGTATTCAATTTCAATACTCAGTTGCAGTACTTGTGTAGCAAGTCGTTGTCCTCCTTGCTTGGTCCTCGTGAGGTCCCGCGTTGTTGTCTCTCGTAGCAATGCTTTGCTCGGGTTTCGGTCGGGTTATGGCCCGAGAAGAGCCGCCTGCGACCGCAACGACGATGTTGCGCAGCGGCACGTGTCTGCTGCGGCGAGCGTAATCTCTGAACACGCTACGCCGCGCCGCGTCGTCGGAAACGACAGCTGGGCGCATACGAAGGCTCGGCCGGGCGGCGGCGAGGTCGTACGGCTTCGTGCAAGGAGAAGGGAGAGGCAAGAACTGCGGCCAATAGGCTCTCAAGTCTGTTTGATTGATTGATATTTTCGTATTTCCGGGCGCGTCCACTGCTTCGGTCATTAGTTCCGTTAGTGTAGTGCATTTTTTTCTCGGGAGATGGCGGTGATCTTCCCTCGCTGGATGGCGAGATCCGGCGGGGTTTCCCCCTAACCAGGACTCTCCCACCACCGTGGCACCGCCCCAGCCGGGACAAGCTCAAAGCTTCCGACCGGCCTCCCGGAAGACGTAGTAGTGTAGAGTAGTGTAGTAGTGTAGGGAGGTCCTAGGTTCGAGACCTGACGACGGCAGGATTTTCGACACTAGCTTTTCAGCTAGGTCGAATTCAGTCGCTGTCTGGAGGAGAATTCTAGCGGCCGGCTGCTCTGATCGGTAGTTTTCCGTGGTTTCTCCGATCAACACCAGGCGAATGCCGGAGGAGTACCCTATCAAACGAGTCACGGACCGCGATCTGTCCTTCCTCATCCTTCTCCTATCCTCTCCCCTTACACACACACACACACACACACACACACACACACACACACACTTATACTAACATGCACTACACTATCACATATCCCGAGAGACCGGTCGGGAGCTTAGAAATTGTCCCGACTGGGGCGGTGCCCCGCTGGTGGGAGAGTCCTTGTTAGCGAGAAACCCCACTAGCCGACGGTAGGTCGGCGCCGGATCTCGCCATCTAGCGGGTGAAGATCACCGCCATCTCCCGAGAAAAAACATGCACTACACTAACGGGACTAATGACCAGAGTAGTTGACGCTCCCGGAAACACGTATAAATCAATCAATCTAACATTGTATTTGTTTCTTTGGTTATTGATTCATAATAGTTTTCCTAATTTACTTTCTCGCTCACGGAAATTGCTTAAGAGTCCGTTCACTGATTTTATTTACCAATATAATCTCTCTTTTCCCCGCTATCAATTGTTGCCATTCCCTTGTTTTCTTACTATTTACTATTCGATCCTTGGCTTCTCTTCCGTGACCCATTGTTGCTGTCGTCCTGCTTATATATTTATTCGAATTTATTGTTTCTATTAACACACTCGTGAGATAACTTATCACAGTATAGATCCGATAGTGTACCTTAGTGAAGATGTAATGCGTGATACAATACTGTTCAAGTATTGAACGTCTCCCAGCTCTGCGGGCAACAGTCACTCGAACCCTTGGATGACGTGGCATGAGGCCTTTAGTTAAAGGGAATTTTACACGTAAAAAGGTCACAATCTCATTGTGTGTGGAAATTATCACCATCATCCCACTCATCATCCTTTTTTTACTTCAACTCTCTGAGTCAACTTCATGTTTGTACGCAACGTACGGTGAAAAGAAGTGAACAGCTATGTACGAGTATCATTTAAATCAATGCAGCGACAATGCAATGGCCCTCGTCATTCAGCGTAAGTTTCGATATGAACCTTAGAGTGGGAATCTGCATGAGAACGTTCACGGGCCTCCACAACAGCTCGCTTTGTCTGTCCAGCAAAGGACGACCGGAGAAAGAACTAATGATGGCCTTCCGTTTCGAAATCCTTTGAGTCCTTCGCCCTCGACTGCCGTCACGAGAACGGAGTTTCTTTTTATGATGTGAAGGACTAAGTCGTGATCCTGCTTTGAATATTAACGCTGCCTTATGCAAAAAGGTCTTCGTGGATGTGAAAGTATAAAAATCTTTCTCCAAGAATTACGTTTTCTCATTTCGTTCTTTTGCTTTCATCCTAGAGAAAGATAAGAGAATTGCTGCTATTAAATGCCGAATGCTAATTAATACTGTACAGGAAATTTTTGTCCGTGTGAATCTTAAAGAGTTAAAAAGATGAGTATTTTTATAATTTAATTAATGCCTTCGCTTATTTATGAATGAGATGAAAAGAAAAGGAATAAATGAGATGGGCCATTGTTTCTAGTCAATCTTATAAAACTGGCTACTTTGATGTACTTGAGAAGAAGACTAAAATATTAGTTCTTTCGAGCAATAATACTTCTTAAAATTAATTTTTATCTCCAGAAACGAGGCAAGCAATCTCTAAGATGTGGAAATTACACTTTTAGAAGATAATAAGTTGCTCTTCTAAAAACAAACGTCATTTTAAAATGATTCATCAGAGAGTATGGTAAAAATCTTACAGTAAAACTGTCAGGTTATTTGGTTGTGACATAATTTTACCTAATTTTATTTTTGAAAATTCTTTTATCAAAAATCAGTATAGACATCCTTATTTACTCCTTAACTTAACTTCTTAACACCACCTCTCCGACAGGATCCTATACAACATAAAATATTGTTATTTAAACAATACACTTATTCATTGCCATTATTTTACGATCTATTTCTTTTGTTTAACAATACACAAGAAAAGTGTCCCAAAATCTTGTTTTTTTCACTTTTTTTTTTTTTTTTTTTTTTTTTTCCAATAAATCGGACGAAAAGTAGTGAAGTCTGTAATTCGATTCTGGCAGTTCACGTAATTTCTGACTGGACATTAAACTCGCTTTTGCTTACAACTGTATTCCCATGAAAATATGTAGAACAGAGCGCAGAGTTCTGATTTTATCATTCTTTGGCAATAATGAAAGAGTAAATAATGATTTATTCATAGATGTTTATATGGAAGTGTATGAAGGCTGATGACTTTCCCTACTACGGCCACAAGATGAAAATATTGATGCTTTACCTAGAATTGTAACTTCCCCAATTCCACCATATTGCGGGTTGCTTCCGCAGCAGTGTGCGTTATTTATCTGGGCTTCAAATTCCCTCGATAAATAAATAGTGCGCACCCGTGTAGGGGCTGTTCCCGTGACCAAAAGCGCTGGCAAAGCACGGTTGGCACGTGGCGCCGCCATTCGGCGTGCCCAGGTAACGGACGGCCGTAGCTGGCAACGCCATGGCGCCCCGCCCCGCTCGCAGCTTTACGACCTGCTCCGCCCGTGTCACGGCCATCTGTAATAATAACCAAACTCATCAATATGGCAGCGCGACGCTGGAATCTCGCCGCCCTCTCTGCCAATGGAAGCAAAAGTCCGCCTGGTATGTAGTCGCTGGATGCTGGACATTGTGGTGGGAGTAACAGCTTGAGAGAGAGGGAGTGGTGGAGAGGGGGAGCGAGAGGGAGGGAGAGGAAGGGAGGGTGAGGGAGGTAGGGAAGGAGAGGGAGGGAGAGGAAGGGAGAGGGAGGGAGCGAGGGAGAGGGAGAGAGCGAGGGAGAGGGAGAGAGCGAGGGAGAGGGGGGGAGGATAAAAGGAGAGGGAGGAAGGGAGGGAGAGGGGGCGAGGGAGAGAGGGAGCGAGGGAGCGAGGAAGTGAGAAAGAGAGGGCGAGAGGAAGAGAGGGCAAGAAGGCAAGAGGGTGAGAGGGCGAGATTTTATAGTAGATTTTAGATCGATTTTATATCACAGTAGTACGTAAACAGTGTAACGTGCATTAATAGGATGATGGTCTCTGATTAATTTATTATGAAATAATTACAGGGTATTTTATTTGTATACTTTTTATTCAGTTAGACATTTTGCATTTAATTGGAAGATTTAAAAGTTGCAGTTTGATATGTAGAATATTTCAAAATAAATAGAAACTTTTAATATTCAGGCAAATCTTACTGGTATAAAAACAAAATAAAGAATATGAGTCTGTACATTAGTCCATGTCTCTGACATTTATAATATTAACCAAATTCATCCTAGTGGCAGTGTGACAATGGCATTTTGTGACTCGCTGATAATTCTGTCGGGCTACATTGCTGACGAAGAATTTTGCCTGGTACCTGGTACATCGACGCCGGATTCAAAGTCGTAGTGGGAATGACAGGGGACGACACATAAAATATGAATGTATGGACTATGCCGACGTCAACGAGCGCTTACCAGTTCCTTATATGTAACGTGTTTATATAGAGTATTGTGTTTACGAGATAATTTGAATTATTGGCTCACTCGAAGAGAAATTTGAAACATAATACAAAATGGATCGAAAATCATTGGGATCCATGATAAGTACAATATTTTTTGATAGTAAATAGACTATGATTAGAAAAGGAGATTGAAACGGGATGTGATTATTAGTCTCGATGTAAATGTGTGTGGTTGTCTCAAATGAAGTAGGATCGAGAGAATAACGAAGATAAATAAAGTTTGGTTATTTACTATATATGGTTTAATGTACTACATATTCGTGACTGTATTTCAATAGATGTGCAAATGTGTAATTTTCTAGATGTGCGATTGTCATGTCTGACCGAGCATTTAGTTGCATAGCGTTTTCAATCAAATCCTGAAGTATGCTTGTACCGCAATTAAATCTTAATCATAGCAAATATACATTGATGTATTACTTCTTCCAGTTATCTCCATCTCTCTTTCGTTTCGTATAATTTACAGGACAAAAATTATGACTTTTTAATAAAGGCTACGAAAAGTTTTCCGTGAATTGCCGCGGGCACAATTCTCCTTTAGTCGACTCCTTCCCAGCAAACGCTGATGTTCGGCACGGAGTGCTATGATCACACAGTGCAGCACAGAACAGTACAGTACAGTCGTAGACAAGCTGACGCCAATGGTCGCGCTGATTGGCGCCCGCGGCAGGTGGTGTCTTCACACATGCCTGATTGTGAACACTCGCCAGGCATTTCGGTTGCTTTCTTATTTCGCGCCCCACTGCGCTCCTGTCTCGGTCTACTGTCACCGCATTCTCAGAATAGACCGATAACAGGCAAGGAGGGGCTTTGGTATGGAACCACAGACGAAAACAAGTGCAAGAACGAGAGAAAGAAAGGAAGGGGAATGGACGAAAATGAAGATAGTGCCGACGTTGATACCGCGGTCGGGGACGCGGTCGGGGACGCGGTCGGGGACGCGGTCGGGGACGCGGTCGGGGACGCGGTCGGGGACGCGGTCGGGGACGCGGTCGGGGACGCGGTTGGGGACGTGGTCGGCGATGTGGTCGGGGACGTGGTCGGTGACGTGATCGGCGACGTGGTCGGAGACGTGGTCGGAGACGTGGACGTGGTCGGGGACGTGAACGTGGTCGGGGACGTGGTCGGGACGTGGTCGGGGACGTGGTCGGGACGTGGTCGGCGACGTGGTCGGCGACGTGGCGGGACGTGGTCGGCGTCGTGGACGGCGACGTGGACGGCAACGTCGGTGGCGGGGGTAGGATAGCAGCTATAGGCGTGTCTGGGCATGCCAGCGGAAAGGGGGGCGAGGGCAGGGACGAGGCGGTCAAGGAGACCGCTGGCAGCGGTCAGACTGCCGTTTCGGCAGCCACTCTCGCCTCTGCGCCTTGTCTCCTCCCGCTCTCACTGTATATACCTCCTAAACTGCAGATTTATGTAAATTTCCTGTACACGCGAAATTTGCATGGCCATTTTAAAGCCCAGCCTCCGCGGGCCCCTGACGCAGCGCGGGCGGCGGGCGGCGCTGTTCCTAAGTGCGCGTACGAATTAGGGCCGTAATTAAAAGCGGAGCCATGATACTGCCGCTCACAACAAGGCCCCCGGATACTTTTATGGACGTTGTTAGGACTATAATGACGATGTTCAACCAATCATTATAGAAGGCGCTTGTTTGGCTACTCTGACCACATAAAGGACGAATGGAACATAGCTGATGGAATACGTTAGGAAGTTCAGATCTCTAGTGGCTGTTTAGGAATGCGAGGAAATCTTATTATATTTATTAATAATGCCTTGCGAAGTAAAATCCAATACTTGTTTGGCTGATGGTCATTTTTTGGGGCCAAATTGGTCTGACAAGCGTTCATTAGGGAAAGTTGAGTTTCTAAGAGACACTGTATACACAAAAAATGTGACATTTTACTGCTTGCTCTTTTATGTCTGACAGAGGATTTTCTCGAAATTTTATTCCTGAATTTTTTTATTTCAGTATACATTTTACAGAGATACATTATTTATGTAATTTCTCTCTCGGATATTGCTGTAATTATTTAACAAATTATAGCTGATGCTTCTTTAATTTGAGTGGCAAAAACCGAACTAAATGAGGGTGACTGAAAGAGAGCGAAAAAAGTTGTTTGGTTGAGGTAATTTTGAAGTTCTATCCGGATAAAAAACTAAATTGTTTAATTTTTGTTGCTAAGTGAAACTGAAGAGCTCTGCCAAAGAGTGTCACTGATCGTCTATTTCCCTCAAGGGATTTTATTTTCAAAACTTTTTTCCCGGAAAATTTATTACGCTGCTCATTTTAGTGTGTTATGTAAATAAACATATTTTGCAATTATAATAAAGTATTGACACCTCGCTGTGTATATTTTTGTATAAATTCATCATGCTATATTTTGGTAAACTCTGAAAATTCCTAAAAAAAGAGATTTTTCGTATTCAAATTCTGTATTTCATTTACATTCAATTCACATGAAAATAATTCAATAAATAAAAATTAAAAGCTCTACATAAATTATCATTTCATAATTGCGACCACCTTTCCTTTCTCACAAACCGGCAAAGGTGGCTGAGGGTATCAACTTATGTTACTGCAAAGGCTACAACCGTGAATTTCTAGCTTCGAATGTGGCAGCATTTTCGACTCTTACTAGAGAGCTAGGTCAAATTCAGCCGCTGTCTGGAGGAGAATTCTAATGACTGGCCGCTATAATCAGTAGTTTTCCATGGTTTCTCCCATCAACACCAGGTGAATGCCGGAGAAGTGTCCTAACAAACGGGCCACATATCACGTGCGATCTTTTCTTCCTTTTTCTAACCTCATTCCTTACTTACTCACACATGCACTAGCTGAAAGCTTGTCCCGGCTAGGACGGTGCTCCAGTGGTGAGAGACCTGTTGGGGGAAGAGCCGGGCATACTCTTACGAACTCAATTCAGTCTCAATATCATTGCGTCCATAGTAACCGACGCTCCATCCTTTAATTGTTCTTTGCCAAAAATTCATACTACTAATACAAAATGTATATTTTCATATGGTAACGCAATGATTATCCCAAAAATAGCTCTAAATTTTTCTTTAACTTTTTACCAAAGTGTATTAGAAGGTTTAAAAATGGCGTAGATCTCGTTTACGGTCAACCCTCTGTATTTTATAATATTGTTTCTAACATAATATCTAATTTCTGTGGCGGTGCCTAGTGGCTTAGTGTGAAGGCTGGCATTTAGAACTTTGTTTTACTGGCGGTGGTCTAGAAGCACGACTGCGCTGCTGGTGGAGGGAGTACGCCAAAAAGCAAAGGGAGTACGCCAAAACAGCGCAACTGCGCTGCCAGTGTGAATACGTGCAGCCGATGTCTTGCCAGCAGCAGCACAAATCGAGCCAGGGCTGCTGAGTAGCTATGTATAAAGGGGATGTACACCAACGCGAGTGGCCAGTTACAGCGTGAGTGGCCAGTGTGGCCTTAATAATACTATTGCGTTCAACCCCTAAGTTAGACACGCATATCCTATCACCTCCAGGTACTTTTTTACTAAATGAACACGGTAAAATGTTCGTGTTCGCAACGCGGTTAATTTCTCTCGACAAATGGGTACCAGTACCACTAATTCTCCGTAATGAATTCAAGTGGTTCCTCTCGTACTCCGGGTTTTCCATTTACGTAGCAATCGCGATTGCATTCCACTGGCGGCGACGGAAATTATCCTTTCTCCTCTCGTTCAAGTTGGAAGGCAAGAGAACCACCTCGGTCCACTGCTCAATTAAATTATTTTCATTCCAATAAATTTTATATCCTGTCGTAACAGCGTATGGAATGTAGATACATTTTGAGTAACTTTAAGAATCATATGGCACAAGACTCAAAAGCTTTGTTGTGGAGTGGTGATTCCTTCAATGTTCTTCTAGTTCCACCTCGAAATGTGATTGCCTCGGTGTGTCTCATTGAGTATCGTACACATTAATTATTCGAGTTGTTGAACGCTGAGCAGTTGGGATATACCATCTGTCTTCAGACAATTGGAGCCATTTTGTTTAAAACTGAACTTCTTTCATGTCCGCCAGCTGGATCATTCAACTTGACAATTTTGCGAAGGTGTTTCAAACTAGTTAGGGTTTGCTGTTGTTGCATTTGTTTAAATTATTAAACAATATCTAGCGTGTTAATAGCATTTCAATAAATAATGCATTAATACACAACTATAGAACCAAAATCAAAGTAACATCATTCAACAATCTTTATTCCCCATTCGTTCTATTCAAAAAACAACATTGAACACAAATGTTATCGTTTCCAATTAGTTAAGAGTTTACATGTACATTACTCATTACAAATAATGTCACGTACATGTACTTCACTTTCGGTGAGCACCGAGGAATCTTGAAACGACGTCAGTCTTAACATTGTAACACACATTCAAACTTCCGAAATTGAAATTAAATTACTTCTATCTAAGGAAATCATTACTGAACTTATTTTAAACTACTTTAACAATGCTACATTTAACCACGTTACTCCCGCAATATTCTACGTAGTTCGATTTTACATAGCAATAAACGCGTCCCTTCACGAATTGCGCCAGCCTCTTCACGAATTACTGTCCGTTCCTTTCCTAAGCTCCTTTTTCACAATATCTAAAAAAACATTTCCTTCCTTCTCATTAATTGGTCAGTTTTTCCTATTGCCTTATTTTAATTTTTAATAGCAGATGACAACCATTTCGTGTTCAAAACCGATACTTCTTCGTTACATTGTTATCTTGCTGTTCTAACTATGTTTTGATTGTTTACTGGTCGGTTGTGTCGGTGGTTATTGTAATTAACCAAAAGTGTACTATTTTCGATAATAATTAATCATCGTTTCTATATTAAAAATGCTTTTACCATTATTAGTCAACTAATTACAACAGTTTATAGTTCCTTTATTTTGTTGCTTTTGAATCTCATCGCAATTTAAAATCAATTTTTAATCGAAAAAGTGATTTGTTTCAAAACGTCCGTCCGTCTATTCGTCGGTGTCTGTCCGTCTGTCTGTCTGTTCGTCTGTCTGTTCGTCTGTCCGTCTGTCCGTCTGTCCGTCTGTCCGTCTGTCCGTCTGTCCGTCTGTCCGTCTGTCCGTCTGTCCAACACCACCTAGATATACTAGGCCTGCTCACTCGAGTTTCCCAAAGCCAATATGGCGGCTAGAGAAGGCGATCTTGTTCGAGGCGATTCAGTTGCGTTTCGTCGTGTACAGTGAGTAGCACGTGCAACATTGTGGTTATGTAGATGTGGTCCGCTGTGTGTAGTAGTGAGAATCATGGTTAATAAGTGCTGTGTCCCCAAATGTCGCGGTAATTATGATAAAAAGTGTAGTGTACATGTTTTTAAGTTTCCTACTGATACTGAACAACGAAGAAAATGGAGTCAAGCGATAAAAGAGAAAATTTTGTGCCAACAGAACATTCAGTGGTAAGTGATTCAAAGTTTTTGTAATTTTAATATAGCATAAGAAATAAAAATAAATGTTCACATTGTGTTCATTATGTTAAACTGTTTATTTATAAAAATTATATAAAACTATAATAGGATAGCTGTTTTAAAAGACTCGCCTTTTCGCTACATGTTGCTAAGAGTATTGTTTACTTTCAGGTTTGTGAATTGCATTTTCGATCTTGGGAGATTGAGAAGACTTCAGTCTTCTATTGTAATGATGGACAAAGAATCAGTCTTCCGTTAAAATATCCACGACTATCACCCGGAGCTGTGCCTTCATTGTTACCCAATTGCCCGAATTACTTGAGTAGCCCAAGTACTTCCTTCAGAGAAAGTCCGGAAGAGAAGAAATTGCGATTGGAAAACGAGTACCTGCGTGCTGCAATTGAAGAGAGTGAAAAAGAAAACAGTGCTAGGTTAAAAAAAATATCATTTACTACTTTCGATGAACTGAGAAGCAAATTGGAGTTTCTTGTTTTGGATGATTATTGGTCTATTATTAAGAAAGAAGACAGGGTTCTTTTTGTTCATATTGATTATAATTCTGCCCCCAAAATTATTAGTTCAGTTGTGGTGGATAAAGGATTGAAACTTAGTGTATATTATTGTGGCCAAAAAGTATTAAAACTTGGAGGCACTAAAATAGCAGATAAAGTTTCTAATGTAAATGAAATTAGTGAGGTTTTAGAGAAAGTTCAGTTGAAGTTATCTTTTAATGCAAGTAATAGTAGTTGTAGTAGTAACAGTCCTCATGATATTTTAGATTTAATTTCAGACCTGTTACTTCAAATCGAAACCAAACATTCAGAATTTGACAAGCCTGTTGCTTTTATGCTGGAACAAATAAAACTCCTCACTAAGAAAAGAAATGCATATCAGTACAGTTCATGGTTTCTCATATTATCGTGTATGCTATTTACCATATCACCACATTCTTACAAATATTTAAAGCATTTAGGATTCTTAATACTTCCTCATCCAAGTACAATTAGGAGATTGTGTTCCTCATTTGGTTTAGGACCTCAAATGGAACAAAGCGAGAACAATTTTTTGAAGTATACTAGAAACAAATACTTAGGTAAATTAACTGACAATGAGAAATTAGTAACCCTCATGATGGATGAAATACATTTAAAGTCTGTGATGGATTTCAAAGCAGGAACGTTGTGGGTAATGCATGTAATAATCAATTACTTGCAACAAAGTGCTCATACATTTATGATATCAAGCCTACTTTCGGATCTGAAAGAGGTTGTACACATAGTACCTGTAAATAAAATGTGTGCAGAGGACCTGCAAAGTATTTTGAAAAAAATTATTTTGGGACTAGAACAAATAGGATTTAATGTACTGTGTGTAGTTAGCGATAATAATAGTATTAATAGAAAGTGTATGCAGCTTTTTCACCAGCAAAAGAACTTAAATTTAGTACAACACCAGTGAGGAAAGTGCCTCTTTTTTTTTGTATTATCCAGATTTTGATGAAGATGGTGAGGGTAATGAGTGTGTTGGTACAGCATCATTTGCTGCTCTGAGGCAGCTGTATAATATTGAAGAAAAGAAGTTGGTCAAGCATGCTTATGGGTTAACACTCAAAGCCTTGTATCCTTCTTCACTGGAAAAACAAAATGTGTCTTTAGCTCTTCAAGTGTTCAACGAAAATATAGTGTTAGGCTTGAAAAGTGTAGGTGCAAGTCACAATATAACACATTTTCTTGGAACTTCCAATTACATTCAAATAATTTTAAGTGGTGGTGGATTGTGAATGTGAAGTCTCCAGGTAAAGGTAGAAGACTTAACAACCCTTTATGAACCCATTGTCACTTCAAAGTCAAGAAAGTGTGCAATATTTGTCCAAATTTCTTAGATGGTTGCATCGATGGAGAAATATGCATCTTTCAGGTTCCCTGACTTCTGAAACCATGAAAGCGTTAACACTTACAACAGAAGGAATAATACATTTGTATGAATATTGTACATCTAAGTTCAATTTTAAATATCTTTTACCCGGCAAGTTTCAGACAGACTTATTAGAATGTAGATTTGGGTACTATAGGCAATTAGCTGGTGGACAGTACAACATTAGCTTAAGGCAAATGTATGAAATAGAACAAAAACTTAGAATTCAGTCCACAGTTTCTGTGAAATTAGAATCTAAGGTATTAGGTTCTATAGAAATTAATAAGAAAATAAAATGTAATAATAATAATAATAATAATAATAATAATAATAATGTCTTTATTAATGGCGAGGCTCAGGCCATAGGGCCTGCTCTTCCGCCTAACCACTGAGTTTACATTTATACAGAGTAGTAACATATAAGAGGGGAGGGAAATCTGTACATTTACGTCTGGGAGTGCAAAACTAGGGACCATCCCGGCATACGCCTTAAGCGATTGAGTAAACCCAGAAAACCTCAATCAGGATGGCGGCTTAGGGCCGAACAGCATTATGATATAGAAGTGGAAGAGAAGAGAAATGAGAGAAGGGAATCATAAATGAAAATGAAGTAGAAAATACGAACGAGAAAGAAGAAAGGAGAGAGACTAAAGGGGACAAACTGTACATTTATGACTGGGAGCGCAAAGCAGGCCATCCCCGGCGTACGCCTTAAGCAATTGAGTAAACCCAGAAAAACC
Source organism: Teleogryllus oceanicus (assembly GCA_964035755.1). Taxonomy (NCBI): domain Eukaryota; kingdom Metazoa; phylum Arthropoda; class Insecta; order Orthoptera; family Gryllidae; genus Teleogryllus; species Teleogryllus oceanicus. The sequence goes on from CAXIVR010000003.1 coordinate 172,226,422, forward strand.
TCAATCAGGATGGCGGCTTATGGCCGAACATTAATATAGAAGAATATGGTATGGATAGTAGTGAAGGTGAAGAGATGAGGCGTTTAGGGGAAAGGGTCGTAATGACATAAATGGGGAAGACTGTGAAGGAAAAGGAAGGAAGAAATAGTGAGGAAAAGGAGGAAGAAGTAGGTGGAAAAGTAAAATTTATCCAGAAGCTGTACAGAAATGTTACGTTTGGTATACATTAGCACTTTACATAAATACACAAACATTTGTAACAGCAGAGAAGCACAATAGGCTCCAAGTTAATAGTACCAGTAATTTATAATATAATATTAACAGTATTAAGAAACAATGTAAAAGTACAATAGGATATAAACATTAATTGTAATTATTATTAAGACCTATATATTGTAGATATGACAATGATGACAGTACAAAAATAGCTGTAAGTATTTTAGCATTTATTTGGAGCGTGGCTAATCTCTTTTAAATATTTATTTGAACAGTTTTATTAGGATGAAATGTATTCCTGTAAAGAAGTAATTGTGTCAGAGGAGTATCTTAATAATGAAGACAAGTCTTTTAATCTCATTTTAAACAAGAGCAGAGGCCAGCTTTTATATCCTCAAATTTCTGTTGTAAATATTATAGTTCATAGTTACTTAATTTTGACTAAACTGTGTACTGATTTTGAAGCTGAATTCCTTAAAATTAAGGATCAAAGAAAAATGGCATGTAAAGTAATAATGAATTCAGTATCTGCATTAGAACTTTTATGGGAGCCTGATGTCTGCACAAATGGACACAGTGCAGAAAATATATGCCAAAGGTTGATTTGGGTAGCATGCAATATATTTTTAAATAATTATTGTAAAAAGAAAAACACATTGTCAAATTCTTGTGTTGAGAAAAGAAAGAAGTCTGTATTTTTTTCAAGTGGAACATAAACATGATATACAATGTAATTGATAGAAGTTGGTAAAATTTCTATATTATCTGGAAATGTTTGAGTTTCATATTTATATTAATAAATGTCTGAAATATTGTGTAATAATTTGTTTCATTTTTAGTTTAATGTTTTGCCCCAGGTATGCCATATATTCTATTTTGGAAGCTACTTCTGTGCTTCCTTTAGTGTTTCTTTCAACTCTTTTGTCATAATTTACTTAATGTAATTTAATTATAAAATATATTACTTCATGAAAATAAATGAATTTTCCTAATTAAATATTCTATATTTCCATGCTTTTTCAGTACTAAACAATATTATTTATTGAAGGTGGACATTTTTATTTCAGAAACCACAAAAATAATAAAGTTTGCTAAAGGAAAATATTCTTAAGTTCTCTTCCTAGCACTATAGTATTACAATCATGAAAAATTTCTGAATGTAAAAAAGTATTGTGTGAATTGAAAAATTAAAAGCAGCACATTAAAAAGCGGGTCAACATCGCAGAAAACAAAGCAAAGAATTAAAAGTATACAACTCCTGAAAAATGCTGACTTTCAATTTGTGCCGAAATGTATATTTTTTATCTTGGTCTGGTAACCTTACTTTTATTTACTTATTTACTTCGCATTTCAGTTAGTACCAGTTTCAGTAGTATTGCCTTCTTAGGCGGCCATCTTGAATGACTGCTCAGGCCTTGTATATCTAGGTGGTGTTGGTCTGTCCGTCTGTCCGTCTGTCCGTCTGTCCGTCTGTCCGTCTGTCCGTCTGTCGTATATGAACAAACTTAGCGCCTAAACCACATAAATGATCTTTTCCAAACTGAAGAAAGTCCTGTCCACCTGGCTCTATTTAAATGTTGATACTACAATACATTGCACCAATAACGCTTAAATTTAGTTGTATCCACAGCTAAGAATTTCTCAAAATCAAAGGATTTTTGACTTGGATTTTTTTGATTTTTTTCAAGACTCAAATTGATTTGAATAAACCACAATATTCTAAGTCTTTTGAAATGTAGTACGAGATATGTCCCATCTAGGCTCTACTTCTCAGTACAAACTTTTTAAAATGCCAATACACTGAGGTACCTTCGAAAATCTTACGAAGAGAGAGAATTTTCCTTAGGCTTGAATGTTTCAAACGATTACAACAGAGTTTCTTTTCCAAGCAGTGATGACGAGATTTATATAACGAGATCAGACGGTCCGAGAAAGTCATAGACTACCAAAAACCTTCTGAGAATGTCTCTTTTCCGTGAATCACATTGTTGAGCAAAGTGTTTTGTTTATTTTTGGTAGCGCTCCACTCGCAGATCGAATAAATTAAGACGTTATAAAAAGTAAATGAGGTTAGAAGAAGATGGTTGCCGGGAGCCGGTAGAATGTGCGGGGAGGTGGCGACGGCTTCTTGAAGATGCGTGTTCATGCGGAGGGAGAGTGAAAGGGAAAGAAAGAGAGACGAAAGCGAAACGAAAACGAGAAAGATAATAACACGAAGCCGCTCTGATGTGAAGTTTAGACACTACGGAAAGGATTCCCCATGGACGGTCGTCACTTTTGCCAAGGCACGGAGGAGATGCAGTGGCAATACATGTCTGTTGCCTTTGCAAGAGGAAAGAGATAGTCTTCTAAATCCATCTAAACACACGATGTGCTACTGAGAAAAATCCATCGCTTAGGACATAATGGGCAAGGATTTTGCGTGTAAAACATAGGAAGCTGATCTAAGGAAAGCAGAACTTTTCGGATGAAAGCCCACTACATTTCAGGTTCGAATTGCAATTTCAACTTCGGTGCGTTTGGGATTGATTCATGATACGAAAAGATGAATTATATTTGCCTCATTTTCGTGATTCATAAATGAATGTTGAGAGGAAAATTAAATATATTGGATAAGATAATTTCGTAATTGTCAAAATTAACCGTCAAAATTAATGAATGTAGGAAAGTGGCAGATCAAACCATTAAAAACGTACTATAAACTTCATTCGTTATAGTGGTTTAACATTGCATTGGTAGATTACGTACAACGTTCAGGGAATCCCTTTACCCTTCTCATTAGACACTTGGTTAAATTGCATTCTTGGTTAATATGGCACTGGTGAGAAATATTGTTATTATTGTCATTATTCAAGTAAAATTCTGACGGCGAAAGGAAGAATAAAAATTAAAGTTGTGTAGTGCATGTTAGTGTAAGTGTAAGGGGAGAGGATAGGACAAGGAAGAGGAAGGACAGATCGCGCGCGGTCCGTGGCCCGTTTGGTAGGGTACTGCTCCGGCATTCGCCTGGTTTTGATCGGAGAAACCACGGAAAACTACCGATCAGAGCAGCTGGCAGCTAGAATTCTCCTCCAGACAGCGACTGAATTCGACCTAGCTGAAAAGCTAGTGTCAAAAATCCTGCCGCCGTGGGGAGTGGGAACCTAGGACCTCCCGGTCAGAGGCACTGCAGTGACATCAGTTGATGCACTGAGCTACCGCTCCCGGTTTGGGAGCTTAGAGCTTATCCCGACTGGCGGGGGTGCTCTGCTGTTGGGAGATATCTGGTTGAAGAAAAACGCAAGGTCGTGCAGGTTGGTGCCGTATCTTGCCACCCAGCGGAGGAAAATCATCACTACCTACTTCGAAAAAACATGCAGTACGTTTCCGAGAATATTGATTTAAGTATTTGAAGCTGCCGGAATCAATAATCAATCAAATAATCAATCGTGACAAGGTGATTAGTCGTCCATGTGAAAACGGGCGGCGGTATGAGTTGGGTCGGATATTTGAATGATATCGGCATATTATGTATAATTTCAGTTATTTCCTTTATATTTTAATCACATTTAAAATGCCTGGAATTAACCGTAGTTTAACGATTGAACATTCATCTACATACTTATATTCCATATTTTCTACTTTATTATGTTACTTCAAATTTGTTCTGTTCAGTGACATAAGTCGTATCAATTGAAATTCTTAATAAGGTAACAGAATAACTATATTTCAATGCTTACAAAAATTGATGGCAAGAATTATTATCAAGGCAAATACGAATGTAATTTCAACAAATACAAGTCGAAAGATTTTATAATAAAAAAATCGCAGTATTCGATTAATAGAGGGTCTAGGATTTACAGACGGTCTGGCTGAGAACCATTTTGATGTCAATCTAATCATGAATTATGAGAACACAAAGTTTAAGAAAGTAATTTACATCCTTTGGAACAAGATTTATCTTTCTTTACTAGAGAAAAAGAAAAGATTTTCTCTAAAATATCACTGATATCCACCGGATAATTACAATGTTTATCTTTACTACGTATGTAGCATAGCAAGAAAGAAAAAAGTTCGATATTCTATTGCTTTTCATCCAAGCTCCTGTGGCCTTCTCCTGTTACTGGAAAGAACAGTTGTATTGAAAGTTGTCTGGATTATTGTTATTCATACTTTTTTAATCCAAGATATTTCTATCTTCCGAAAACAACATTTTAGAGGAAATAATAAGTTAAAATGAATATATTTCTAATACAATTTACTACTTTTTAAGCAGGACGTGAAATTGATACGAATTCTCCCGTTGAAACCACTAAGCACATGAACGTTTCTTTATTAAAATTATAATATAACGTTACGCCTAAATGAGTAAATATTGACATTTTTATTGAGATCACTGTAATAACGTACAAGTGTCAAAATTAATAAAATATTTTTTTCGTGACGCTACCGATATTTCTCAAAGCGATTTCCCGGCCTAGCGAATTTTTAGCCCCCTCTCGTGTGCGTTTAACATGTGAAAGACCTAAGCGCTGTGTTGGGCAGCTCACACTCCGCCAGGTCCCTCGCGTGCTGGCGCCAGGCCCTCGTTGATTGTGCTAATTGAAGCGCGGGCCGCGCGTGGTGGCGATGGCAGCGGCGGAGAAAGCGATGTGAGCGGTGCGTGGGGGCTGGGAAGGGGAGCTGCATCGCGGGCGTTAGCGAAACCACAGGCGGGAGCGCGGAAGCGCGCAGGGACGAAGGAGGCGACGGTGAAAGGGCATGGCGGCGAAAGGGGGGGGAGGGGACGTGAGGGAATATGGGTGGTTGTGAACACGGAGACATTGTGGGTTAAAAATATGGGGCAGAGGGGGCTTGAGGAGAAAGAGGTGGGGACAGGAAATGCGAAGTCGTGCATGAGAGGCAGTGCGAGCGGGATGGTGACGTCGTGGGGGACAGAGACGAGGGCGAGGGCAGGGAAACGAACGCGGACAAGATACGGGCAGAGCGGGGGGAGAGATACGCATGGGAAGTGTGGAAACGTAGGAAAGGCATATGGAAGAGGCACATAGGAGGTTCACAAGACAGGGGCACGTGGGAGGGGCACATGGGAGGGGCACGTGGGAGGGTCACGTGGGAGGGTCACGTGGGGGGTCTCGGGGAGGGTCTCGGGGGGGCACGGGGGGGGGCACGTGGGAGGGGCACATGGGAGGGGCACGCAGAAGTGATCTGGGTGTTGGAGAGGAATCGCAGACGAGAGGACGCGAAAAGGGGGGGGTTTGGGGGGGTGTGGGCGTGGCGGGGCGGGGCCGAGAGCGCACGGTGCGGCGGCGCGGCGTCGGGCGGAGATCAGGTGGCGGGCGGCGCAGGGGGCCGGAGCCGCGGGCGCATCTGCCTCGGCCGCGAGACGCCGGAACGGCAGCGCGCTCCTCATTCCGTTTGGCGGAAGTTAATCCTCGGCGCTCGCTCGCGGCAGGCCTGCCACCTGCCCGCTCGTGCTGCAGATTCTCCCTACAACTCCCAGTAAAGCGAAAGCCAGTGACAGTGGGAACACCGATACTTAACCAGCCACTGCAAAGGTTTGGATCGACAACGCAGAAAAATATTTAAGTAAAATTGAATTAATCTTTTTGAACATTTGATATTTCATGAATAAAAAAATTCTATGGGAGCACAATTTTTTGCATAAAACTAGACAATTCTTTTACTTCATATATTGTCATGTTTATAACTTGGATTATATTGTTTAGATTTTGATTTCTCGTGGTCGTACGTGAAATTGCAAAGGAAATAAAGTAATAATGAAGATGCTTGAAAATCATCTCTGGAATGAAACTGCAATGAATACGAACAGCTCCGTAATTATTTACCTTAACTTCACCTTTAATTGCAAAAATACGTAATAATATTAATTTTGTCTGCTTGCGACATATTGAATAAGTTTCAACGGATTAAAATGATGGACTATAATAAAATTTCAAAGAATTTAATCTTCACACTTTTGCAAAAATCATATTTTTAAGGTAGTCTTTTTTAAAGGAAAAAATTTAAATTAATTTTTTTACACTTTGTATAATGATTGTAATTTATAAAACAAAATAGTAGTAAGTTGATTTGTCGTAGCCTCACATTTCTCGAAAATACGCGTACATCACAAAACGTTACATACATTTGCATACACATTTTCTTGTATACATGTTTATCACAATATCTTAGACACACATCACAGAGGATTAATCACTATCACTCATGTTCCGTCCCTGTATCGATTATTAAGTTTGTTGTTCTTTGCTCTCATCTTTCTGTTGGGTTTCAGTTCTCTGTAATGAGCCTAGTTCGATTCACACCTGTTATAACAATGCTTCTGTACTAGCCCCCTCCAATTTCCGTCCTTCCGTTTTAGAAAATATATTTGCATGGAATTACTAAGAGCATGCATAATTTTTTATATAAAGATTAACTGTTTTTAGTTTTATTGATTGCACATACTCGCTGATATTTACAAGAAGAATTTACATATGAAAGACGAGCAAAGAATGGCAAATTAATGTGATGTTCGTGGAGAGTACATCTGTTTGTTTTATTTTTACAATATCATTTCATAATCGTGTATATTTTAAATTAGCGTTTTTCTTATTAAAAAAGCTAGAGAGTATTTAATGACTGACGGATATTAATAAAAAGCAAAGTAAATAATGTGTGTGTTTATTTGGCATTTTGGGTTGAACATCCAAACTTGCCGGTCATCTGTGTTCCTTATGCCTGGGACTAGTTTAATTCTCACGGTTGGTGTGTGCATGTGTAAGAGACATGTGGCGACCGCGAAGTATTCCCATAACCCAAAATGGCAAACATTATCTGCCGCAACTTGTCTTTGCCATACATCTGCAAAACAGTGACAATTTTAAAGGAAAACTACAACTAAATTTTTGCCGAAGCAAATTTGTTTTACAAATAAAAGTAAAGTATGTACGTCTCATATTAGCTAGCTCATTGTCCATTAAATAATGCCCAAAGCTCTGACATTCAACTTTCGTTAATTATTGTGACATACCGATATGTCACGTTAAAATAAACTAACATTTATTTGTAGACAATATGGTGGAACATGCATTACGAAATATCACGAGAGCTAGAGCTTAGCAACGACCGTGAATAAACAATGTTGTTTTTGTTTTTTGTAAATGCATTAACAGTTCTGGATGCCGAAAGTAGAAAATTTAGGATTGGGCGAAGAAGTTTAGACGATCAAAAGGTCAGCTACACCAAAATATAACGAACGTATGGATTGGCTGGGTGAGAGAAGGACGGTAAAATGTTATGAAAAAAAATGAAGGTAGTTTAATACGAAGTCTTCGAGGGATGAATCATGCAAGAAGATTTTATTCTGCTCGGCAACGTTGAACTGATCGTAGGTTCGTGAGAGGGAACGAGTACAATCTAGATAGAATTGGGTTTCAGTGAAATTTTAAGGACAGTGAATGATATTGCAGATATTTTCATGTGGAAGCAATATTGATGTATAAATTGAAACTTTGTCGGGAGTGGTAATCGAGTTCGGAACTATGTCATAGGACGTAATCGGGACTGATAATTTTGATAGTTTGAGACCAGCTTGGATAGGGGCAGAAGAGGATTTCGTGGAACTTTGGACTACGGCAAGCTCGCAAGATATTTCGACTGAGAAGTCTACGAGGGACATCAACGAAGAAAAGGTAAGTTAACCGCGGTATAAATTGTAAATTAAAAGATATCTTGATCAAAGGCCTAAAAATTGTAAATTCACTAAATTGTTTGCTAAAAGCGTAAAAATAAACTTTGTTGAATTTTGTTCTTTAGAAAAGAAAGTGATCTTTCATTTAGTCAATCCAAACAGAAATGAACTAGGAATAGAATCATTCTATTTCAGATTCCCAGCTGCGCTTATAGTCGAACCTTAGGTAATAAGGAACGGACCCATTGACCCAGCAAGCCGGACGCTAAGATCTTTAGCAGATATAAATGTAGAGAGAGGAAATTTTGTATATCTCATTATATTGGAAAACAAAATATGTACTTTATAAAAGCATTTTGGAGCTCCTCTCTTTGGGAACCAATTGACACCCAACATCCACTTTTGAGAATCACATTTCTAGTCAACTAAAATTTGTGCCTTGGTCATGACATTGCGAATTTTATTCATTGGATAAAAATAGACATGCTAAACAGGAAAGGAAAACGAAGAGAAAACAGAGCTAGATCCAAATAGATTAACCATGATTACATTAATATATGAATTAAAAATTAATGTATGATATAAATTTAATTATTTGTAGTCATATTCTGAATTAAAATCCACTTGCTATTTGGAATTTAATTTGTAAAAATATTCCCACTTGTAAATAAACCTGGCGATTACACTTTGTCAAAACCAACCAATTGTCGCCGAGGTGAGGGTGGAGGTGCGCGACTCCGTCTGTAGCGGAGGCTGCCGGAAGGTGGCAGCCCTGCGGCAGGCGGGTCGCGCGCCGGCATGTTTTATTCCCGCGGCGATCCGCCGGGGAGAGTGAAAAATTAAGGGCGGCTGCGAGCGCCGGGCGGCGCGCAGGGGGCGAACCCAATTTACCCCCGGGAGACCCCGCCCCCGCCCACGCCCAGAGCCCCGACATGCCCCTGGTGCTGCCTCACAATGCCCCGCCCCGCCTCGCCCCGCCACGTCCCGCCATGACTCGCCCCGCCCGTCCCCCCCCACCCCCGGATTGCCCCGCCGTCTCATCTCATTCTGCCCCGACTCGACGCGGTGCAGCCCTCGCCCTGTCCCCACCCTGTTCCCGCTCTGCCCTTATCTCCGCCATGCCCCTTCACACCATGCACATCCCCGCCATTCTCCTCCCCGCCATACCCATCACCGCCATGCCCACCTTCGCCATGCCAATCCCCGCCATGCCTCTTCCCGCCATCCCCCCCCCCATCCCTGCCTGCCCTCCCCGCTATGGCCCGCTATGTCCTCTCGGCCCCTCTACCGCCCCTTCCCCTCTGCCCCACCCCTTCCCGCCCCCTTCCACTCCTCCCCCAGTCCATTTCCCCCCCCCCCCCCCCCCCCCCCTCCCCGCCCGCTCCCTGTCCCGCCCCGCCTAAAACCCTTCTCCCCACCCCCCTGCCGATCCCCCCCTCGCCGTCCCCCGGCTCTGCGGAGCGCTCTCGACCGTCGACGCAGCCCCGCGTGCGCGCCGCCACCGCTGCCTGGGCCACCGCCGTCTCCAGCGGCACCGCCCCTGGTCGCCGCTTGTCGCCACTCCCATCGCCGCCGCGCGCGCCACCGTCTCCGTTCTCTCTTGCTGGCGACGCCGCGCGGTTGCTGTGATTGCTGCTGCCGTTGCAGCCTCCGCTCCACCCCGATGCCATCCAGATGTCGCCCGCATCCGCGCCCATTGCTGGTCACGCTGCAGCTTCATCCTTTCCTCCACTGCACACTGCAACCCGCACTACAGCTATGCTTCTTTTGCGCTGCCGCTGCCGTTTGCGCTGTCGTCCTCCCTACCGTCCTCGGCGACGCAGCTCCTACCGAACTCACTGTCTTCTTCACTGCTGTCAAAACTCTTTTATTTTTTTTGAAATATCACTTTCTTTAGTTAACTTCCTCATTTTCTAGGTTTCTCTGATGTAACTTACATACCCGTCTCTCTTATTGCGGTTTGCTCTAAAACAAACAACAGCGGTATACTGATTTAGAAACGTACTTTCCATTCCACTTTTAAGTTCAGTTACTGATGTATTGTCTTTCCACCTGTCTGCACAATTATCATTAATTATTGTCTTTCGAGACTGCACCACATTTATCCCAGAATTATTGCTAATATTCCTATTACTATATAAAAATGCTATCTAATGTTATTATCGGAATTTCTTACATAACAAAAACCCATTGTGTGAAAGTTTAAAGAAACTTCTATTTTGTTTGGCGATAATAATATTTTTCTCTTTAACCATGTATTGAATCGTATATTGTATATTTTTGATTTATTATGTTTCATTACTAACCTGTTCTTCGGGAGGATACCTTTCCTTCGAATTTCCTACTTCTTTTTTGCATATTTGGTGAAACTCTGCAGAAAGGTAATTCAATATTAACACCTTTATATCTAATTTTCATTTTACGTTTGCTCGAAATCTTAAGCTTGAGTTTCAACCAGCGTAACGTTTTAGGTTAAAATCTTTTGAAAAGAAAGCAACTCGTATCAGCCTGCCGAGAAAACTTATTACAATCGCATTATTAAAGAATTTTACATCAATGTATTTCTTTTTAGTTTCGACTCATTCCTTTCATATTTGAGTTTTGTTATTTTTGTTAACGTTTTTCGAGTGTTCATTAAAATTGTACATCTGCTTTATTATATGCTGAAGCTAAATGCTATTCATAACTTAAATATTTATTCACGAGGCTGCAATGTGTTATGATTAACATACCAGAAATTTTGTTACGTGTTAATAACAACCGTCATATTTCTTTGGAGCAGTCTTAATGGTAAATTAAGATTATTATGACAAATTCATGAGCTGAATAATCAATGGTCAATCAACGACAGAATTCATACTAACTTCAACCAATCCAAACGGTCTGCCAGCATAAATATAGGATGTTTACCCTGTATGGTACGCTACATTCGTTTTATTTTCTCGCAAGAGTCAAATATATTTACTTTGTAAATATGAACATTTCGCAGATTTATATTTCAAATATACAATTGTGTGACACACTCTACAAGGTGATATCCAACAACATGAACTTCTTAATATAATCAAATGTTCTTTCATAACTGCTTTAAACCTGACCCACAATTGAAACAAGCGTCCTTCGGCAAAAGGAAGTAAAGTACATAATCCTATCTAAACACAAACACACTTAACTCTCTCTAATTTTAATAATAGTAGAATTAGTGTAATATTCTTTTATCAAGTTTTCTTCTAATTGCCAACTATGTTTTCATTAATTATAAAGAAAATAAATGAAACAGAATTCATTTTCTCTGCATAGCATCCGTTATCTCTAATGGATCATTGAATGATGCACCGGTACCTAAATCGCTTATATTTGGTTTATATGGTGTTTTTGTTGTTTTTAGTTTGTGTGTGATTGACATGATAATGATACTAGCCATGATGAACATCATTGAAAAATGCACATTAATGCATTTTATTATTTATTGTTCAGTAGGTAGATTCTCCATTTCTCCGCAGCATTACTTCATGCATTTCCTCCGGCTGCATTCGCCGCATTGAACGCCGAAGCAGGGAAAGAGGGCTTTGGGAAGGCCAGAGGGAGGCTTCTTCGGGAATTAACAACTTTCGCTTAAAAACCCCGTCTGAAACTTCTATTATGAAAGGCCCAAAAAAGAGCGCGCCGAGCGCCGGCAATGGAGAACACACTTCCCCACTTAGCAGCGAGCACGCGCTCTCCAACACGGCGGGCGCGCGGGCGTGGAAGGAGGAGGAGCGTGGAAGGAGGAGGAGGAGGAGGAGGAGCGTGGAAGGAGGAGGAGGAGGAGGAGGAGCGTGGAAGGAGGAGGAGGAGGAGCGTGGAAGGAGGAGGAGGAGCGTGGAAGGATGAGGAGGAGCGTGGAAGGATGAGGAGGAGCGTGGAAGGATGAGGAGGAGCGTGGAAGGAGGAGGAGGAGCGTGGAAGGAGGAGGAGCGTGGAAGGAGGAGCGTGGAAGGAGGGGAAGGAGGAGCGTGGAAGGAGGAGGAGGAGCGTGGAAGGAGGAGGAGGGGAGCGTGGAAGGAGGAGGAGGGTGGAAGGAGGAGGAGGAGCGTGGAAGGAGGAGGAGGAGCGTGGAAGGAGGAGGAGCGTGGAAGGAGGAGGAGGAGGAGGAGGAGCGTGGAAGGAGGAGGAGGACGTGGAAGGAGAGAGAGCGTGGAAGGAGGAGGAGGAGCGTGGAAGGATGGAGGAGGAGCGTGGAAGGATGAGGAGGAGCGTGGAAGAGAGGAGGAGCGTGGAAGGAGGAGGAGGAGCGTGGAAGGAGGAGGAGGACGTGGAAGGAGGAGGAGGAGGTGGAAGGAGGAGGAGGAGCGTGGAAGGAGGAGCGTGAAGGAGGACGTGGAAGGAGGAGTGAAGGAGGGGTGGAAGGAGGCGTGGAGGAGGAGCGTGGAAGGAGGAGCGTGGAAGGAGGAGCGTGGAAGGAGGAGGAGGAGGAGCGTGGAAGGAGGAGAAGGAGGAGCGTGGAAGGAGGAGTTGGAAGGAGGAGTGGAAGGAGGAGCGTGGAAGAGGAGGTGGAAGGAGGAGGAAGGAGGAGTGAAGGAAGGAGGGGAAGGAGGACGTGGAAGGAGGAGGAGGAGGAGTGGAAGGAGGAAGGAGGAGGTGGAAGGAGGAGGAGGAGCGTGGAAGAGGAGGTAGGAGGGAGGTGGAGGAGAGGAGCGTGGAAGGATAAGGAGGTGCGTTGAAGGAGGAGGAGGAGCGTGGAAGAAGGAGTAGCGTGGAGGTTTCAAAGTATTAAATGTTGTATATTTTTAATGAAATTTAAAAGAATTTTTGAAGCGGTGATCCAATGAGAATCTATTTTATGTCCTCTAGTTATCTATTTATGTGCTTTTTCTCATGTCCAATTCATTAGTTGCCTTTTATATTTATTGGTGTACATAAATACATTGCGCCAGGAAAGTCTCTCCGCACTGCACGTTGGGTTGAAATAAATATTATGTAGGTAGCAGCGTGTGAACGTAAATACCGCACTCACCAAAATCATTACAGATGCTGGAAGTGTTGTACATTTCACTTGTTTCTGTCATCTGTTAATGCAGTTTTAAATAGGAGGCTATGACTCGGCCAAGTGCGAAAAAACGTTTCTGGTAAACTATATACTACAATACATAAATAAAATATATTGTTTTAGTCCTATTAAGTTAGCTTGAAGATATTCAAGAATTTCCACGCAAAATAGCTTACAACCACATCAGTGTGAAAGAGATTTCAATTTATTACTCCCTTATCTGTGTATATTCTCGACCTATGAGGTCGCACACTGTGTCAAAACGGAACTACAAGCAGATCGAAAGATACTAGCAGGGTCAGGGTCGTCGTGTGGAGCTTAGGAGCACGTCAATCGACGAGAACCAAGCCCTCGGTTAAAAGCCCTAGGCGTAGCCAAATATCTCCACCGGCCTCATTCAGCCCAGCATTTCGTCTTGTTACCTCTCGCCCCTCGCATCCAGGTTCAGTGCATTGTGGTGTACCTCTGCACTCGTTTGTGTTAAGCGAACTCCTAAATATTACTCAATTTCACTCATGTTGCATTACGTTCGTACATTTACACCGACACAAATCACTGCATGGGACAATTATAATTCATTTATTTAAGGATGGTGGTTTGATTCCGATAATCAAAATGCTTTGTGGTTGAATTAGGCATTATAGGTTACTTAAACCGTTAATAATTAACTGAGAACAACGGAATCTCTTTCACTGAGTGTAAATAAAATGTCATTGCGCTTTCTGATAAACATCTTATTCTTTTCATCTTGATAAGCATCTTTTTCAGATAAATATAATTTTATCCATATGTAAGAGATGAATATTTAAACATTTTCTCGTTATTCATATATTAATTTTGTGGAATATTTATAATTTATCAATATGCGTTCTTCAAAACTGAGACATTCAATAATACTAGATATGTTTGCATAATTTTATACTTTTATAAAGTAGTGGCAAATTCAGATAATTCAAGATACCTCAATGGTGACGAGGATTTAATAACATTTTTTAATTGTCTCGGTGAAAGCTACCCAGCGCAGTCAGGATAAGATATTTTCCCTGAATAACCTATACAGTTTCGTCTAGAATTGTTATTGTCCAACTGACGGTATCGCGCGAATAAACTCAATTACATTTTGTACAACAGAGAAAATGTGAGAAACAAAAAAAAAAACGATCTATTCTTTCAGAAAATGTCAACTTTTTCCAATCGAGAATAGTTAAATTGTCTTCACGGTTCAGTAAAATGAAATGTCACCTATCAACACAACACTTTGGACCAACAGATCAATGACAATTCTTTTTTCTTCCTTTTTCGAGCACTTACTTCGTCAGAAGAGTAAGTTACGTGCCAGAAAACGGCAAATTTTCGACAGAAAAATTTTTATTGCCAGGCCCTAATAACAAGAAAAGTGGATGAATTCTTTTCGTACATTAAGGAATATACTTCTTCTAGCAGGTGCTGTAGCCAGAATTAATATTTTCTGGTCCTTGATTCCGAAATATCGATTGACGGCAAAGCATCTGTTTGTCTGTTGTCAACGCTAGCGTCCAAACCATTGAGTAGAGAGTTTTCTCCAAAACTGATATTTGCTGTTCAATGTAAAGGAACTCAAGGATTTGGGAGTTTCAAACGGATATTAATAAAAAAAGAACATTTCAACATTTTCGCAAAAATGCCTCAAACTTTTTTTATTAAACTTTATACTCGGTTAGAGTAAAGGACGATTAAGAGAATGGTACAGGTCTCATGTTCGTTGAAATCCCTGATTTTTCGATAATTAGAAAAGTTCAATTTTAGGGAGGTGTTCTCCTAAAATTACAATACTGAAGATACATATTTTTCATCTTGAAACGGGATCACGTTCAATTTTTAAAAATTATGAGTAGTTTAGGTGTAATTTTGCGTGCAATATTGAAAATTAAAAACTTTCTACAACCATTTCTTTCTTAAAAATCGCTCCAAATTTTTTCCTTCAATTTTTTTTTCACGGATAGAAGAAGGGATCATTAAAGGCATAGCGCGGGCCACATTTTAAACTCCCTGAATTTTCAAAAATTGCAAATTGAGAATTAATGCGAGAAAGTATGTGTTCTTGAAGCACCATTAGTTAAAGTATACGAAAAGTGTGAGGAAAGTTCATACATCAGTGAAATCAGCGTTCGTTCTCCTTTGGCACAAGAACTCATACACACTTGTCGCAGGCGGAGGACTGGTGTCACGCGAGATATATGAACAGCGCGGGTGGACCAGAACGAATTGCGAATTAATGCACCCGCGGCGCGGGCGGGGACGGCGGCAAGGCGGCGTCGCGGGCGGCTGAGGGCGATTCGTGATTTGTGGGCGGTGCGTCCCATAATTTTTGCATCGATTCGCCCGTCGAGCGATGTGCATTAAAGTCGTATTTAATCGTAAGCGGACTCACGCAATGCGTGTGCTGCAGGGGAGAGGGACGAGGGAGATGGGGATAATCGTGTAGTGCTGACGTGAGGTAGAACATCCTTTGTCATCGTGTTTGTGAGTGACGTGAACGTGAATTTTTGTACATCTTGATTTGAGTCAGGGTTTGAATTTTAAATTAATTATTCATGATGCAGACGATACATGTGGAATTTTGCGATCAGGAAAGATATGCTTAAATCGTACTTGGTTCCAAGATTTTCATAAGAACTCTTATGTTTTGTAAAGGTAAACACGCAACTCTGACATACCGAAATGGAAGGATTGTTAAAAGTGGCATTACATGGACGAGAGAAGATGCAAGACTCTTGGCACGACGAAATAAGTTGCACTTGAGAGAAATGGCCACAACAGTGCTCTGCAATGAACAATGACAACAGTGCAACATGAAAATCACTTTGTAAATTTAAAAAATGCCAGATAACGTATATCACCACCAACGAACTCCAAGAAATAAACTTGAATAAAAATAGATTTTAGTGTTTTCAAAGTAATGGTGGCACACAACTTAATCAACGTTACCTTTATTCACTAGAGAAAGAACAACATGATAAAAACCATAGAAATAAAAAATAAGAAAAGTCAACAGTTGTTCAATATTATTACAGATAGAAAGAAAGTTACACAGTCTGATTTAAACTTCTATCCTGGGATTGAACGCCTTGAAGAAAACAAACACAGGCGGTCGAAGCAGAGTAGACAATTCAATAATGGTAAAATCAATATTAAATTATCAAGCTCATGAAAAAATTGGAAAAGCAGTTTTAAAATCCATATCAACAAGAATTCTATTTTACAAACTAATTTGAAAGCAAGGTCATTCGACGTTCTTAAAAACCATAGAAACCACTTCTGCAACAAAAATATTATCATCCAACGTTGAAATAATAATCACCTACGTTAAACAGTTTATCATCACATATTTCTATGTAGTTAGTAAATGTAAAGCGATTTTTTCTTCAGACACCACGACTTGTTTATAATTTATCTTGATAAACTTTTCTTTTGGGTAATGAATTTCGAGAAGAGATAGATTGATAAACATTTCAACTGAACTACTGCGTTGCTTTGACCTGCATCAGAAAAAATACCACAATAAAAGTAAAACTCATACAGTATTTAAACAAAACTATGTGATGATGAGAAGCTTTCACAGTTATTGATCAGAAACCAAACCAAGTGTTTTCATTCATAAGGAATCAATACAGAAATAAATACTTAATTCATCATGTCAAAGTATTTTGTACTAAGTTTTTACTTTCTCGTCTTACTTCCTAAGATGAGAAAGTGTTGTACTCGTTTGGAAAAAACAGGCAATTTTTCAACAGAAAAGCTTATTTTAGAACCCAGGAAACGAAAAATAAAAATGTTATTCATATTTGTAGTAATTTAATTGTATTTCCTCTAACCCGATGTGTAGTCAGCATATGTTTTATGGGTACATGATTCAGAGAAATTGATTGATGGCAAAACGTTCATCGATCTATCTATTTGTCTGTCCGTCTATCCATCTGTGAGTTGTCACCGCCAAACCGTCCCAACAATTTACTCGAAAATCCATACTTCAGAAAATTTTGAAAAAGCGAGTAGTTTTCGCGAAATTTCTACTTTAAATTATTGAATTTTTTTCCTCAGACAGAGCAACAACACTTAGAAATGGCACAGGTCTAATTTTCGTTGAATTATGAATTTTCAAAACTTCTGAATGTTCAAAATTATGCGAGAAAGAACGTCCTGTTGTAGCATCACTAGTTAAGTTGATGTTAACATTGCATTAAAGTTTGCCAGATTTTGAAAAAGAAATGACACATTCGATAACCACTGTAGAAATACACATGTTAGCCATATGCTACCTGAAATGCCAATAATTATGGATTATCAAAACATTTCTCACAGTTAGCGGAATTTCCAAGCGACGATTGTTTTTGGAAACCAGAACATTGCGGCTACAAAATCTGCGTATATAAGAGGATTTGGAGACGTGTTTCGTTATGAGCAGTTTATCAAAAACGCCGAAAGCAGTTAGTGACGGGATATTATCCTAAATTCCAATCTCCAATTATTAAAACTGGATATTGTTGTCATGCGCTCTTACATACGAACATACAAGAGCTACGCACGCCGCAGAAATCGATGTGCAAACCCGCATCCCGATAATATGGTGATCCATTTTCAATTGGAGAACTAAACTTGATTCCAAGCGATACTGTGGTTCATATTGTGGTATGATAACACAATAAAGGAGAGAGGAATTGTAAATATAAAACAGATAATATGATGGAAGATGGTAAAAACTTGTAGGGTAGTGGTATCCTAAGGATATTTAACGTCAAATCAAACACACTTTCTTTAGATCATAATTTTTTTTTTATTTTTCATTAAATTGGACTTCAAATGGTCAAGCATAACCACGACAATAAAACGAATATCGTGAGATATGTAAATTACAAAACAATAGCTTAGTTTGGACACCTAGAAAGGATAGATTTTAGTATAAGTTTCAAGCAAATCAAAAACTCGAAGCCTCTAACTCGTAATAAAAACCGGTAGCGGTAGCTCAGTGATGCAGCACCTCTAACCGGGAGGTCCTAGGTTCGAGTCCTGATGGCGGCAGGATTTTCGACACTAGCTTTTCAGCTAGGTCGAATTTAGTCGCTGTCTGGAGGAGAATTCTAGCAGCCGGCTGCTCTGATCGGTAGTTTTCCGTGGTTTCTCCGAATTACACCAGGCGAATGCCGGAGCAATACCCTACCAAACGGACCATGGACGGCGCGCGATCTGTCCTTCCTCTTCCTTGTCCTATCCTCTCGCCTTACACACACACTTACACTAACATGCACTACACTACCACATATTCCGGGAGACCGGTCGGGAGGTTAGAGCTTGTCCCGACTGGGGCGGTGCCCCGTTGGTGGGAGAGTCCTGGTTTAAGGAGAAACCCCACTAATCGACGGTAGGTGGGCGCCGGATCTCGCCATCCAGCGGGAGATGATCACCGCCATTTCCCGAGAAAAACATGCATCACACTAACGGGACTAATGACCGAAGCAGTTGACGGGCCCGGAAAAATGAAAAAAATAATCAATCAATCGTAATAAAAGTTCACGAATCAGATGTGAGAATGGTGTGCTTCAGAACCTAAAAACACTGAGGGGGTTAAGAATTGGAAGAAGCGAGCCTTGCTCTGTCTCTTAGACAGAAAGGAGTGGAGGAGAGATAATTGAGGTCAAAATACACATTGGGTTGTAGCGCCGTATAAAAAAGGAGAATCCCACTTTAATTTTAGAAGAAATAAAATTAGCCAGAACGTTTTTTTATTTACAGCGTTTCAGAATGTGGCACTTCTTTACAGTGTAAATAATTATTCAGAATTAAAGTTCAAAAGAGGTAAATGAGTATTTCGTTTTCCACGGAGAGTACCATTGTCAATCAAAACTGAAACATGTCACTCATGTGAAGTACTGATAAGCATCTCACGTTATTAATTTCAGTTTCAATAATTAGAGAGAAGTGAGCTTCTATAAAGTACCATTTCTTAGAATTATGTAAAATCGAAGCCAGGAAACTTCTCTATGTCTTTGAAATTATTGTCAACTCAACACTTTTCATTTTATTTTCTAGATTCAACCTTTCCTTGTATTCTCCTGCTATTTTTAAAAAACGTATATTTAAAACTACAATTGTTACAAACTATTGTTTACGGGTTTCTATATTATTATTATTATTATTATTATTATTATTATTATTATTATATGACTCGCGAATATTTGTTTAAATAGTGCAGCCCTTTTCCATTCATCGGCCAACTCAATGTCTGCATTACATACATAAATTGCTTACAATAAATAATAATAACTTCCACTCTCCAACAAAAAGCGGATTCTCTAATAAGTTACCGGTTTGTGTCACTGGATGTTTTGAGCTATGACATGTTTGTGCATTTACAGATTATCTTCGTGATGTCGATTAAATTAGGATTCTGATAATCCTTAATTATGAACGGCTATGTTTCGTATCACCAGTATATACAATCGTTCTGTAATCTCTATTTAGAATTTACCTATCGAGAAATATGAATGAAAGAAGTTGTATCCAATTATGTCAATTTAAACTTGTGAGCAATTAGCGTCAATCTTAATTTAATAAAACAGTGGTAATTGACCTGTGGCATTACTGACATGTATATTGTGACCCAACTTACCCTGAACTCCTGTTTCATGAGCTTGAAAATCATGCAGGCCTGAAATCACATATGTAAGTTTCTTGTTTTGAGACAGGGGATCGTTGGACGTGCTAACAACCTTGTTGATATCACCTGTATAAGAAATTAGTATAAGATATTTTTAAAACAATTGCACAAATTTATTCATGGAATGATTATAATTACATTGATATAACTTTGTATTATACAATGTCACATGAAGCAAAACAAGAAATGCTAAAAGCGGTTTCCTATATCAATAAAATTATATTAATCAATACCAATGAATACTAAATTTCCCAAATATGATCAAGATATTTCTTTATGACTGAAATTATTACACGTGTGAATCCCCTTATCATAAAATACTATCAATCAAAAGGCGTAAAACAAATGTGATTTTACGAAGAATACCTCACTGTGCTATAATAAACCATATGAACATTAATTCCATTTGTATTACACACTAGTCTATACAATAGAGTATCAATGTACTACTTATTTTAACTAAACAAAGATAAACATGTGAAACCCTCTCTTTAATGTTGGATTTTTTACATAATTAGGACTTGTGGTTCGTCTATCTGGTCATCCCCTTAGTACAATTACATTAATACTTGTCTCTCAGTCTCTGAGGTTATTCTCAGCTGCGCCGTCCTTTTTTTCAATTTATTGTTTTACTTGTTTATATTTATATAGCTCAGTTACATTAACTTTGTGTATGTTTGTTGGCTTACTAACTAAACTAAAATTAATCTTACAACTAGCATTGCGGTAGAGGAAACCTAATGGCCACCTCTAATCAGGGTCCATTTCGGAAAATTGTTGTATGAATATATGGAAAGGGTACTTATTTTTTATTCTTGTGGAATAGATGAGGTTTCTGACTTGATTGAATCCGGTTAAATTTGGTATCTGCATTAGATTATAGTAGAATTGGATGGATAGGTAGAATGTGCTGGGTTATGGGTTGGAGATTGAATTCTTTATGGAGCTGTGCATTAGATATGAACCATTGTGCGTTAGTAATTGTCCTTAGGAACTGATTTTGGATCATTTGGATTTTGTTAAGATTGGTTCTAGCTGTATTTAGCCATATTGGACATGCATACAGTAGAAGGGGACTCTGCACCGTCCTTACTCGGGCGCTCGATCTCGCTGGGGCCCGTCCGGTTGGTCTCCCGTTCGACAGTCGAAGCTCGCCCCTCTCCCCTCCTCTCCGACATCAGTCTCAGCCGCTGACCGTAATGATTACCTTCTCAATGTACTGGATATAATCGTCGTACATCTCGAATTCCCCTTTTTTATTATGCCGCCACTTGATGCACTGCCTAATGAATTATACCGGGAGTGGTGGATCAGTGCATCAACTGATGTCACTGCAGCGCCTCTGACTGGGCCATACCAGGTTCGAGTCCCGACGGCAGCAGGATTTTTGATACTAACTTGTCAGCTAGGTCGAATTCAGTCGCTGTCTGGAGGAGAATTCTAGAGGCCGGCTGCTCTGATTGGTAGTTTTCCGTGGTTTCTCCGATCAACACCAAGCGAATGACGGAGCAGTACCCTAACAAACGGGCCACGTACCGCGCGCGATCTGTCCTTCCTCTTCCTTGTCCTATCCTCTCCCCTTACACACACACACTTTCACTAACATGCACTACACCATCACATATTCCGGGGGCCGGTTGGGAGCTTAGAGCTTGTACCGGCTTGGGCGGTGCCCTGCTGGTGGGAGAGTCCTGTTTAGGAGGAATCCCCAACAAGCCGGCGGTATGTCGGCGCCGGATCTCGCCATCGAGCAGGGGACGATCACCGCCATCTTCGAAGGAAAAGCATGCTCTACACTTACGGGACTAATGCCCTAGGCTGTTGACGCGCCTGGAATCACTAATCTACCCTACCAGCCAAGCAACCTAATGAATAATAACTTTGTCCGTCCGTCACAGCGTTCAATTGCCTAAACACCCAGTACTAAGCCTACCCGTGAATACACCACTTGCAACTGCACTGTATTAAAATATTCCACTGTTCAGTAATGTTCATGGATCATAACATGTCTGCATCACACTATAGAAATAATTGTCCTTCATGCCTAAGGACGAATACTCATACAACCACGTAGCGCTTGTCTAAGGCTAGTGATTATAACATACGTATTCAATCGTCCATAGCACTAATCAATTTCACTGTCAATTTCACTGTGCTATTTCTGTACACTTCACACTACATAAACTGCAATTATCATGTCTTTCGTATCACTTGCCGCACCGGTATACATTCTTATCCGTGCCTTCTATCGTAATGCACCTGTTCTGTTCGCAACCCGGGTTCCGACTGCTGTCCTCATCCTCCATTTTCAACTGTCATCCCATCGATCCTCGCTTGTTTCTCGCGAGAGACCGGGTCGCGATTCACCCTAACGTTCGCGTCGATTTTATTATTTATTCTCTTTGTATTTATTAAGAGACCATGTGGTACACACACACACACACACACACACACACACACACACATATATATATATATATATATATATATATATATATAAAGAGTCTGATTTGATTTTTAAATTAAACTTCTCCTCTGCCCTTCTAATATTAATTCAATGTAACCCGTTCCAAATATTTAAAGAATACGGACTCCAGGAAAAGATTACGTTAATTCAATTATTAAAATTAATCTTAAACTGCTATTTCCGTTAAATTAATATCCGGCTAACTGGGTTCATATGTCTTATAAGAAATAATCGCTATTGACTGCTAATAGCCGATTATTCGATCTGCCATCTGTACAGAATGGCCGAGGAATCTGAAAAGCAAATATACATTTCTAGCTACTCATTTGCTGGAATTGGCTAAATGAAAATCATCTTTTCTATTCACAGAGACTTGTAAGTGTATTCAATTTTCATTGGTAACAATACGAAACTTTCGGTCATGACCAGTCTCAAACTTTATATTACAGTAACCGTCTTCGCATGCTCTTGACCGATGTCGCTGCGTAGAACCATTTCAATCTTTCCCGGTGTCGATGGCTCCAGGTCAAAATACCATCTTCTTTTCTTCCGTTCTGGCACAAGTGTATTGAAGTCACTGATCCTCAC
Source organism: Teleogryllus oceanicus (assembly GCA_964035755.1). Classification (NCBI taxonomy): domain Eukaryota; kingdom Metazoa; phylum Arthropoda; class Insecta; order Orthoptera; family Gryllidae; genus Teleogryllus; species Teleogryllus oceanicus. The sequence continues at coordinate 172,249,088 of CAXIVR010000003.1, forward strand.
TACCTCATAAGTTGATAAGACTTAATTAATTTTCCTTTTAAAAGTTCCCAGTTCTTTCTACGCGTCAAAATATTAAAGTTCAGCAAACTATTAAATTTAAGCCAAATTCCTTCCTAAATCCAACAATCATACGCTCCAAAGTAAATGTTCACAGTTCCCAAACTCCCAACATCAATTGTTTACACACGATTCGTACAGCACCACGGCATAAGTCGGAATGACTCCATATTCTGCTCTTTCAGCCCTTCAAACCTCAGTCCATCTATCTACTGTTTCTTGTCCGAAAAAATTCCATGCCTAGCCCATCCTTCAATTACTTCCAAATTCAACTAGCCGCGCCCCAGACTGTCATTGCTTTCTTGGCCAATCCCCAAAGAGTTTATGAACTAGCCGCGCCCCGTGGATCAAAGCAATGAAGTTTGTTGACCTTGACGACAACTCGTCTACCGTTGCTATGCCGCCCACTCTGTTTACTATAAATATGACGCAATACAAGGTCTTACATATTGGTATGTCACAACCCCCACCAAAGCGTCATTTTGTTTGTCAAGACCTAACTAAATGACAAGACCACAATCACTGACACTTTGAATACCTTCGTACCTTCGTTGCATTGGCACTCACTACACTGTGCACACCCTCTTCATTCTTGCTGCCGTCTTATAACTAATTACAAAGTTTTGTTGCCGACATCATTATTGTCCATTTCATTGAGTCCTTTGTTCAATGCACGACCAATTGCCTGCTATTAACCTACTATTTACAACATGACATATTATATAAAACATTAACCAATAAAATAACATACACTTCTATTTACAAAATATGACACATATCTAATGGCGAACTATTTATCGTTCATCTAGTCACATGAGTCGTCCCGCTTATAGGGTTTGATGTTACGATAGTTATATGTGCCGATCTGTCCTCCGTTTTTCTGAACGATCGCGTTTATTTCCACATATTCGTGTTTCTTTTCATCCTTAAATTTTCGGAAAAAGTTATTTCCTGTTTTCCTTTGTTCAAATTTTCCATTCTTAGCCCTGTCTTCTTTTCCCCCTCGGCCATAATTTCCCGGATTCCCGTTCCTATCATATCCTTTCCCTTCTCCGTTATTTTTAAGAGGGTTGCCACCGTTGTTATTCATTTGTTCATATTCCCCAGTTAATGTTTGGTCAAAGCGGCTTAATCTTTCGATCAAATCTTCAGAATTCCCTGGCATCGAATTCCGTAGCAAATTCTGAATCCCAGTTGGCAACTGACAAATAATAATTCTAACGATTTCGTCGATGTCCGCTCTCTCTTTGCAGGCTCTGAACGCTGCTATCTTCGGCGTCGCGAAATCACACATTGAATCATTGCCGCCTCACCGATACCTTTCCCCCATTAGCCAATATTTAAGTTCAAACTTGTGACCTTCGTTCCAGTACCTTTTTAGAAATTTATCTTTCCATTCCCTGTAATTCGTCGGTTCTGGAATTAAAGATGTCAGCCAATGGTGCGCCTTTGATGACATTTCTTGTTTAACCGCGTGCATTTTCAGCCTATCAGTAATGTTATTATTAGTAAAATAACTTTCTAGCTTTGCTAAAAACGACCATAGTTGTTCTCTTGTATTCCTGTGAAACTTTAAATGGCCGGGAATTGCTAAGGACGCTACCGGAGTCACAAACTGGACTTGAAGAAAATACTTATGCTATTTTAAAGTGTGAAGAAGACAGACATGTATCGCTATTTAAAAATATGGATATAGATACACGTTTAGTTATAATTTTATGTAGCTTTTTTTGAATATATGTTATATTTTATTTTTAAATTGAAAGCGTTGAAATCTATTTGCTGGAGATGTAATTAGTGCATGCAAGTTAATTTTTGTAACATTAATTAAATATATTTGGAATTTATATTTGTTGTATCAAGCAAATTTATTGCTCTAATCTACTTCGGATTCAGATCAAATCCTCTACGTTTGTGAATGTTTACGTAGACAGGTTTTATGAGAGTAAAAACGCTCATGTTACGTTATGTATGATCCGTTAATTACAGTGTAGAAGAGATAATGCAGGGTGCTTATTATTATTGATTTTCACCTCGTTTACACTAGTGCAATCCGTTCCGGGGGTTACCGTGGAGGTTGATTGATTGATTTTTTCGTGTTTCCGGGCACGTCAACTGCTCTGGTCATTAGTCCCGTTAGTGTAGTGCATGTTTTTTCTCGGGAGATGGCGGTGATCTTCCCCCGCTGGATGGCGAGATCCGGCGCCGACCTACCGTCGGCTAGTGGGGTTTCCCTCTAACCAGGACTCTCCCACCAGCGGGGCACAGCCCCAGCCGGGACAAGCTCTAAGCTCAGAGACCGATCTCCCAGAATATGTGGTAGTGTAATGCATGTTAGTGTAAGTGTGTGTGTAAGGGAAGAAAATTGAACAAGGAAGAGGAAGGACAGATCGCGCGCGGTCCGTGGTCCGTTTAGTAGGGTACTGCTCCGGAATTCGTCTGGTGTTGATCGAAAAAACCACGGAAAACTACCGATCAGAGCAGCCGGCCGCTAGAATTCTCCTTCAGACAGCGTCTGAATTCGACCTAGCTGAAAAGCTAGTGCCGAAAATCCTGCCGCCGTCAGGACTCGAACCTAGGACCTCTCGGTCAGAGGCGCTGCAGTGACATCAGTTGATGCACTGAGCTACCGCTCTCGGTATCGTGGAGGTAGTGAAGTCCTATTTGAGATCAGTGGTGGGCAGCTCTTGTCCGGAATTTCTCCTAAATTCACAACCACCAGACACTTACTTGTTCTGAGGCGCTAATTCTGTCATTAGACGCTTGATTTGTTGCGGAGGTGCCGCAGTTAAAGTGACCTCTATCTGCCCGAGGTACACCTAGCCGTAACTTAATATCCGATAGATCAACGAGGGTGTCCGACAATTTGCCGCTCCGATGAGTACAACGGGTTGCTTAGAATTTTAATCGTTGCTGCTTGCCTGGGGTATCCAAGAGTTTAAAGTTGGCGCGATCCGAGGTCTGTCTTCACAACTGCACGAATTGCAGTCGGAATAGACACGTACTGATAGACTTCCAACATGATAGGATTTTTGAAAGTGTAGAACAAGTAGACAAATCGCCAACGTAAGATAAGTATAGAAGTAGTACCCGGATTCTATTACATATGTATCGACTAATAAAATTAATGCTGTCCAAATGAATATATATTTTGCACCAGTTACCTACTCTCAACGAAACTTTTTAATGTTTATGTAGTATAAGAGTGTACATTAAAACATTTTTCTCTAGTACAGAAAAATTTATTTGAATTAAGGACACGTTGGAACTTTCTCTTTGATAGGGTGTAGCCGAATAAGGCGGTGAAAAGTGCGTCTATACCAAATCGATAATCGCGATGCTCATATGAAAGATAACACAAAATGTCGTAGATTCACAAAAAACAGCCTCCTTAGGAAATCTGTTGCAGAGATACAGAGAAAACGTGTTTCACATGTTTTATTCTTTTCTCGTCATCTATTACGTGTATTAGGCAGAAAAAATGCAGACGGGGAAACGTAGTTAAATTTAAAGGAATTTTTGTCGACGATTTTTGACGCCAAATTCATATAGAAAAAAATATTTTGAAAATTCATTTTCGACGTGATAACGTTAGAGTACTGTCTCAATTTTCTCCCGTAAAATCGATTTGGTTTCGTTTGGGGTCACTTTTCATCGCCTTATTCGTCTATTCCCTTTGTCAGAGAGTTTTCGATCTTCATAAAATGTGTGGTAGAATTTCGTATTATTTCCCCCTCTTCTTAATACAGACATCTCGTTTTGTATTCTTTATCTCAGGCCGTTTAAAGATTTTATATTACAACAACCACACAAGTACCAAATGTATTGATGAGGATATCGGAATTCATTAATTAACATTTGCCAATATTCTTTTTAATGTATTTTCTCTCTCTTACGTAAATATATTTTTTACCTACTTTTGAATGAAAGCTAGATTCTTAACAAAGGAACGAAAGAAATACTTCAGTGAGATTCAGACTTTTTGAAATATTGATTTACACAGAAGAAGGCCCTCTTTATCTGCTTACATTTATATTTTTATTAGTATTCCTCGTAGTTATTCTATCAATTTTGAGATAAATGTATTTTATCTATTTTAATGATTTAACGTCCAATTGTGCGACACTGAGATCAATTTGTAATAAGAATTATTAGAAAACAGTGTTCGATGGCGTCCTAATAACTACGTTCTTTATCGGTCTATCACTTTCGCACGATAAATTGTGAAATTTGATAGAAACTTATAATTCAAATTTTTAGAGAGTAGACATTTTTAGAAAGTAGTAGATACAATTTTATTTGTTTCGTAATATTATATTCTATTGGATTTTCGAAACTGACCTGAGTAATTTGATATAGTCGATTTGCTCGTAGTTTGCTAAACTTGCTAATACACAGATGTTAAAACAAAAAGAATATAAAGGAAAATAATACACATATAAAATAAATTTTCAGGGTATATTTTTTGCAATACATATATTTTCTACGAAAATGAGAGGATAATTTCAATTAAACTTTCAATCAACTTTAAATTAGAACACCTAACAATTTGTGTTTAATACGATGTGTAATTCTATTCGTACTTATAATTTATTAATTTTACTTCTTCAACATCTATGAACCTTCCGAGAGAAATTTATAAAATAGCAAACCTCATTACTCTTTATTTCCCTCTCTACCGTTCCGAGTCATAAGTAGATCTTGCAATGCATTTTCCTCGCAAAATTCCAGTTCTCTACAGAAATTCAAGAACCAATGTTGGCAGCCATATTCTTCAAACACAGCTTTTCCTTTCAGTATTGCACGACGAGTCATTACAGTGCTTGCGTAATAACTCTCAAATCTCATGAGGTTAAACGATATAATAGAATTAAAGAAGCAGTCGCTAAGATTGAGGGTATAAATTAAAGTTTTGATAACAGGTCTCCAAATTAGTCTTCTTTCGTTCTTTGAAATGAGAACACTGATTTACATAGTAAGTCCTAAGAGAAATTGCTTTCTGTTTGGGTAACGGAAGCTCTGTATATCTTAGAAATGAACTTCAGACGTTTTAACAAATATTAGCTGCTGTTTCTATTGAATTACGCGACGCCATCCAGGTAGTCTTAATGAGGTCAGCATCGATGCTTCATTACTCGCATGGCAGTCGAACAATTATAACCATTATTTCATGGAGTTTTCTCGTAATTATCTTATAACAGCATTTCGCTACTAATTTTGTTCGTTTGTGTTTCAGCGGAATATTTGAGACAAGAGAGGAGAAAATACAGCTTATTCGGGGTGAATGAATTATTAGCAAAGATGATGGCGACAATTTACACTTGTATTAATCCCATGAATCTATACCATGAAAATATAATGTTTTAGGAAGTGGAGTAAAAGAGTAATGTTTTATGTTTTAAAATATGATTGTGTCCAATGCAGTATACAAACCATTAGCGCAAGATAAAATACTATTGTATGATTTTCATCAAATCAACAACATTTTTAGGTCTAATGTAGCAGAGTTATAATGTAATAAACTAAACGTAGACATTTTATATTAAATTGCTTGCAGCTTCGGATTGATGAAATCCTAAAAGAATTATAGATGGTTAAAAATGAAATACTATTACAGTTTACAATAAAAGACGCATTAATTACCAATTTACATTTAAATAATTATTTTAAAAGACACAAACCAAACTTAATACTCATTGATTGATTGATTGATTTTTTCGTGTTTCCGGGCGCGTCAACTGCTTTGGTCATTAGTCCCGTTAGTGTAGCGCATGTTTTTTCTCGGGAGATGGCGGTGATCTTCCCCCGCTGTATGGCGAGATCCGGCACCGACCTACCGTCGGCTAGTGGGGTTTCCTCTTAACCAGGACTCTCCCACCAGCGGGGCATCGCCCCAGTCGGGACAAACTCTAAGCTTCCGACCGGTCTCCCGGAATGTATGTTAGTGTAGACCATGTTAGTGTGAGTTTGTGTGTGTGTGTGTGTGTGTGTGTGTGTGTGTGTGTGTAAGGGGAGAGTATAGGACAAGGAAGAAGGACAGATCGCGCGCGGTCCGTAGCCCGTTTAGTGTGGTACTGCTCCGGCATTCGCCTGGTGTTGATCGGAAAAAACACGGAAAACTACCGATCAGAACAGCCGGCCGCTAGAATTCTCCTCCAGACAGCGACTGAATTCGACATAGCTGAAAAGATAGTGTCGAAAATCCTGCCGCCGTGAGGACTCGAACCTAGGACCTCCCGGTCACATGCCTTAGTACTCATGGATTAGACACGAACAGAAGGTATAACGTATTGAAACAGAGGAGTCGTCCAAAGAAAGTTAGAAATTTAAAGGCACTGAAACGTGTCTTAACCTGACTAAGTGCAGCTTAATCTCGTAGACTAGAAACTCACTTTGCTTCCAGAAGCGAATGCACAAACGAAGTAAACTTCATTGTGCAATTCACATGCAGTAGAAACTTCCAACAGGGCCGTCCGTCATACGGAGTTCGTGAACGACTTTCAGATCGAAATCGCACCACGCCCTGCTTCGTTCACAAGCTCTCATTGAGAAGCAAATCTAGCAAATTCCATGAGAATACTGCGGAATGGGCGAGAACGCGTTTGTTTGTCTTAAAGATGTATTTACTAAAATCGTATTATGTTCAAAATCGATACCGGCAAAGGTGGCTCAGGGCATCAACTGATAACACCGCAGTGCCTCAGGCCGAAAAATCCTAGGGTTCGAGTCCCGACGGTGGAAGATTTTTTGATAGATATCTAGGTCGAATTCAGCCTCTGTGTAGAGGAGAATTCTAATAGACGACTGCTCTCATAGGTGGCTTTCCATGGTTTCTCCGATCAACAAGCGAATGCCCGAGCAGACTCCTAACAGATAGAACGGCAGCAAACTTTGATATTTCACGTGCTGTAAACATATACATCTATCAACCACGCTAGACTGAAGAAACACCTCTGTTTGTTACGAATTACAATCTGGTAGTGTTTACTTCTATTATATTCATCAAATACTGTTCGTCTAGAGACAAGTGAAGGTTTTTACTTTCTCGTATACATACGTATATACGGAGTAATATACATACTAGTATAGAGATATTTATGTAACGTTCGTCTGTGAACATTACTAGCGCCTAAATCTCACGTACGATCTTTTCCAAATTCAAGAAACGCCCGTCCATCTGGCTCTAGTTGAAGCTATGAGATTTTGAAAAATATTCTTTAAAATTTGGGGGTACTTTACATGAAGACACAGGACATTTTCAAAATTTTCTCAAAAACTACATCAATTTTTTCTTTAAATTATTTGTAACAATGGAGGAAAATACATTTATAAACATGGCATAGGTCCGATTTTCACGGTTAACTCTGAATTTTTGAAAATTGCCAAAATTTTAATTTTTTTGGAGTCTTCCTTCAACTACAAAATTAAAGGCAATGATTTTTCCTTCAAATAAAATTTGTTGTTCATAAATAGTTCTTTCATAACGATTCTGTCAATTTTTTAAAACTTTTAGTGGTTTTCGTGCAATAGTGCGTGCAAGATTTGTTAAAAAAATCTCAAAAACGGCTCCAGAATGTTTCTTTAAATTTTTGGTAGTGTTAGTTCCAAACAAACCCTATACGATAACATAAACGCTATATTGCTCTATTCTTTTGTTTTTTCAAAAATTGCAAAAATGTAATTATTTTGACTTGTCTCTGACGTCCGTAATACTTCAGACGCGATTTCTTTACAGAATTATATTTATGAGAACTTGTGGTTTAAATAATGCTAACTTTCTCGAAAACAACAATTTTCAGTAAAAATGAACTCAATATCCCGCATTTTCAGTAACGCTCAAACGCCATTTTCTCAAAAATGGCTCCAAATTGTTTTCATCAAACTTTTGCGAGCAATAGTGATAATGGCGCTCTTTGATATGACGTAAATTTTTAATTTTGGCGTATTATTTTGTTTTAAAAAAATTACACAAATCTATTTTTGTTAATTTTTTAAAAATATCTCTCACGCCGTTAATACGCACATGTTAGTGGATTTGTACACATTATTGCATTTGTGAGTGTAAGTGCTTGAAATGACTACAAATGAAGTTTTTCGAAAACTCAAATAATTCTTGTGAAAAAGAGCTTAAAATTTTGCATTTGCAGTAATGCTTAATCGCCATTTTCTTAAAAACAGCTTCAATGTTTTCAATGAAAATTGCTATTTAGGACAACGTTATAGCCTTCTTTAATATTCTTAAAATATAATTTAGGTTCTACAATTTGTAAACCGAAAACTTACGAATATTTAAAAAAAATATTTGGGCCACAGTAGATGGATGCGGGCAAGGAGGGACAAGAGAGTACAGTACCAGTCCACACCAAAGAAATTAGAAAACTTTACTACGAGAAAGTCTGTGCTATTCCGTAGCACCTCTAGTTTTAGTCTAAAAAGATCGTTCCCCTCCATAACAATTTGATGCAATTGTCACACCAATGTCCATTCATTTACAAGTCAGAATACCATCTTTTTGGCTGATTAATGATTCATGACTTACTACTCTGTAATTTGGAACTCCGGGAACAGGAAAACCATTTTAACTTCTTCCTGTTGCCTTTTAACCCTGAAACTTTTTCTTCTGAGTCCTCAGGTCATCTATAATTCTTCCACAAACACTAACAAACCCCTTTCTTTTAGTGTTAGTTGTTTCACAAAATCAATTGTGTCTGGTGGTACTCCTGACGTGCTTGCTTACCACATTCCCGATGCCAGTCATCAGTCACAGAAATGAGTTGGAATAATCGTAGATCTTGGTTTTAGCGTCTGCATGTATTTTTCCTTGATACATTTTCTACTTGGCTATTTTTGTCTTCTTCGCCAGAAACTTCATCAGTTAAACATACTTATTCGAGCGGTACTATTTATTCTGGAAACATAATTTCAGGAATATTATTATTTTCACCTTCACTGTAAATCATGTCAATTATTTCTTGCGCTGCAAAGTTGCGAGTGGAAAAAAAGAGTAGTGGAACGATATAGCGCATATTATATAAATACAAAAGATACCATAATTTAAATGTAAAAAGTTGAAAAATGTAAAAAGTTATTTTTCTCAAACATTCTAGTAGATGTCTTTCAAAAACTTTTCAAATGTGCAAAGAGACAAAACCTGCGACTGCAATAACACTAATCAAGGTTGATATCTAACGAAAATATCTCTCCAGAACGGATAAAATTTATCTTTTCTCTGAAGAACAAATTGTGTTACGATAAGAATAAGAAGATAATAATAAGAAAGAATATAATACGAAGATAATAATACACAGAAAATAATTTTTAAAGTTATTTTTGCCTCGTTCACAAATCTGACCGTATGGTAACACTAAGTTATTATAGGTAAGAAACAGGCACTCCACAAGTAGAAAAATATCAGGTGGTTCCATGTCCGGCGGGAACGAGTCCGAGCGTTGTCTTCCGCCCGAGCAGCTCTAGCGGGGAGCCGGGCGCGCCCTCGCACGTCCCTAGTAATTGGCCGCAAGACGCAGTGCCCCCATGAATAGCAAGGCGGAGAGGGACGGCGGGCATTAGAATATCCCGCGGAGGCGCAGCGGGGGAGAGGGCGGGGCAGAGCTGAAGATAAAAACGACGGCGCAAGTGGACGCGAGGATGGCGAATTGAGGGAGGCTGGAGGCAAATGCATTTCAGACGATGAAGGTGGCGAGGATGGTGACTATGGCGGGTATTGTAGCGAGGATTGTGGCGTGTTCTTTGGCTGGGTCTGGGGCGTGGAATTCCGCGGCGCCTGTGGCGGGGACTGTAATGATGTCTGTGGCGGGGGAAATGTATTAGGGATGTCGGTGGGGACTGCGGGAGGAACTGGGGGTGGGGGACTTGGAGAGGCTGTGGAGGGTGTGGAGAGGACTTGGGGACTGTGGAGAGGACTGTGGAGGGGACTGTGGAGGGCACTAAAGAGGGGACTGTAGAGGGGACTGTAGAGGGAACTGTAGAGGGGACTGTAGAGGGAACTGTGGAGGGAACTGTGGACTGTGGAGAGGACTGTGGAGAGGACTGTGGAGAGGACTGTGTGGAGGAACTGTGGAGGGACTGTGGAGAGGACTGTGGAGAGGACTGTGGAGGGAAGTGCGGGGGGGAGTGCGGAGGGGAGTGCAGAGAGGACTCTTGTCGGGGCTGTGAAGATGGAGGGCCGGCGTGGTCGTGGTGGTGGGAGCGACGGTTTTAGCGGGGCCGCGGGTTTAGTGGGATCGCAAGGAAGGCGAAGGGGGCACGGCCGGCAAGGAGACGAAGGCGAGGGTGGCGCTCGGGCGAGGGGAGGCGGAGAGGGGATGAGCGAGGGACTCCGGGCGGCCATCAATCCAGAGGAGGGGGAGCCATCAATATCTGTAAGACAGAACACGGCTCCCGCTCGCCCGTCCGCCCGCCCACCTCGCACGCCGCTGCCGCCGCAAGAATCCGCTCCCTTCTCCCCCCCCCCCCCAGCCGGACTCTGCCCTTCGCGCCTGCGCCCTGAAGATCTGTTCCGGGCGGTCTGAACCACTTGCAACCGCCGCCTCCTGTGTCATCTCCCCTGCTACATCTCCTGGTTTTTCACGGTCCTTCACCCAAACTCGGATTGTTTCTTCGATGTTCGATGTAGCGTTTGAGTTTCCACATGTTGGTTTTGAAGTTCAAATATCAGTCACTACATGTGCTTTAATAGTTTGTAAACATCTTATAATTAATATATTCGGAACGAAAAATCATATCCAGTAATAAGTGAAAGTAAGCAAATATGATGGAAAGACAATACATGATTTGAAAGAAAATATTCTACATGTCAGCAGAATTACAAAAGATTGACACAGTTTCAGATTCTCTCTGGAGCATAAACCAAGATAAATTCGCCACTATAAGAAAAAAAATGTCTGATTTAGCTACGTTATGGACCTGAAATAACAACTCTGTAAAGAGATCTGTGTGGCAAGGATGACAATTAATTAGTTAGGCGTTGTAACCAATACATTTTCACTCTGATTGAAGTCAAATGCTATAGGTATCACAATCAGTAGTTCACTACCTTTTATTTCTCCCCGACCTTATCCTTAAAGATACAATTTGAAAGCCATCGCCATAATCGTTATTGATTGAAATTCAAAGATTGGAGTGGACAAAGGCAAGGAATGGGCAAAGAGGAAGCTACACTCCTGTCACACCAAAGGTGACTCCCCGCCACTAGTGTTGATGATAACGGATTGCTCCGAGACGAGAAACTGTGACGAGTAGTATTGTCCTTGAGATAGTCAATAAAAAGGAGGGATGTCATGAAGACGAGAGTGAAAGTCCCCCCACAATGTTTTGAAGAGGCACACAACATGACACAATACACATTCTGTACATTTTCGTATTCCAAAAAATAGTTGAAAAGAAGTTACAAACTGAGGAGCCTTATAAATAAAAAATCTGAAATGTGAAGACCCCTTTTCTTCAAAATCTTCACTCCTCGATCGTTCGGTGGAGAGACCTCCCTACTTTCACTCTCGTGGGACCGGGATCGGTGGCTCAGTGCATCAACTGATGTCACTGCAGATTCTGACCGGGATATCCTAGGTTCGAGTCCTCACGGCGGCAGGATTTTCGATACTAGCTTTTCAGCTACGTCGAATTCAGTCGCTGTCTGGAGGAGAATTCTAGCCGCCGGCCGCTTTGATCGGTAGCTTTCCGCGGTTTCTCCGATCAACACCAGGCGAATGCTGGAGCAGTACCCTAACAAACGGGCCACGGATCTTTCCTTCCCCTTCCTTGTCCTATCTCCCCTTACACACACACACTTACACTAATATGCACTACACTACCACATATTGTGGGAGGCTTAGAGCTTGTCCCGGCTGGGGCGGTGCCCCGCTGGTGGGAGAGTCCTGGTTGGGGGGAAATCCCGCTAGCCGACGGTAGGTCAGGGCCGGATCTCGACATTCAGCGGGGGAAGATCACCGCCATCTCCCGAGGGAAAAACACGCACTACACTTACGTGAATAATAACCTAAGCTGTTCACGCGCCCGGAATCACTAACCAACCAACCAACCCACGCGCGGGTACAGTACTAGGTAGCCAACCTGGATTTCATACCTTCTGCAACCCTTCATCCTCGCAACCCTTAAGCTTCGATGACACCACTCCGACTGAAGGATCCAACTCTCGAGAACCGTTCTTCTAGTAAAAACTCTTAGCAGAATAATCTAAATGAAAATATAGTATGTACTTAAAAGAAAGTGTCAAAGAAATGAAAATGTCTGTGGCGACTTTTTTAAGAAAAAAATTCCAAAGTGAGAAATATTTATTCTACGATACATTCAAACGTATTAACTCAGAGTAGATACAAAGAACTGTTTTTGTCAAGGGTCCAAGCGTTCTTCTAGAAAGATTTGTGTGTTCCTAATAACGTTCTATGATGACACTCTGGAGATTGAATTTTTTCTCACAGTATATTGTTGTATGTCATGCTGTAGGGATAAAAAAAATAATAATGCAATAGAAGGACGTTTAAAATTCTGCATATTTAAACTTAACATAAATATAGGGAGGGATATTGGCCACTTTAAATTCGACGAGATTTTATCAATTAATAGATGAGTAAATAAATCAATCAATCATTAAATAACTAAATGAGGACACTGGGGTATGTGTAAATGTAGACAGAGGACGTAAGCACAAAGGTGAGGATACGGACGATATTCTGAGGCGCTGTTTCATTTCAGATGCTGAGGAGGCTGAATTAGAAATGAGGACACGTGACATCCATGCCAGACAATGAATAGCGTAGAAATAGTTTCGAAGATTAGCATACACTCGTTTTCTGACGGTAGATTTTTCTCCATTCAATTTGTTCCCGTGGAAGAGAAAGGTATGCTACCCACAAAATCTATTGAAGATAATACTTACAAAATTTGGCAATGTGGCTACGTAGATTTTCGTCCACTTAAGCTGGAACTGTTTAATACAACCAGTAGATTATACTTAATTAGATAAATGATATTTTGAAAGTGAACTGAAAGTGATGAAAGTTTGTCTTCAAAATATAGTATAAGACTCCAAACAAATTCAAAACTATTCAATACACCGTCCTCTTAACGTTCAAATCAACGGAATCGTCACTCGTCACAGAAATACAATAAATATTTCAGTAGTTAAATTAACACAGTGATATAATATTGAAAATAAACGGAACTGTTTAAAGGTTTTAACACTTATCACCAACTTGTAAGTGGACTACAGTTAGGCGATGAGTAAACCTGAGCTAAAATAAGATGAGAGCATGGAAAAACGGGGAGAGTTAATGCTTGGAAATATTATGCTTCAAATAATAATAATAATAATAATAATAATAATAATAATAATACTAATAATAATAATAATAATAATAATATATACAAGGATTGAAATATTTAAATAAGAATACACAATTTTAAATGTTTTTATTGCTTTTTATTTGTTTTTACCATTTTGGATAACGTAACGTAATAATCTGCTGCATCTCAAAGGAAAGTGTAAAAATGTCTTTCTGGTACCACGTATTATTAGAAACGCTCCTAAATTAAATTAAAATAATATATTATTCAGCACATTTTGCAAGTTAATTGCAGTTTGAATCCTAAAATTCCGTTACAGATTGCAAACGGATATAAAGTTTATTTATGGAGGTCAATAATAATATTATTATTATTACTATAATTTCTTTTCAAATTCAACTTTTGGCCGCAACGTTTATTCGTTTTCCAATATTCCAAAATCAAAATCGTATCGCCGATAAAAGAAGTGAGGTTTACAAAAACATCTGAAAATGTAATATTATTTTTGTTTTCCCTCGTTAAAAACAGGTTCGTTTACATACAAATTTTTGAAACTTGAAAAAAAAATAGGATTTCACAAGTATTGAGTGAAGCCTCTTTATCTTCTCCTTATTCTTTTTAGGTTTCTTCTTCTGTATTAGGGCACCATATCCAGGCTTTCGTTATCCAGGCTTTCATTATATTCATTCACATCATACATTGCTTCTGAAGCCATGGCACAGTTTAAACACGCGGAATGTCACAGCGGCCATAGAGCTACGAATACAGTACAGCATACGAGATGCCGTCACAAACCTCTTCCGTGTTCAGCGAGTGAAGCGAGTCCGCCATATTGGTAGGTCCAAAATACCTCTGTCAAACACAAGAAAAAATGGGTGATGCCCATGGTTTCAACCGTTAACTTGCTTCTCTTAGGTGTAAGCTGGTAAAAATTTGATGGAACTGCGAATTCCCGCAAACGTACATACAATAAAGAAGGTCGATCAAAATCGTGTTCTTGGAAATTAGCTGAACATAACCTGCTGTAATTGCTAGGCTGCCAATTGTCTCTTCGTACAGCTCTAATTCACAATGCTCTTCTCTTTGGATCTGCAGTAAATCATTAAGAAAAAAATCACGAAAATTAACGAGCAACTTACAAAGTTACTAAATGTTACAAATTACATGGAGTAGCTGGTTACTTGTGAAAAGTAATTTCCGGTTTTCCGTACAGTTTCTACAGCCGTTAGCTACACAAGTGACCATAAAGAACTGTTACAAAAAGCTAGCTTTTCTGAACAAAGCTTTTAAATTTAAAAAACGATGCCAAATATCACAACGGAACACGAGCCCAGCTACAAGCCACAGAGCACTCACTCGCTGTTAGTCTATGCTACAAGCTTTCTGGACTCACCAATAGCGCGGAGGTGGCTTCAAGTTTGTGACGTCACGGCATCTCCCTATATTCAGAGCTCCATGACAGCGGCCCACGACCGCTCACGTTGCGCTCCTCGACCCTTCTCTATCAACGCCTTGTGATTGATTGATTGAATTTTTCGTGTTTCCGGGCGCGTCAACTGCTTCGGTCATTAGTCCCGTTAGTGTAGTGCATATTTCTTCTCGGGAGATGGCGGTGATCTTCCCCCGGCGGATGGCGATATCCGGCGCTGACCTACCGTCGGCTAGTGAGGTTTCCCCCTAACCAGGACTCTCCCACTAACGGGGCACCGCCCCACCCGGGACAAGCTTTAACCTCCCGGAATATGAGGTAGTGTAGTGCATGTTGGTGTAAGTTTGTGTGTAAAGGGAGAGGATAGGACAAGGAAGAGGAAGGATAGATCGCGCGCAGTCCGTGGCCCGTTTGGTAGGGTACTGCTCCGGCATTCGCCTGGTGTTGATGGGAGAAACCATGGAAAACTACCGATCAGAGCAGCTGGCTGCTAGAAGTTTCCTCCTGACAGAGAGTGAATTCGACCTAGCTGAAAACCTAGTGTCGAAAATCCTGCCACCGTCAGGACTAGAACCTAGGACCTCCCGGTCAGAGGCGCTGCAGTGACTTCATTTGATGCACTGAGCAACCGCTACCGGTCAACGCCTTGTGGAGATCGGGGCACGAATACGTGAGAATCGACGCCGCGCAGCTTGTCATTCTCGATAAGGTAGAGATAAGCGCTCTCACATCCCTCTATAGGTAAGGCGAGAAACATCTCATTCGTACCACTAAGATGAAAATATCTGGGAAAACTGCTTCCCCTTCGTAAATAAAAGGTTCAATTACTTGTCGATTTATTGCATTTCAATTATTTTCTTTACGCTTTTTGAATATTACTGATACTTACACTTACACACTATTCTTTTAATCTATAAATGTTGTTAATGGGTTGATCATAAATTAGATTTAGAACATTACGTTATTACGCATTTACTTAAGAATAATATCGTGATTATGTAAATTATTTTAATGTACGAGTTAATAAAATTAGTATTTTACATGCTCGTCATCGGAATATTCGATCATTCATTGCAACGCTCGCAAATGTTTAACAAAATACTATTATATTATTTCTAATTGACGATATTGATGAACGCAGTATACTAGTCCTTTTTAACATGTAAATGTTGTTATTGCTAATTTGCATAATTCATCCGCATTTCGTTCTAATATATCTCGCTCAATACATATTGATCTGCCGAAAAGTTTTCTGGTCGCACGATTCAAAAAAACACATTGAAACTTCATTATCCGGTATGAAGATAAATGTGCTGACAAAATTTTCTGTAACTGAAAAGACTTCTGAATGACCCTCTTGTGACACCCAATTTTTCAACAATAGTTTCTCTAAAATGAATTAATCTACGTCTAATGATCGAATGGGTATTTCCTACACTCAGATTGCTTAAAATATTTTTTCGGTGTATTAAGACATTTGTCACTACGTTTGAGAAATAAATTTGTGTGCATTTTTAGTTTTCATTCTCGGAAGTTTGCCCTCTTTGCATTGAAATATATATTTAAAAAAAAAGAGGTTGCGTTTGAACATCATAATGTAGGTTGTAATAAGGTAGTTATGACCAGTTTGCCGAAATCGTGTTAAAAATATTTGTGAACATATGTAAAATTGAAATATTTTGAGGGACGACAAGAACCATGTAATATTTGTCTTCTTATTTACCTCCTACATAACTTCTGCGTTTAGATCTACGATAAATGAATGCACATGACCTTACCTTTTAACAACGTACATCAATCGTAGAAGAAAATTATTTTACGTAAGGAATTACTCGAAACGTTATTTTCCAGTCCAATTGGTTTATTTTACATTAGCCTTTCTTGCAGACACTCTACCCATCCACCTTTCAAGTACCTTCAAACGTGATGATGATGACGATGAAGATGATGATGATGGACCCATTCATTAACTTAAGTGGGCGTGGGGAAACTAAAATAATGTCTTCACTGTTCCTAACAGGTGTATACAGCGGTTTTATCGTTGCGTTCCACTGAACGCAATGGAAGGAATGATTACGAGTTGAGTGCTGATGGATGGGTTGAAATTCAAATTGGGATATGTGGTGAGGTTAATTCTGGTGAATACCTATGCGTTGTGGATCTCAAACCTGCAGTCTAGGAGTCTATTTTGGTGGACATTGCCCGATGCCCCTGCATTACAGAGCGCATTTAATGCTACCAGTTCCAGTCCGAGTAACCATCCTCTCTCTCCAAAGCACCGGCACTGTCTCCTCCAGCTCACCCACCATGTCGTAATTCCCCACACACACACACCACCACCATCATCATGGTCAACCTACACCTCAAGAGCACAATACATACATGAACGCAACACACTTCCACCGCACTACCACCTCCTCGCGGTCTCCTTTCTACCCCAGCCCTATTCCCGCCTTAGACCCTTTCAAGAATGCCCCCGTTCTCGTCCTGCCCCTCTTCCTGTCCTGTACCTCTTCCCGCCCTTCCCTAATTTACTGTGTACCCGTTCTTTCTCTTTCCTTCTTTTGCCCTATTCGTTCCAGCACTTTTCCTATCATCTCACTCTATCCCTATTCCCATTCTTCCTTTCTACCCACTCTTCTCATCTTATTCCTTCTTCTCTTCATATCCCCCCCCCCACTCCGTTCGTGCACTGTCCCTATTCCTCCCTCATCTTTTTTCTCTTTCCTCCCTTCCTCCCCCCCTCTCTTTCCCTCGTTGTACCGTATTCCTATCCCTTCGCCTCTTCCCGCTCACCCGCAATCGCTTCTTTTATCGCCCCGCCGCGCCGCGCCAGTCCCGAGCTCCCTCCGCATCCGTCAATGGCGCCTTTGGTGGTGGGGGAGGGGGCGGAGAGCGCGTGAGGTGCAAGGCTGGCGGTGGAGGCGGCGGCGCGGGCCATCAATTTCCACCCCCGCTCCCCGCGCGCCGCCTTCCACACCGCTCCTCGGATGCTGCACAGCGGCGCAGTGGCATATTCCGTGCAAGTAACAGGACCAAACTTACAAAGATGGTTTTCTGAACAAAAACCACATTCTTTACTGAAAACAAAAACTACCACTAATTTATTGTCCAGAAATAAGGGTATCCGTAAGCAAGAAATGATATTTTAAGATGAGACGTCACTTACACGAAGATGTCGGTTCTTCATTTCTTTTGTACGTGAAATGAATACTTCATAAAGTGTGTGTAAAACATGGATTATCTTTGTAGCTCATTTGATTTTGTCGTGCGTATGGCGTGTAGAATCCAAAATATTCAGCGAAATCATTGTCATTGTTTTGTAATATAAGTGAGCGAAGATACTGGTAATGAGTATGACTGATAATGAGAAGACAGAATGAGGAACACTTCAAGGGGCAGACTATTTACATTAAAGGAATGCATGGTCACTCATTGATACAATTATTTGAGCGTAAGGGCTGTTTATGAGTACGATTCGGGCACTTTGGGATCTTCAATGGATCGTTATTGTTCTACACGTGAGCGAATTGACGCTATCTACCCGTCTGGATTTTCACTTCACAACCTTGATTGATCTGCACGAAATAACTAAATAAGTAGTGATGATACAACAGCACCTGATTCGACATATTACTTGTAAGGATTACATAATATTACAATATTACATGAACATTACTTTTTGTTACTTATTTTTAAAAGGAAAAGATGGTATAAAAATAATGTATCAGCTTTATTCCTTCAAAAAGTTCAAGGAATAAAATTGGAAGTGCGTTTGAGAATTTATTTTTAAACTGCACGTATTTCACAAAAAATTACCCCCAAACTACTTATATTTTGAAAACATTGTACGTGACCTTATTTAAAAATATGTTTTTTTAAAATAGATTTAATTACTAAACAAAATCTGTCTTTAAAATGGTTGCTGTAAGAAGACGTCGATAAACCTAGTTAACTTTTGCAATTTTTAAAACGCTTGTGAATTCAATCATCTTCCATTTTTATAAGACTGTTTTGCATTTAACTTAATATTAAATTTATTTATAACAGTAACAGAACTTTATAATTTGAGTCATTTTTGAGAATATTTTGAAAATGTTGTTTGAGGCGGCGTGTTAAGTCCAAACCAAAATATCCGTTTCAAATTGAAGGGACCATGACATGAACCAGATCGATAAGGGAATTTCATTTTTGGTGGGAATTCGTTTGGGAATTTCAAATCCTACTCACGTTTTTGGCGCTACTGTGGTTCACAGATGGACGCATGGACGGACGGATAGATATGTTTTCTTAAACCAAAGTTTCTGCATCAACGACCCACAAAACAGGGATTTATCTATCCAACATGCTAGAGGAATTAATTTAAAACGCAAGTATACAAGAATTAACCACTTTTTTTATATAAGGGACCTACATGACAATCTCAGTTTTTGTCTCAATATTACATGACTTTCTCTATACTACGCAAGGAGTACTCGAAGCAACAAAAGACACGAGATGTGATGATTACAGATAACAGTAGAACAAAATACCGTATAATTCTACAAGATACATTAACAGTTTCTCAAGTTCAAGTACCAGTCGGGAGAATTGGTACTGTGGCGTCATACGGGTGTAATCAGTACACAGACGAGAGTGGGTTGTAATAACAGCAGGTTTATTCACAATTTAGATCGTAGTCACAAATAACCAATGCACTGTATACAATTAACTAACTAAATAGACCCCACTGCTAGGAGAGATATTTACAAGGGCTACCACACCGCAACATACTACCTAATGTTTCGCCGTGCGTAGTACCGCCTGCCCTGAGACAGACTACATGTCTCACTAGTCACGACAATAACTGCCGGCTCCTTGCACCGCCTGCACGTTCGCACCTCTCACGGACGACCTATGCTGCCGCTGCTGCCAGGACCAAGAAGGGCTATTGTTCTCACGGCCCTTAAATAGCCCTCGCGACGCTGCCCGCCGCCTCCGCTCTAGCGATGCGCATACCCTGTCAGAAAAACCCCGTGTGTCATAGCTTCTGCCTTTGTCTACGCATTCGGTGCACACCGCGCCACGTGCCCACGCTGTTTTTAGCGACACGACGCTACAGTAGTTCCGAGCTGGTGGTTAGGTTTTGCCAAAGGGTTGGGAAGATGTGCGTGTCGCGATTTTTGCGAGTCGGAATCGCGTCAACAAATTCGAATGTTACTCCAATGGTGTTCTTGAACGATAGCATGGGTGAGGTAAAATCAATGCTCACAGTTTAGTACCCATCTTAGGGAGTAAAATAACCCTGGCATTGTCAATCAAGTGTGTGGAGTAATGGTCTACAAGGTAGGAGAATGCAGAAAAGAATAGGATGGCAATGCAGTGAAAACACAACACAGGAAACGTGTGTGATGTGATATTTTTATCTTTTATTTCATAAAAGAATTATGTTTAAGATGGCATCCACGAAAATGAACCCTTTGGAATGAGAATGATCCAACTAAAATAATCGATGAAAACGAGTTAATGTGGTAAGGTATTTTCTGATTTGTGCTACAACTCGAACATACTCGTGCTGCCTATTGACAATTACGAGGTAGTAAAAATCACTAGGGTAGATGTAAAAATGAATAATGGGGTAATGAAAATTTGACATCAACTTACCCGAAATAACTGAAGTGTTAGTTGGAACCCTGTCATTGCAAAGGACCGATAAGGCAACTTGCAAGAGAAACAACCGCACATCCCCTACAAGGCGGTGTTCATATTAGTGCCAGTGCATTTTTTTATTATTATTTTATTTTTACAGATTACACATAGTTTAGTACATATAACACTTTACATATGTATTGATGGCTTATATTCTAAATTACCTAAAATTAAACTAAAAACTAATTCGGGTGAAGAAATCTTTTCCAGAAACCTCTAAAAACAATCTATTTTAGCAAATTTGGTTAAGTATGCCTGGTATGAATATCTATTTTTTAATCTGGTTCTATGAGGAGATTTACGGAGTCTGAAATTGTCTAGGTGTGGAATTTAAGGTTTGGAGTGATAGAATTGGGTTGAGAGATATGTCATATGGTGTTGTATGGAGTCAATTTGAAATTCTTTGTGGAGCTGTGAGTTTGAGACGAACCAAAAAGCATTAGTGATAGTTCTAAGAAACTGGTTTTGGACTATTTGGAGCTTGTTTAGGTTTGTTCTTGCAGCGGAGATCTAAACTGGACAAGCGTAAAGGATGAGTGGTCTAATGATACTTTTATAGATGGATATGGCGGTTGGGAGTGGGAGGTGTGAAGATTTGCGTGTACACGAGCTACAACTTGGGCCGGGTCGACCGGTGACGCCGCATACACACACGTTCCTTCATGTTTTGGGAAGAAGAGTTAATGGAAGAGGAGCAGCTACGCAAGCTTGCGGTCCAAGTGCGCCCGTACTTTAAGGCTGTAGTGCGCCCGTACTTTAAGGCTGTAGTGCGCCCGTACGCTTTAAGGCTGTAGTGCGCCCGTACTTTAAGGCTGTAGTGCGCCCGTACTTTAAGGCTGTAGTGCGCCCGTACTTTAAGGCTGTAGTGCGCCCGTACTTTAAGGCTGTAGTGCGCCCATACGTTAAGGCTGTAGTGCGCCCGTACTTTAAGGCTGTAGTGCGCCCGTACGTTAAGGCTGTAGAGCGCCCGTACTTTAAGGCTGTAGTGCGCCCGTACTTTAAGGCTGTAGTGCGCCCGTACTTTAAGTCTGTAGTGCGCCGTTGCACGATCCGATCAAAACAACATTTTGGCGTGGAACACCAGAGGCCTTCCAGATGATCTGGAAGTATAACATGGAAGAGTGACAGGTACGCCTCTGCATTTGGGTTTGAAGAGAGCACGTACGGTCCGATTATTCGATGATCAAAGATAATTATTTAATTTTTAATTGACTGTGCGGACGCTCAACATGAGGGTTCCATATTGTTCAATAATAAACGTTGTGTTGGTTAAACACGTCATCCTTTGTGATTGCGATCTTGTGAATGTAGATTTCTCTACATTCACTCGGAGAAGAGAAAGTCTCCTCATAGCCATGTTGGTGCAACAGCCACCTGCAAAATGTCAAATACAGTTTCCCACTTCCGTCTTTGAGCCCATTTACCGAATGGATGGAAACCTTCTAATGTGGTAGTTGGTGAATTGTTGAAGAAGGCAGGTTCAGTTGTCGCCAGAGTCACTTGTTGATTTGTTTCACCTGTTGCGGGACTGAATGAACACTACTCGTAGGCTTGTCCGTGGCCCCTTGCAGCACATTTTACTCCATAAAATTAACGATATGACGAAGTGAAAAGGCATTAACGTGATTTATCGTCATTTAATTTTTTGCTTTTTACTTTAAATTTCTCTTGTGACTTCTTTACCTGTATCGAATATGTTGAGAATATTATTGGATTACAAAAAGCAAGTGAAAATCGGAGACGTAGTACATTGCATATACAATTGCGTACAGCAGCTATAATACATAAGCAGCGCTATTACATAAGTATTTCACCTTGAAGCAAAGAAGATGCCGGAGAAATAAAAGCTTAATTCTAGTTAATCTACAACTAGTCGGGTGAGAAGATGGGAGGGAGGGAGAGAGGGATGATGGAGGGAGAGGGTGGGAGAAGGAAAGAGAGGGAGAGGGTGACAGAGGGAGAGGGTGAGAGAGAAGGGATGAGAGAGGGAGTGAAGGGAGAAGAACACGAATATCTATGAAAAAAAATCTTTGTGAAACTCATAGAAATGTGTAAGTTTGCGAGAGACCTGAAGCTCGAAGTATAGTCCTTTCGCGCTTCCAACATGACCGTTCTTAGTTGCAGAAATGAAGAGAAGGCATTAGATAAAAGTTACGTAATAAAATAACTGAAAAATGCCATTGTTTTCTACCTCGACTCTGATTCCCACTTGCTCCACGCCGCTCCAGTCCTCTCCAGGCCACTTCAGTCGGCTTGAGCGCGCTCAAGCCGGCTGCGGCTTGTACCGGGTCATTCCGGACCGCCCTCTAAAATATAGCTGGATTTTTAAATTTAACCGTGAATTCCTGGAAGCCTAATTTTACTATCGGAGTGAATCCTGGTGAATTTATGAGAACCTTGTATAAAGTTTGAGAGAATCAACATCCTCTACCGTAAATCTTTTGACATTTTTCGTGATATTGGCGAGCAACGGGAAGAGCACAATTAACTTTTTTAAGATTATGAAAAAAGTGAAAATGGGTATTTAAAAAAAAGACAGTGTTATTGGTCCTGATATGACGCAACAGTTCAGATATTTTCATGAAAATCAGATAATTGATTAAAAAAAGTTTTGCAGCAAGAACGTACGATAATTTACAAACTAAAAATGCCGAGGTGAAGAGTTAATAGTGAGTGAAAATAGTGTCAAGAGTATATTAAATTCCCTTCAATAGCTCCTCCTCTTAGTTTGCGGTTGGGCCGGCGGCACCTGCGACGCGGCGGTTCGGCCCCTGAGTTCCGGATGCGGGCCACCGCGCCGCGGAGGCGTCAGCGGGGGCGGCGAAGCCTGCAGGTGGGCGCGACCGGCAGGTTGCCTGGTGCGAATTAATTCGGTGGAGCGCTACAAAACCCGAGAGGAAGGAGCCTGGGAGGGGGAGGGGTCGGCGCTGGGGGCGGGCGGCGATTCGCTTCCCTCCATTGGCGCGATCACGACTCGCCGGCGCGCGCGGCGCCCGGACGCCCATGGGAACCGGCCGGCGGAGGCACGGCGCGCCGAGGAGTAGGAGCAGTGGGGGTGGGGGACGAAAAGAAGGTTGTGGAGAAGAAGAAGAAGAAGAAGAAGGAGAAGGTTGTGGAGGAGAAGGGGAAAGTTGTGAAGGAGAAGGATGTGGAGGAGGAGACCATTGTGGAGGAAGAGAAGAGGAAGAAGAAGGAGGAGAAGAAGAAGGAGAAGATTGTGGAGGAGGAGAAGGGGAAAGTTGAGAAGGAGAAGGATGTGGAGGAGGAGACCATTGTGCGGGAAGAGAAGAGGAAGAAGAAGGAGGAGAAGAAGAAGGAAAAATTGTGGAGGAGAAGGGAAAGTTTGAAGGATGTGAAGGAGGAGGCCATTGTGGAGGAAGAGAAGAGGAAGAAGGACAAGAAAAAAAAGAAGAAGAAAGAAATGGTTGTGTAGATGGAAGTTTTGTTGAAGAAGAACGGGAAGGTAAAGTTTTTGAGGAGGAGAAAGAGAAGGGGAAGGTTGTGTAGTAGAAGGTGGAAAAAAATTGTGAAGGAGACGGAAAGAGGTGAAGGGAAGGGCTGTGTTGGTAAAAGGGGAATGGAAGGAGAAAGTGCGGAGGAGAAGGGGGAGGTTGTGAAGGAGGGGAAGATTCTGAAGGAGGAGAAGGTTGTGGAGGAGGTAAAAAGAAGGAAAAAGGAAAGTGGTGGATGAGGAGAGCTAGATTATGGGGAGGGAAAATAAGAAAGTGGGGGGGAGATGAAGAGGCGAGAGTAGAGAGAAATGTAAGAATGGAAGAGGAACATCGCGTGGATTGTGAATGGAGATCGAAGGAGGGACGAGGTTGACCTCAGCTTGAGAGGTGGAAGTGGGAAAGACAGAGGGGACAGATCCGGAGATAAAGTGTAGGTGGATAGATAAAATGACGGAGAAAGGCAAGAGGATTTACGGGGAGATAGAAAAGAAGACAAAAAAGGGGAGCCAAACAGAGAGATGGGTTTTACACTTTTAATGGTTTGCAAACAGTTGGTGAAACCTGATTGCTCTTTCGATTACCTACAATATTTTTAAATAATACTGTTTACAACTATTACTTATACAGTCTATTACTTCTTTGTTATCAACAATTTAGTTTTGTTATTTAAGAGAGTCTGAATAAGTTACACATTCTCTACTGTTTTCTGACAAGAAAGACAGAAGTTAATAACAAATCTCTCAACTTGTCAACCCACTTGTTTCTTTTTATATTATATTTAATAAAATATGCGCTCATTCTTCCGCAATTTTTGCACGCAGATTTGAAGCTAATTATGAGGTAGCTGAACCGTGATACTTCCAGTAGAAACTTTCTTTTCACAATCACATTTAATCAATTTTAAACTACACAGTGTAATAAGACTCCGACTTTTCTCTTTAAATTTTTCATGCAAAAAGCGAGTGTCACTTTCAGTCACTGTCCCACCTCGTCGCACGCCTTCTGTTGGTAAGGCCTTTATCCTTTTCCTCAGGCTAAGTGCTTACGTTCCGGCCTCGTTAGTTGGCAGACCACATCAAACCGCACGCAGTGCCCCGCTCGGTCAGGCTCGCCCCACCCCGACAAGTCCAGCTCTACCCGTCTCGCCCTGGCTCTCCCCACTGCACTCGCTTCACGCTTGTGCCCCGGGGCCCTTCCCTTTTCCCCGCCCCCCCCCCCCCGGCCCCCCTTCCCCCCCCCACACTGTGTCGTGAATTGCGCTGCCTGGTGCATCTCCACCTCTGCCCTACCTACCGCTGCATTCCCGCATTACCCGCTTCCATGCCGTCCCTCCGCACGCTGTGTCGTGAATTCGCGCTGCCTGGTGCTATCTCCACCTCTGCCCCTACCTACCGCTACGTTCCCGCATTACCCCGCTTCCATACCGTCCCCTCCGCACGCTGTGTCGTGAATTCTCGCTGCCTGGTGCTCTCCACCTCTCCCTACCTCCGCTACTTCCCGCATTACCCCGCTTCCATACCGTCCCCTCCGCACGCTGTGTCGTGAATTCGCGCTGCCTGGTGCTATCTCCACCTCTGCCCTTACATATCGCTGCATTCCCGCATTACCCCGCTTCCATACCGTCCCCTCCGCACGCTGTGTCGTGAATTCTCGCTGCCTGGTGCTATCTCCACCTCTGCCCCTACATATCGCTGCATTCCCGCATTACCCCGCTTCCATACCGTCCCCTCCGCCGCTGTGTCGTGAATTCGCGCTGCCTGGTGCTATCTCCACCTCTACCCCTACCTACCGCTACGTTCCCGCATTACCCCGCTTCCATACCGTCCCCTCCGCACGCTGTGTCGTGAATTCGCGCTGCCTGGTGCTATCTCCACCTCTACCCCTACCTACCGCTACGTTCCCGCATTACCCGCTTCCATACGTCCTCCGCACGCTGTGTCGTGAATTCGCGCTGCCTGGTGCTATCTCCACCTCTACCCCTACCTACCGCTACGTTCCCGCATTACCCCGCTTCCATACCGTCCCCTCCGCACGCTGTGTCGTGAATTCGCGCTGCCTGGTGCTATCTCCACTCTACCCCTACCTACCGCTGCATTCCGCATTTAACCGCTTCCATACCGTCCCTGCGCACGCTGTGTCGTGAATTCGCGCTGCCTGGTGCTATCTCCACCTCTACCCCTACCTACCGCTGCATTCCCGCATTACCCGCTTCCATACCGTCCCTCCGCACGCTGTGTCGTGAATTCGCGCTGCCTGGTGCTATCTCCACCTCTACCCCTACCTACCGCTACGTTCCCGCATTACCCCGCTTCCATACCGTCCCCTCCGCACGCTGTGTCGTGAATTCGCGCTGCCTGATGCTATCTCCACCTCTACCCCTACCTACCGCTGCATTCCCGCATTTAACCCGCTTCCATACCGTCCCCTGCGCACGCTGTGTCGTGAATTCGCGCTGCCTGGTGCTATCTCCACCTCTACCCCTACCTACCGCTGCATTCCCGCATTACCCCGCTTCCATACCGTCCCCTCCGCACCTGTGTCGTGAATTCGCGCTGCCTGGTGCTATCTCCACCTCTACCCCTACCTACCGCTGCATTCCCGCATTTAACCCGCTTCCATACCGTCCCCTGCGCACGCTGTGTCGTGAATTCGCGCTGCCTGGTGCTATCTCCACCTCTACCCCTACCTCCCGCTGCGTTCCCGCATTTACCCCGCTTCCATACCGTCCCCTGCGCACGCTGTGTCGTGAATTCGCGCTGCCTGGTGCTATCTCCACCTCTGCTCCTACCTACCGCTGCATTCCCGCATTACCCCGCTACCATACCGTCCGCGGAGCACATTGTGTTGTGTCTACGTGCTGCCCCGTGCAGCCTCCGTGCGCTCTCCTCACATCCACCCATACCTCCCATCTCATCTCACTCCGACCCTTCTCACTCCGGTCCAATCCCTCTCTCGTCTCACGCCATCAGGCACCGAGTCTCCGCGCTGCACATGACCCACGCTTCGTCTCTAACCCGCCCCATCTCCGTCATTGGTCACATTCCCGCATTACCCCGCTTCCATACCCTCATCGCAGCGGGCAGTGTCGTGTCCCTGTACTTCCCCTTGAGCCTCTGTGCCACATCCACCCCTACCTCCCAGTCTCCTTCCACTCCCATCTTTTTCACTTCGGTCCTATCTCTCTCCGGCCTCACACCATTAGGGGCCCCATCTCTCCCTGCTGCACATTACTCACGCTTGTGCTTCGTCTCTAACCCGCCCTATCCCTGACGACGGCCCAATTTCCCATCCACAAAGGTGGCTCAAGATGTCACTGCAGTGCCTCTGACCTGGAGGCCCAAGGGTTTGAATCCCTGCAGTGGAAGGATTCGCGACACTACATTGAGAGGTATGTCGAATTAAATCACTGCCTGCAGGAGAATTCTAGCGGCCGGCTGCTCTGATCTGTAGTTTTCCGGAGTATATTTGATCAACACATGGCAAATGCCGGAGCAGTAGTACCGTAATAAATGAGCTCCGGACCGCGCGCTATCTTTCCTTCCTCTTTCTTGTTCTATCATCTCTCCCTTACTTGTACAAAATACACATACCCACAAATTGTGAGCTAAGAGCTTGTCCCGACTGTAGTGACGCTGGTGGGAGATACCTGGTTGTGGGAAAAAAGCAAATCTCGGCCCCAGCAGGAGAAGATCACTGTCGCCTCTCGCGGCAAAATCATGCCCTGCTCTTACGGAACTAATGACCTTAGCAGTTGACGTGACAGGAATGACTAATCAATTAATCAAGCGCTATTCCTGCACCACGTCTGCTCCGACGTCGTCCCGCAGCATGCCATCTCGTTTCTCCGTACTGCCCCGCCTCTTCCCAAGCCGATACCCACATCTGTCCGCACCACTCCGTCTCGTTCCACTCAGACTCTTTTCATTCTAGTTCCACCCCTCTCTGCTCTTACGCCTTCCCGACCAGACACCCCCTCGCCCCGAATCTGCGTTGTCCCGCTCCAAACCCCATGCACTCTTGTCTCACCCTGCCACCCGTCCCTTTTCCCTTCCACCCCCCCCCCCCCCTCCCCCCCCTTCCCAGCATCGTCCCGCTCCACCTTCCGCAGCAGGCCTCCGATTCCAGCGCTGGGGCACCTGTGACCAGCCTGACACAAAGGTGAAATCGAGTCGGCTGCAGGCAGGTCGGTGCCCAACAAAAGGCGATATCCGTCTGAGCCGCGGAAGAGGTGTCAGGAGTAGGGGGGATGGGGATGCTCTGTGGTCTGTTTTTGTGTTCGTATTGGAGGCACGGAGGACATGGAGACAAAAGCAAAGCGCTGGAGGTGAGGTGCGGAAACAAGAATGGCTTAGAACTCGACCGTTCATGGAAAGCCATACTCTGACAAATAGCCGTGCAGTGCCGGAGCTAGACAATTTTTGGACCGGGGCAATGATGAAACGTAGCACTCCCCTCCCCCAAAAAATTCAAAATGTGAAAGTTGTATCAAGAAGCTATTTGAGTTATTTTATTTCAACAATTAACAAAAATTACACGTTTAAGCTAGAAAACGTGTTTGTAAATATATTTTAAATAATAGTTTTAAGTAAAAGTATTTAGTAATGGAATAATACAATTTTCACGGTGATATTGAAATGCTGGAAATATTTGTTTAGTTAATGTTTAGTTAATGTTTAATAAAATCACTTGTTAAATATGTGAAGTAATAAATTTGAATTTTAGTAGAACTTATTTTAACATTAGTGTCATTTGATTCATTTCGTAGAATCTAACTTCACAAGTAATGTCTGTAATTATCTACTTAAGGGAAAAAAAATTTATAAAATTTTCAGACTACTATATAAGAAAATATCAGACGACTGTTTTGCAACCTGTAAAATAAGGATATCGATTTTCTCGAGTTCTAATTTCTTTTTCAATTGTTTACTATTTTTTTCAATTAATCCCATCATTGGGCCCCATAACTTGAGGATTCCTTTTTAACCGTGATTGAAATGAATGAATGAAAATTCAATTTAATTCTTGAAATTAGTACAAAAAGTACCAATGAAAATAATATTGAGCCGATGATAAAACAAAGGAAAACAGCATTTGATCTAATAAAGTTTGTTAATTTGTAATTCATTGTGACATTATATTAATTCAGTACTATTAATGAACATCAAATAATAATAAATACGAATTCAAAGATATGCCTACAATTGTTTACTATGAGCAATATTGTCATATATAACTACTGGTTTTGAATATTTTAGTAGATGCCTAGCTTAATATTATGGTAGTTAAATTGCCTAATGCCCATATTTGTCGTAATAGATTTTAAAAAATTCCTTAATTTTGGTGAATGTTTACTTAAATATTAAATTTTCAAAATATTTTATGCGTGACAAAGTTCTTTCAAATAAATATAAAATAAATAAAAATAATAGTAATAAATAAATTAATAAACATCATTTTAAAGGTTACAAAATACGGGTTTAACATTCTCTCAACAAGTCTGCTGGCCAAATTGAATTTGTCTTCCATATTTCAAGCCTGATTAAAATTGTAATTGCAAAAATTAAAATATCATATTGATATGTCTAATTAAATGTATGTTTTATCTTTTTATTTATTTATTTATTTATTTATTTGCGTCAAAAAAACAGTTAAAAACTGCGTATGACGTGCTATGGGGAAAAGTGAATTGTGTGCACATTTTCAAAATTCTGCGATCTCTACACCAAGTCATATTGAGATATACCAAAATTTTCCTCCCTCTCTACATCTATATCTGCTAAAGATCTTAGCGTCCGGCTTGCTGGGTCAATGGGTCACGATATAATTATAATCCTTATTACCTCTATAAAGGATTATAGGATCCGCCTGACTAACAGCGCAGCTGGGAATCTGAAATAGAATGTTTCTATTCCTAGTTCATTACTGTTTGGATTGACTAAATGAAAATCACTTTCTTTCTAAAGAACAAAATTCAACAAAGTTTATTTTTACTTTTTTATCAAACAATTTAATGAATTGAAGTTAGGCCTTTGATCATGATCTCTTTCAATTTACAATTTTACACCGCGGTTAACTTATCTTTTCTTCGTTGATGTCCTCGTAGACTTCTCAGTCGAAATATCTTGCATCTTGCCGTAGTCCAAAGTTCCAACGAAATCCTCTTCTTCCCCTATCCAAGCTGTTCTCAAACTATCAAAATTACCAGTCCCGATTTCTTCCTATGACATAGTCCCGAACTTGATTACCACTCCCGACAAAGTTCCAATTTATACTTCAATATTGCTTCCACATGAAAATATCTACGAACAGTTCAGAAGCGCGTTTCAGAGCAGAATGAAATCTTCCTGCATGATTCATCCTCGAAGACTTCGTATTAAACTACCTTCATTTTTTCATAACATTTGACCGTCTAAACTTCTGCCCAATCCCAAAGTTTCTACTTTCGGCATCAACCCATCTCTTAATGCATTTAGAAAAACAAAACTACATTGTTTATTCACGGTCGTTGCTATGCTCTAGCTCTCGTGATATTTCGTAATGCATGTTCCACTATATTGTCTCCAAATAAATGTTAATTTATTTTAACGTGACATATCGGTATGTCACAGCTTCCCCTCTCCAAGCGTCATTTGGTTTGCTACAACCTAACTAAATGACAAGACTAAAATTGAACACTTTCTTCTTGCTTCTTCACACTAAACGACATTAACACTTTACACTTTGCACTGCACTAGGTCTTGTTACTTGCTGCCTTAAAACTATTTACATTTTCCTTTCGGAATGTGCCAACAATAACCATTTCATCAGGTATTCTAATAGCCGTATCTGCCTAATATTTGCTCCCATTAACTTCATTGAATACAAAACACTTTAAATTAAACTCCTACACAAACTGACAAAATACACATAATGACAAAACAATAACAAAGAAAAACTATTATACCTAATATTTACAACTATTTACAAATCTCTGTTATGACCAGTATATTTAATCATGCTGTCGTCCTCATATACGGCTTCATGTTCCTGTAGTTATATGTTCCCATTTGCCGTCCATTTTCATCATTCAAAATCGCGGCATTCTTGCTTAATACTTACAAATTGATACGGTCCTTTATACAACGGGAAAATTTATAAATAGCTTCTTATCCACTGACGACACTTGAGGTAATCTAATTAACACTTCATCACCCTCCTTATACTCGCCTCGAAAGCATTGTTTCTGTTTTAGCTTTCTTTGGCTGCTGCCTCTCAAATTGTCATAAATTATTCGCGTATCTCTCACATCATCTGGGATCCCACTTATTTCTGGAGGTATCCTAATCCTTCTGAAACGGATCCTTTTCTCCTTTCCTACCCATGTGGACCTCTATAGGCGTGCTTCGTGCTCCCATGCGGAACATTATTCAAAACATAGTTCAATACTGGAACGGCCTCCATCCATCGGTTATGGCTTTCCGAAATGTAGACTCTAAATAAGCGTGAAATCTCCTTCATAATTCTTTCGCTGGGGTTAGCTTGAGGATTCCGTACTGTCGTGTAACATGTTTGGGATACCAATTCTTCCATGTCTTGTTCCCATTTTCCACTAGTAAATTGCGTCCCCAGATCACTAATAATTTTTTAGGTATACCGAATTCTTCAAAAATTTGGGCATTGCGTAATGCAACTCGGGCATTCGCCTTTCTAATGGGGTATAATTTTGTGATTTTGAAAAAACATCCATTATTACTAACAAATCTTGATTCCCAAATTTGGATTTCGGCATTGGTCCATAAAGATCCACAGCGTATATTTCCCTAGTTGATGTAGGTATTATCGCTTCGCTGCTCCTCATACCTTTATTGGGGTGTTTGGTTTTCTGACAGACGTCACACTTATTGATTTGCTTACGGATTTGTCGCCCCATGCCCTTCCAATAGCATTTTGATCTAAGTATTACTTGATTTTGTTACACCCAAAGTGGCCGAAATGTTGGTGAGTAGATAGAATCAGTTCGCCTATGCGCTTCTGGTATCCAAATTTGATACTGCGTCCTCGTTTCCTGATCCGATGTAAAATACTCCTCGTACATCTTCCACATTGAAAATTTCGGATCATCCTGCCGTCGGTCCTTATCCTCCGCCGAAAATGCTCAATTATTTGCCTCCCACAGGATCCTCTCTTGAATTTTCGATAATTCCTCCTCGTCCATTTCGGTCGTATTTCCATTAACTGGATAGCATTGATACCGGGTTCCACACTACCTTCCTCTTCCTTTATCCTGATTCTCGATAAATAATCGGGCAAAACGTTATCACGGCCTTCACAATATTGATGTTAAAATCAAATTGTTGAAGCCATAGTGACCATCTCAACAATCTGTCGTTATTCAAATGACTTCTCATTAAGAAAATTAGGCCTTGTGGTCCGTAATGACGGTAAATGGTCGTCCAATTAATATAGACTGTAATTTCGCGTAGCCCACACGATTCCCAAAGCTTCCTGTTCACTGGTAGTGAAACGTCGTTCACTAAGAGTCAACACACGACTTTCTAGGGCGATTATTCTCGCTTATTCTTTCGTCGAATTGGAACAGCACAGCTCCCATGGCAAATCCATTACTATCTACTTGTAGATACATTCTTTTGTCGAAATCGGGATAACTGATCAAAAATGTTTCTCAAATAGTTCTTTAATTTTTCAAACGCCTCTTGACATTTTGCATCCCACGCCCTTTTCCCTCCCTTCTTTAGCAATTCTATTATTGGTGTATAATTTCTGAAAAACCCTTTGCAGAACCGGGAATAATAATTGCACACCCCAATCAATCTTCTAACTTCCTACATTCCGAGGTCGGGAAAATTCTTAATCAATTCTTTCTTTTTATCTTGCATCGACATCCCTTGATCCGATATGACGCCCCATAAATTCTATATTCCTCCTTCCGAATTGGCATTTTCCAATATTTAATTTTAAATTATACTTCGAAAGATTTCGAATAGTTTTTTCAACTTCTTTAAATGTTCAAATATATTGGTAGAGAATAATACAATATCGTCGACGTACATGAGAGTAGTTTCTTAGTTCATCCGGTATTACATCGTCCAAATAACTGATTAAAGCCGCGCCACTGTTCTTTAATCCAAAGGCCATCCTCTGAAAACTATACGTATTGCCTTCAAATGAAAAACTGAAAAATTTTTCGATTCTGGGTGTAGTCCAATTTGCCAGTACGACGCAATAAAATCCAGTCCCGTGAATATCTGAGCTCCTTTTACCTTCCACATCATTTCATCTAATTTCGCGGTTTTTCATGACGAGCAATGGTCTTGCTATTGAGTTTCCTAGCATCAACACAAAATCTGATCTATTGTCTTTCTTACGAACTATCACTATTGGGCTTATATACGGTGTCATCGATTTTTATTATACCATCCCCAAGCATCGTGTTTATTCGTTTACGTACTTCGCTTTTATATACATGGGGATCGGATATTGTTTCAGATTAAAGGTTCCTCATCCATCAATTCAATTTTAAATTGATATCCCCTTTTCCGGCCCTTGAACTTCCAAAAATATCTCTATATTCATTGACTAACATTTCAATAGCTTCACTAGCATCTATTCCGTTTTCGTCGACGCGCCTCTGCTGCCGTGTGGATCTGGTCCTGGTCTCTTCAATTTGTTCCGCAATATCGCAAATAAAATATCTTCGCCCTCCTGGTCTTTGATCCCTAAACAATGTTGTTGCCCTTTGTCACCTCGTAACAATACACCCTGTTACCTATGTCGACCTTTGGCGTCACACATTTTAGGCCATCAATCCCAAAATAATTGGGCGAATCAAATTCTTCACTACAATTGCCGGAAACTGAATTGTGATCCCTTGAACTTCCACTTCCACCCAAATTTGCCGACTTCTCGTTTCGATGCGCCTTCCATTAGCTGTCCGAATATCCAAACTCCTGGTGGGTAGCTCATCAATTTTATTTCCTTTTCTTTAACTGCTCATACAATTTTTCCGACACTGCACAAACATTAGCACCTGTGTCAATTAAAATGTCTACAGGTATATTCCGAAATATCCCTTCAAAATTAAACACGTGCTATTCTCCGCCCGTTCGTCCGTATCTTCCTTAATAAATCTTCCGCCGATACTTCAATGCTATTCAACTCCTTAAGAACCATCACGCTCCTATTATCATCGTTCGAAATATCCTGCCCATTTACTTCGAACACTGGGAGTTTTCCTGTTCAATCGCATTAATTTCTACATGTTCCCGTTTATTGTCCTCTTTGAACCTCCGCGGATACCCGTTTTCGGTCTTTTATTTCCCATTTTAGTACTATTTCCCTGTCATCCTTTCTTTCTGAGCTATAATTTTTGGCGGTTGTAATTATTCATTGTTTTTCCTGTTCCATTGTTATTCTCGTTCCTGCTTTCATTATATTGATACCCGTTACTACGATCATAATCACTATTCAATGTCTGGTCGAATCGACTTAAACGTTCGACCAGATCCTCAGAATCAATAGGCAAGGAGTTCCACAATAAATTTTGGATATTTACAGGCAACTGACGAATAATAATTCTAATTAGTTCATTGCTGTCCATTCTGTCTTCGCATGCCTTGAATGCTGCTATTTTACGTGTGAATGTCACACATATTCTCGGCTCCACTCTTCTTATACCTTTCACTCATTAATTTGTATTTTAGATCGAACTTGTGGCTTTCGTTCCAATATCTTTTTAAGAATTTATCCTTCCATTCCTTATAATTAGTCGGTTCCGGTACTAAAGAGGTCAACCAATGATGTGCTTTGGACGACATGGCTTGTTCTACTATATGCAATTTCAATCTTTCAGGGGTATTATTTATCTTAAAATAATTTCTAATTTTGAAATAAACGACCACGGTTGTTCTTTTCACATCACCATGAAATTTTAGGTGACTTGGTATTACAAGCGCTGATGCATGCATTGGTATATTTCCTGTGAACGCATCATGAATTCGTTTTCTAACTGTTCAATCTTGTCCTTAATGTCCGACATATATTTCCCAGATTCAGATTCTTGCACCATTTTAATGTTTCTAAGTCACTCCTGTATTCGTTTTTCTAATTTACAAACCGAATTAACTAATTTAGATTCTATGTTTTCATTTTTTCGCCATGTTGAAGCGACATTGCATTTAAATTATCTACACGCGATTCGACGATTGTCAACTTTTCGCATTGTTGATCATGTAAATGTCCTAATGTCACAATGTTTTCCTGTAAATCCTTAACTTGGGAATTAATTTTGTCGCCAGATTCTTTAATTCCTCTGCATTTGGTCGACTTGATTATTAAAAGACTAATTTTACAATGAATAATGTTGAATTCAGCCGATGTATCCGCCCGTAATTGCACTATTTCCTGTGTATTTCCTGACGAAAATTCTTCAATTCTAATGACATTTCCGATGTCATTCCTTCCAATTTAGCGTTATTTTTTTCAAATTCAATATTCATATCTGAAGTGATCCCCTCTAATTTATTATTCATATCTGAAGTGATTCCATCTAATTTAGTATTATTATGCTCAAGTTTTGCGTTCATTTCTGCTAACATCTTAAGAATTAAATTATTAGGTCCATATTTTCTAACGGTGCAGCCATTATTTCCTTTTCTTTTTGGTTCAATCTCAATAATTTCACGCGAAATTTCTCCTCGGGGTTAGTATTAGCAGACCATATCATCTACATTAACATTTCCATACGCAATTTTTTGCTCCTAGTATCCATTTTGAATGCTAATACAAATTAAAATCTCTGTTAAATTATTTTAAAATCACACCAATGAAATGGTCTTGGCCCTTTCTTATAATTAATAATTAATTTCAAATGTCAATCCATAAATTCAGATTCCTTTGATCACTTTATTATAATTTATAAGATTAATTTTATCCGTGTCACCAATTGTTATAAATTATAACAAATTATGCATCACGTTGAGGCGCCATTTTGAGATATACCAAAATTTTCCTCCCTCTCTACATCTATATCTGCTAAAGATCTTAGCGTCCGGCTTGCTGGGTCAATGGGTCACGATATAATTATAATCCTTATTACCTCTATAAAGGATTATAGGATCCGCTGACTATACAGCGCAGCTGGGAATCTGAAATAGAATGTTTTATTCCTAGTTCATTACTGTTTGGATTGACTAAATGAAAATCACTTTCTTTTCTAAAGAACAAAATTCAACAAAGTTTATTTTTACTTTTTATCAAACAATTTAATGAATTGAAGTTAGGCCTTTTATCATGATCTCTTTCAATTTACAATTTTACACCGCGGTTAACTTATCTTTTCTTCGTTGATGTCCCGTAGACTTTTCAGTCGAAATATCTTTGCGGTCTTGCCGTAGTCCAAAGTTCCAACGAAATCCTCTTCTTCCCTATCCAAGCTGTTCTCAAAC
This sequence comes from Teleogryllus oceanicus, assembly GCA_964035755.1. Taxonomy (NCBI): domain Eukaryota; kingdom Metazoa; phylum Arthropoda; class Insecta; order Orthoptera; family Gryllidae; genus Teleogryllus; species Teleogryllus oceanicus. Next base: position 172,285,480 of record CAXIVR010000003.1, read on the forward strand.
TATCAAAATTACCAGTCCCGATTTCTTCCTATGACATAGTCCCGAACTTGATTACCACTCCCGACAAAGTTCCAATTTATACTTCAATATTGCTTCCACATGAAAATATCTACGAACAGTTCAGAAGGGGTTTCAGAGCAGAATGAAATCTTCCTGCATGATTCATCCCCCGAAGACTTCGTATTAAACTACCTTCATTTTTTCATAACATTTGACCGTCTAAACTTCTCCGCCCAATCCCAAAGTTTCTACTTTCGGCATCAACCCATCTCTAATGCATTTAGAAAAACAAAAACTACATTGTTTATTCACGGTCGTTGCTATGCTCTAGCTCTCGTGATATTTCGTAATGCATGTTCCACCATATTGTCTCCAAATAAATGTTAATTTATTTTAACGTGACATATCGGTATGTCACAATATGCTACTTAAATTTTGAATTTTTGAAAGGGAGAAAAAAAACAAAAACCATATAATAGCAATAAATTTTGGCTCTTATTACTTCCTGCCGCGACAACATGGAAACGATAATTTGAATAAATGTATTTCCCACTGAATTCTAGAAGACGTGCACAGAAATGAAGTTACATTTATGTCCAGAAGCAAAACAAGGCCATCTCAGCATTTGCTCAATGGATAGGGAAACTGGACGAAAAACCTGATCGAGATGGGGGTCATTGACCCGGAAGCTGTAGTACAATAGTTGTTACAGGTTGTTTATACTCATTTATACAGTCCAAATGGTAAATAATGCATTATGTATCATTGTTAAAATTAATGTTCCTTTTCTTGTGATGCTCAGTATAGTCTCTAATTGTATAGAAACAGTTATGCAGCAGAAACGATTTCACTTGGGATTTAAACTTTTCTATTGAATTTAATCGTTTAATGTCATCTGGCAAAGTGTTGTAAAATAATGTACATGTATTGTATGTGAATTTTTTGTAATGAGCTGTTGATACTGTCACCTGATGAATATGATTTCTACGTCGAGTGTTATAGTAATAGACTTCGGCATTTTCTGAAAATATATTCCCGCCCTTGAGCAAGTCATTTTTTACAAAAACCACTGATTCGTAAATAAAAAGACACGGTAATAAAAAGACATGGATAAGACACGGACACCGTGTTTTATCTTTAAACCTCGAACTCTCATTGCGTAGCTATCTTAAACGTAAGTTTAATCTTCAGTCACTAATTGTTTACTAGATAAATCTTTGAAGGCAGAGGTAGTGGATCTACCAAATAGGAAAGAAAGCATGAGAATAATTATGCGAGGAAAATTGTGAATTGCTGATCGCTCACGATTGCGATGTCACTGTTGCTCGAACACGGTTGCGAATGGGTCAGCGAGGAAGAAAACGTCGCAAATTCAAATCATGTTTAAATCATGTTTTCAAACCCTGTGACATAGAAGCTATCCAACTACAATCGTAATACCAGCTTCAGGCTACCAGCTTGAGTCTGGTATAACAGACGTATGTTGATCCTTTGCCTTTTATATATATATATATATATATATATATATATATATATATATATATATATATATATATACGTAGTTAACTTCTCATAAGTCTCATACGTAGTCCACCTTAACAGTGATACCATTCCTAATAACCTCTCTCTATTGACCTCAAATTTCCATCACTACTACCATAAAGTGGAATTTCCCGGCAAACCACATTTGTGGTTGCATGAACAGGAAAGGGCAGTGCACGAAACGTAAGTTATTTAGTGCCTTATTTTACGTGACGAGACTTCCAGACCGCTCTTCCGTGTGATCACGTCAATTTCGCTACGCTCTTTCACCATTTAGCGGAGGAAGGAGGTATTATCCTGGGCGACGAAACAGGCGATTTGAATTGTGCTTCTTTTAGGCTTGATGATCTTTTTTTCAAGAATCAAATCTACTACATGGGAGTGTTGCTTTACTTCACCTCCGAAACTTAAGCACCCTTACCGTGCTTAGCATTGTAATATGACAAAACGTATCGTCGTTATCATGCTATAGATTGGTACAACGCTTTTAGATCTTTATTGGATTGTTTTTGGTCTTTATTGAAACGCTCGTTGCCGCACACTGTTACGATTTAGAGCGCCGTGAAAGCTTAGAAGCCACAGGTGACTGGTGTATATCGAAGTGATGACAGTCGGCGTCGAGAAGCTATCCGCGCAACCAGCCCTATCAGCGCCTCCAGAAGGGGAGTCGATAGTCATTTATGTTGTATGGACGCAAGCGCGCTCTGTCGATGACTAGCGACCGCAAAGTGGATGCGCTCTATGCAGAGCCTTTGATCTGCGCGAGGCGCCCCTGCAAAAACTCACGGGCTGCCGCCACGGTCGGTAACGCCACCTCCATCTCCATTTTCACCTCCATCTCCACCGTCACTTCCACTTCCAACGCTATCGCCACTTCACCGCTACCGCCCTTCCCCTTGCATCTTACCCCTCTCCCTCCATAACTACTTTGGCCGCAACCTCCACCCCCCCCAACGCCACGCCACCGCCAATGGTCCGCCCCCCCCACCCCCCCCTCCCCGCACCCCCGGCCACGCACCCCGTGCCCACACATCACCCCTGCCCCTGCACCACCCTCGTCCACGCACCACCGTGCCCACGCACCACCCTCATCCACGCACCCCTGCCCACGCACCCCTGCCCACGCACCACCGTGCCCACGCACCTCCCTGCCCACGCACCACCCTGCCCACTCACCACCTGCCCACGCACACCTGCCACGCATACCCTGCCCACGCACCACCTACCCACGCACCACCCTGCTCAGGCACAATGCTGCCTACGTCTTGCACTCTACGAACTTCAACCTTTACCCCTTACCGGCCGCTCTGCACCTTCCATCCTCTACCCCTACCGGCTGACATATCTCATGGAAGTTGTCAGCGGTGGTAATTCCAGGGCCTCTGACCGGCAGGCTTTAGGGTTCCAGTCCCGGCAGAGGCGGATTTTCGACTCTATGAGAATTATACCAGCGATTACCGTTTTACGTGATTTCTAACACTAATACTTGGAGAATACCTTCTGTTCTGTGTATTTGCCTCCTGCTCTCTCCTTATACACACACATACACAAATTTACATTTAAGTGCACTACACTATCACGCATGACGGGAGACCAGCCAGGTGCTTTAACACATTGAGGTCTTGGTCTCAGCGCTATTTTACACCATAGGTCGTAAGATTATAGGGTATATTTCAGGGGTCGTATATTCGAAAACAATAAACATAGAAGCAAGATTCTTTTTTTTATTTTAAAGAAACAATCTTGTACTCTTATGTGAAGTTCCACATTTTATCTTTACGATAGTTCTTTAAAAGATGTTTTAATATAAATAACATTACAAATTGAATTCAAAAAACTTAAAAATGTTTATTTTACTTAAATTGTTAAAATTATGTTAATATTAGAACATTATACATATAATTACATAAGTGTTTATTGCAATAAAAAAGAAAACATTACCTTTTATTCACAGTAATAGACTTTGACCTTTACTTTTTGAAGGGAGCTCCTTTGGCGTAGCGGGGCCGGTAGCTCAGTGCATCAGCTGATGTCACTGCACCGCCTCTGACCGGGAGGTCCAAGGTTCGAGTCCTGATGGCGGCACGATTTTCCACACTAGTTTTTCAGCTAGGTCGAATTCAGTCACTGTCTGGAGGAGAATTCTAGCGGCCGGCGGATCTGATCGGCAGTTTTCCTGGTCCTATCCTCTCCCCTTACACATACACTTACACTAACATGCACGACACTACTACATATTCCGGGGAGACCGGTCGGCTTAGAGCTTGTCCCGACTGGGGTGGGTGAGTCTTGGTTAGATGGACACTAGCCGACGGTACGTCGCCGCCGGATCTCGCCATCCAGCGGGGGAGGATCACTGCCATCTCCCGAGAAAAAAACATGCACTACACTAACGGGACTAATGACCACAGTAGTTGACGGCCCCGGAACCACGAAAAAATCAATCAATCAATTAATCCTTAGGCGTCCCTGCAGAAGGCATGAACGTTCGTGTATTCCAAATCTCTCAAAACCACTTAAATGACAGCAAACGAAATATGGATGTTTTAGGTTATTTATTGATGTGCAAAATTTCATGAATAGTCAGCAAACGGGAAAAGGGATTGATAGAAGCAGATTTACAGTATGAATCGCGCGCCCGTAGATTCCATGAGCGTCGTAATTTAAAGCGACATGTCGGCGCCCGTATATTCTGCAGGCAGCGAGCTCAGTGTGCTAGGCTTGTTCCAGGAGGGGTGAAATCCCGTAAGTGGACGCGCAGGTGAGTACTGTATCTTACATTCCTGCGGCGCGTCAACTGGTCGGTCATTAGTCCCGTTAGTGTATTGCATGTTTTTTTCGCGGGAGATGGCGGTGATCTTGCTCCGCTGGATGGCGCCGACCTACCGTCGGCTAGTGGGGTTTCCTCTAACCAGGACTCTTCCACCAGCGGGGCACCGCCCCAGCCGGAACAAGCTCTAAGCTCCCAACCGATCTCCCGGAATATGTGGTAGTGTAGTGCATGTTGGTGTAAGTGTGTGTGTGTGTAAGGAGATATGATAGGACAAGGAAGAGGATGGACAGATAGCACGCGGTCCGTGGCTCGTTTGGTAGGGTACTGCTCCGGTATTCGCCTGGTGTTGATCGGAAAAACCACGGAAAACTACCGATCAGAGCAGCCGGCCGCTAGAATTCTCCTCCAGACAGCGACTGAATTCGACCTAGCTGAAAAGCTAGTGTCTAAAATTCTGCTACCGTCAGGACTCGAACCTAGGACCTCCCGGACAGAAGTGCTGCAGTGACATCAGTTGATGCACTGAGATATCGCTCCCGGTGCTACCTCCAGAGATAATACATTCATTACATAGATGTTGTTCCACCAGGAATCGAAAAACAGTAAATCATCATCCTCCATCTTTTATTCGCTTCCCTCTGACCGAAACCGCTGATACCCTCCTTCCTTCACTTTTATTTTTAATTTTCTGTTCGTCGTCCTGCGCGATGCGTCCGAAATAATCTGTTCTCAACCCTCTGAAGTCCAGCCACAAGGATTCTGATGCATGAAAAATTTTGAAATTCCCCCTCCCCCAGCGGTTCTGTATGTTTTCTGAGGTGCTGAATTGTAATTTAATGTTTGCCACTTCAAAAATGTCGGCTTCACAGAGAAAATTCTTAAAAATGCTCACTTTTTTCAGTTTTTCATTTAAATCTCTAAAACTATACGTTTTTTGAAAAGACATTCTTCTTTACAAATTAAAGTCGATAAAATTTCCTACAAAATTCAACAATTAAGTTTAATTATCAGATACATTTCTTTGGCGCTAAAGTGCCCAGAAAAAACGGTGACTTATAGCGCTCTGGTCAAAACCTCTGGAGAATAGCTCTCTCCCTCGCTCCTATTTCGCGGCGGCGCCCTGGATTCACTGAATAGTGCTTGAAAACAAGTGAATCGCTAACTGCAGAAAGGAAATTAGTTCGCGTTTCCTAACTTAACAGAAGAAAAAAAGTTGAATAAAAACCCGTTTTAAGGAAAAGTTTTCTTTACGTTGTATTGTTGCATACGAAGGCACAGACTTATGCTATCGATTGTCCAAGTTTCCTTTCAGTACTACACAAAGCATTGACCTATTCACAGACGCACCCTTTGCGAATAAAAAATGTAAAATTGCTTTCCTGCAGTTGGCCTGCGATTCATGCTATTGTGAACGAACTGTTGGTCAAATGGTAATCACTTGGATACTCTTGGAATCAGTAGAGTCCTATTTACTCGCGCGAAGTGTCAGCAAAAGTCAGCCTCCTCAGGTAACCAAATTCCCGCTCTGTGGCCCGCCCGCCGTCGTCAGGGTCCGGAGGGGGCAGGTGCCTGGCCGCTCGGCCGGGCGCTGCGTAAACGGCGCGCGGAGCGGCGCGGCGGCGTCGGCGTCTGCTGCTGCTTGAAATTCTGCGGAGGTCGGTCGACAGGGCCGGCCGGCTGGGGCTTTCTGTCTCTCCGCAAGTAATTAGCCTCAGACCGCCCTGTCAGCCTTCGGAGATGGCGGCGCGCAGTGGAGCCAAGAAAGACGGCAGGACCCTTGCTAGACGCTAAGAGGGGAGGAGGAGAACTCGAGGGACCTGTGGTAGGAGTGGGGGCGTCCAGATGGGAGTGCGGCAGCTGGGGCAGCATGCTGCAGGTTCCGACTCAGTTGGGGCCGTGATTTTCTTTTTCATTCAAATAAATAAAAAAATATACTATAAACCCTCGTTGCCACGATCTCGCTTAACACGAATTTCGTCGTAATACGAACACAACTTTGGTCCCGAAAACAGTAATACGAATTACAGTAATACGAATATAATACTCGGATATCACGAATTTTTAAAACACGAACTCCGATTATTTCAATCCCTTGGAATTCGTGTTAATGAGGGTTTACTATTATCTCTATTACTAACTTCCAAAGCGCTTTAAAATAAAAACAATATGAACGTCTCCTGGATTTTGGGACATGTTTATGGCGTTGTTAGATATTCAAGAACGTGGGAAAAACACAAAAAATAAAATATGTCGATTTTGACTGAACAGATGCAAGTATTTAATTTTCTTCGACTATTCTAAAACTAGGCGTACCAACTGATTTCTCTAAATCAATACGTCACTGCTTATGACACAAATGACATCATGAGACAGAGAGGTTGCAAAGAAGATTTCTCTCCTCATTAAATATTTTTTATTCGTGTTGCCTTACGGAACAGCAATGCTTTTGATATTCTTTCTACTGTTGTATTACGAGTATGCATATATGAATTTTGAAGAAAAAATCTAAATCTAAATCTGTTTCCCCCCCAGGGCCAACATCAACCTGTACCCCTCGCCCCGCCTGGCATTACATCCACTTTCTGCTCTCTCTCCCTCTCTCCCTCCCTCCCCCTCTCTCTCTCCCTCTCTCTATATATATACAGAGAGAGAGAGAGAGAGAGAGAAGGACGCCCCCTCCCCCCTCCCGCGATTAAATTATGAAGTGTGTTTTGTTTAAATCTTCAATGCATTGCAAAAGTGTTTTTATAACAAGAGTTTTTATTTTTTTAATCGTGAATTCATTGCGCGCTATTTTTGTGGATAACCATTTTGTATGGTATTGTTCATCAGCATTTTTGGTGCTGCTGCCCACTAGTTTACTTCTGAATCAAAATAACCTCCACAAGTTATTTCTGTTCCAAGTAAGAATAAAATATATTTATGCGAGGGAAACGGAACTTTTATTTCAGAGCCCTCTCATGGTTCTTCTACCCCAGGCCTTTAGTTTTTCCTGAGCGCACCTGGGTAAATCACGGTGTATGAATAATGTAAAATCACTCAATTTACTTAGCAAGAATTTCATTTGAATTGAAATTTGTTGGAAACAAATGTGAGGAATGTTTGTTTCAGCTTGAAGTTGCTTACGGATCAAACCAACCAAACCACGAAACGAAAAAAATGCCAGTATATACAAACTTAAAAGATTACTTCGAAATATTATCCACAACCAACCCATTAACATCGTCAGAGTTTGTTACAGAGTTGCTATAGAATGTTTATAACTCTCTAGAAGATGGATATTCATTGTATTCCTTAGGGACAAGTATTCAACTGATTGTATTGGATGGAATTATGTATGCATGAATTGAATTTGGCACATTGGCTCGACTGTCCGACTTTGCGTGTGTGAAGCTAAGTGCGGAATAACTGAACAAACGAAGATTGTTCTACGAGGGCAAACCAATAAATAAGTCGCAAAACGGAATTGAGACAAAAATAATCAAAGTAACCTTCTGACATTTATTTCACTTTTCCACATAATCACCTTGTACATTCATGCACTTATCCCATCTCATTACAAATTCTTGAAACCCAGCAGCAAAAAAGTATTTTAGTTGTTGTCGCAGCCAACATGTAATTTCATAGATTACGGCATCATCTGTATGAAATTGACGGCCACCTAAATGATTTTTTATGGATCCAAACAGATAAAAATCGCTGAGGGATAAGCCAGGGATGTACGGTGGATGTTCCAAGCGTTCCCAATGAAATGCCCGTAACAGCTGCTGAGTTGGTATTGCGGTATGAGGGCGGGCATTGTCATCCAGAAGAATCACACCCTTTGACAGGAGTCCAGGTCGCTTGCGGCGAATGGCCTGTCGGAGTTCCTGCAGAGTGATGCAGTACCACGCGGCATTCACAGTTTCACCATGAGGCTGGAATTTCTGCAGTATGTTTCCCCGCACGTCCCGAAACACGGCGAGCAAAACCTTGCGGGCCGATCGTCTTGAACCTTTTTCTTGTTAGGGAGGCGGTATGTTTCCATTCCCTAGACGAACGTTTGGATTCTGGTTGAAAGTGGTGAACCCACAACTCGTCCCTTTAACAGTTCGTGCCATGAAGTCCTCTCGTTCCTCTGCGTACCCAGTGAGATACTGCAAGGACAGACCCATTCTGTTCAGTTTGTGTTGCTCAGTCAATTGGCGGGGCACCCACCGTGCAAAAACTTTACGAAACGGCAATTGTTCATGCACGATGTTCCATGCGAACAGCCTACAGCACGCGCTATGTCATCAATCTTCACACGCCGGTCATTACGAATGAGTTGATCCACACGCTGCAATGTGGTTGCAGTTGACACCTCCGCGGGACGACCAGGACGCTTCCCATCTCTGATGCTTTTCCTTCCACGGTTGAACGTCTGGACCCAATTGAGCACAGCTTTACGTGAGAAACATTTGTCGCCATAGACCGGGTGCATTTCACGATGCACTTTTTCTGTGGACGCACAACTGCACGATGCTTTACGTTATGACTACGTTATGACGTTACGACATTTTACGTTACTTACGAAATTGCAATGATCGTAGTAACTAACGGTGATGCTACGCATAACTAAGGAAACAAGGTGTGAATTGACTATGAAAATACATTCACACCTTGTTTCATTAGTTATGCGTAGCACATCACCGTTATCTACTACGATCATTGCAATTTCGTAAGTAACGTAAAATGTCAGTTATCACAAGTTCCGCCCGAATGCCTCAATTGTAATTATGTAAATGTAAATATTTAACTGGTTAGGCGGAAGAGTTGGACTTACGGCCTGAGCCTCGCCAGAAATAGAGACATTATTATTATTATTATTATTATTATTATTATTATTATTATTATTATTATTATTATTATTATTATTATTATTGTCGCGGCTGTGTAACACCTTTGAAGAGCGCGCCTAGGAAGCAGCGCTCAGCGGCGGTCAAGGGAGTCAACGGAGGCGGCGGAGCAAGAAAACGCCGCCCAATCCCGGGAGACGAGCTGGCCGGAGAGCCAGCAGCGGATCAGCGAGTCTCCAGCGCCGCCCGCTTTAAGAGCGGGCGCCGCCAGCCAAACAGACAGTGCGACAGTGTTTGGCAGTCAAGTGTAGTTACTAGGAGATTAGTACGTTGGGAAAGTGATCGTTGGCCCGGCAAAGTTATTGATTAATTCTGTGTTACTTATCGGTGGAACTTAGTTTGTTTTTTGGTACATCTCCTGGACTTTTGGTTTTGTGATTTTGGCAATTGTTTTTTGGTACATTCTTGTGATTTTGGAAGTTGCCTACTGTACTGGCTGCATTGTCAATAAATTTGTGTTTATATAAAGCGTGCATTATTCTGAACATAACAATTATTATTATTATTATTATTATTATTATTATTAGGTTCTTCTCGTGTACACTCGTGCAACACATGTGCCATCGTGTGGCGTGGTCCTAACAGCCCAGGACTGACAGAGTGCCTGCGAGATGTCGTACGACAAGCATACATATGATGCCATCTGCTGTCGAAATGTCAAATGGTATACGGCACTCACATATTTGCAACTCATTTATTGACTTGCCTTCCTATATTTGATTTCCATTAATAGAAATTCTTCTTTACAATGAAGGTAATTATAATAATAAAAATAAAGTTTAAAAAATTCTACCAGGCATTTTTCAGAGATATTTACTCACTAGTTATTTTATTATTCACACTTTGTCTACTTTTTCTTCTCTTTATTTGTTTCACACTTATTCCGAAAAAACTACCATTTTGTGCAAGCAGGAAACTTCCACGTACACAGAGTGAGTTTTTCAGATGAAGAAAAACACTATCGTGTTTCTCATATTACTAGCAGTAAATAATTCATGTATTATTTTGGACGCAAATGCGCTGATTTTCGAAAAACGTGTTTTTTCTAATTTTTCGATTTCATTATATTCGAAATTGTAGACAATGAACTTCAAGTGACTGCTAGTGTTTGTACATCTTAGTCGGTAGCGTAGTCTCTTTAAGCGATATTATTGGTTATACCAAACATTTTGCTATAAATGGTGTACTAATATCCTGATTACATCAAAAATTTACTGACTCACATGAAACGTTTCCATAAAGAAATATTGTGGCGGGGTCCTAAACGTAGAATCCAGAGTACGGTGAAATTAAATGATTCCTTAGTAGCAAAACAAGCTTCTGTGTTCATTTCGTAAAACGGAGGATGAGAGATCTTATAACTGATATTTCAACTGCTAGTTTTCCTAGAAATGTCGTTTGCTCATTGTAAGCAATGTTATGTTTTTTTGTATGATATTTCATGAGACCGATGATTTTACTTCTTATATACGATTGTGCATAGTACTAGGTGTCGTTGAAAACGGTTTTGACAGTAATTACAAATGTGTATGTAGTTACAAGACTATAAGCAGTGTTGTGTACTGTGACATACCAATATGTGGGACATTGTATGGCGTAACATTTATTGTTAACAGGGTGAATGGTAAGGATAGACATATGCAAATATTGCGACATAGCAACGGTAGACGAGTTGTCGTCAAGGTCAACAAACTTCATCGTCTTGAACCACGGGGCGCGCCTAGTTGATAAAGTAAACTCTTTGGGGATTGGCCGAGAAAGCAATGACAGTCTGGGGCGCGGCTAGTTGAATTTGTAAGTAATTGAGGGATGGGCTAGGCATGGATTTTTTTCTGACAAGAAACAGTACAAAGATGAACCGAGTTTTGAAGGGCTGAAAGAGGGAAATATGGATTCATTGCGACTTATGCCGTGGTGCTGTACGAATCGTGTATAGACAATTGATGTTGGGAGTTTAACAATTTACTTTAGAGCGTATGATTGTCGCACTTAGAATATTGATGGAAGGTGCGGAATTTGGAACTTCGAAATATTTCGAGTGCAGCAGCTAGAATTGTGAATTTAGGTGAATTTGTCGGCAACAGGACTGGGTGTATTTGATGCAGATAATAGTTTGCTGAACTTTAATATTTTGAGTATACGCGTAGAAAGAACTGGGAACTTTTAAAAGGAAAATTAATTAAGTCTTATCAACTTATGAGGTAGTGAGGATCAGTGACTACAATACACTTGTGCCAGAACGGAAGAAAAGAAGATGGTATTTTGACCTGGAGCCATCGACACCGGGAAAGATTGAAAATGGTTCTACGCGGCGACATCGGTCAAGAGCATGCGAAGACGGGTACTGCAATATAAGATTTGAGACTAGTCATGACCGAAAGTTTCGTATTGTTACCAATGAAAATTGAATAAACTTACAAGTCTCTGTGAATAGAAAAGATGATTTTCATTTAGCCAATTCCAGCAAATGAGTAGCTAGAAATGTATATTTGCTTCTCAGATTCCTCGGCCATTCTGTACAGACGGCAGATCGAATAATCGGCTATTAGCAGTCAATAGCGATTATTTCTTATAAGACTCATCGACCTAGTTAGCCGGATATTAATTTAATGGAAATAGCAGTTGGAGATTGATTTTAATAATTGAATTAACGTATTATTTTCCTGGAGCCCGTATTCTTTTATAAATTGGGAACGGGTTACGTTGAATTAATATTAGAAAGGCAGAGGATATATTTAATTTAAAAATCAAATCGGACAGTTTGTTTCAGTACTAGGAAGTATAATACTGGTATTTGGTAACAGCGAGTGCACTCCAACATCCACTACTGATGACTATCTGATAGGTTATGGTTCTGGCGGTCTAAAATCGGGCTTGATCACATTTCAGAGCAGTTATAATTTGAACCCAAATTAAGTATACTCATAAATGTGGGTTTTACTTCGTTTTTATTTTCAAAACTAGTGGAATTTGTCTTCGGCAACTCGCAAAACTATTTTAAGAGCCTCTACTCTTTGTTCATTGATTGATTATTGATTGAATTAGTGATTCCGGGGGTCAACTGATAAGAATATTAGTCCCATACCAGTAGTGCATGTGTTCTCGCAGGAGGTGGCTGTGATCCCCCGCAAGATGGCGAGAACCGGCACCGACCAATTCCGATTGATTGATTGATTGATTTTTTCATGTTTCCGGGCGCGCGAACTGCTTTGGTATGTTAGTACATGTATTTTTCTCGGGAGATGACAGTAATCTTCCTCCGCTGGATGTCGAGATCCAACGCCGACCTACCGTCAGCTAGTGGGGTTTCCCCCTAACCAGAACTCTCCCACCAGCAGGGCACCGCCCCAGTCGGGACAAGCTCTACGTTTCCGACCGGTCTCCCGGAATATGTGGTAGTGTAGTGCATGTTAGTGTAAGTTTGTGTGTAAAGGGAGAGGATATGACAAGGAAGAGGAAGGACAGATCGCGCGTGGTCCGTGGCAGATTTGGTAGGGTACTGCTCCGGCATTTGCCTAGTGTTGATCGGAGAAACCACGGAAAACTACCGCTCAGAGCAGTCGACCGCTAGAATTCTCCAGACAGCGACTAAATTCAAACTAGCTGAAAAGCTAGCGGAAGCGGGGAGCGGAGGCGGGGAGCGGAGGCGGGGAACGGAGGCGGGGAGCGGAGGCGGGGAGCGGAGGCGGGGAGCGGAGAGGCGGGGAGCGGAGAGGGGGGGAGAGGAGAGGCGGGGAGAGAGAGGCGGGGAGAGAGAGGCGGGAGAGGAGGCGGGAGAGGAGAGGCGGGGGCGGGGTCCGAGAGGCGGGGAGCTCAAACTAGCTGAAAAGCTAGCGGAAGCGGGGAGCGGAGGCGGGGAGCGGAGGCGGGGAACGGAGGCGGGGAGCGGAGGCGGGGAGCGGAGGCGGGGAGAGGAGAGGCGGGGAGAGGAGAGGCGGGGAGAGGAGGAGGCGGGAGAGGAGGAGGCGGGAGAGGGAGGCGGGGAGAGGAGAGGCGGGGAGAGGAGGGACGTGGAGAGGAGGGGCGTGGAGAGGAGAGGCGGGGAGAGGAGAGGCGGGGAGGGGAGAGGCGGGGAGGGGAGAGGGGGAGGAGAGAGGCGGGAGCGGAGAGGCGGGGAGCGGAGAGGCGGGAGCGGAGGCGGGAGCGGAGAGGCGGAGCGGAGGCGGGGAGCGGAGGCGGGGAGCGGAGGCGGGAGCGGAGAGGCGGGAGCGGAGAGGCGGGAGCGGAGAGGCGGGGAGCGGAGAGGCGGGGAGAGGAGAGGCGGGGAGAGGAGAGGCGGGGAGAGGAGAGAGGGGGAGAGGAGAGGCGGGGAGAAGAGAGGCGGAAATCGTTGGTATCAGTGGCAGGGTGAGGCTATGGGTGGAGGTGGAGGCGACGGCCTAGAGAGGTGCTGTAGAGGGCGGGAGTGGAAAGGCCCACCCAAGCGGGCGGGAGGCTCCCAGCCGTCACCGCAGGGCGCTTGCGGCGACGACCTGAATGCGGATTACTGCGCGGCTGGCGCTGCGAGGCAGACCGGAAATGACGCGGTCTTCTCCGTTCAGCCCCTCCCACTTCCTTCGCGCCTCCCTCTTTCGCCCCCGACGCCTCCGTCACCCTCGACGGCAAGTTCGCCGAAGTTCATGTCCTCCGGGGCAGGGACAGACCTCTAGTCTAGGCGGACTTGAGACAGTAGTTCTGACGGGCAGGCTATAACTAATCTCTTGAAAACTATGTAAATGGATTGGGTGTCAACTACCTGACAATGAAGTTAAGACGCTGCGTGTTCGGAATATAAACACAGACGTGAGTGTTTAAACATTTGCATGTTTCTTCTATTTTATGTCTCCCAAAATAAATAACGCCATTTTAATCTTCTAACACATTTTCATTTGTTTTTTCATTGCGACTATATTCTCTGTTCAGCCATGTGATCGAGTTTTTGATACTCTTTGATGCCACGCTAAGTTAAGGGGCGCATGGTCAGTGATGAACAATAGAAATTATTCAAATTTTTTCTCAATCATTGGCTAACTTGTCCTTGACATGTGTTACTCTCTAATATTCTTGTCATTCCACCAGCGTGGGAACAGTCTCGTGATATCAATATATTTATGTTGCTAGACAATCAGAAAACCACTTCAAAACTTCCATTTTAGGAATATTATTTATATACATAATTCTATGACTAAAATTTAGTTTATTGCGGATTTATTTAAATGTATAATGAAAGGAAATCTCTTTGTAATTAGGCATTTATGTCCTGTCTGTTTATGTAACTTTGATACTCTTTGATGCCACGCTGATGCCACGCGTTTGGATTTTTGGCTTGATTTGTTTCAAGTCTTACAATATTATTTTTAGTAACGCTAATGGGACGCTGTAAATCCCACGTGAACACTATCTCAAATCTCCAACTGCACACAAAGAACTAACACTTTGAACCATTAACAACAGAAACTCCAGCCCATATCAGGCGGAACTAATTGTGCTAAAATACACGTACTTTCTCGCCCGTATTTTCATGCAAAATTACGGGAAAAGTACTCAAATTTTCAAAACATTGTAGATGACCTTATTTCAAAATTTGGGTTTAGGGAATGGGTTTTATTAAAGAAAAAATCTATATCTTTAATATTTTAGTTGTAGGAAGACTCCCAAAATATTTTGTACTTTTGCAATTTTTGAAAAATCAGAATTTACAACGAAGATGAGACATCCTTCACACTGTCCAACAACAAAATTTAATCAAAAATGCAGGTATTTTCTTTTGAAAATTTTGAAAATGTCCCTCGTACTCCCAAAACGTAAAGTAACTCCCAAAATGAAAAAATTGGTTTCAAATTCAGGGAGCGCGACGTCAGTCATATCTATTTGGAAATATCAGTTTTGGAGACAATCGACTAAACGGTTTAACTGCTAGCGTTGTTCACAGGACGGACTGATAGACAAGACGGACAGACAAATGGGAGTTTTTATTATATTATGGAGAGATTTTAAAGGCAGTTGTGGCTTATAACATGCGAGTGTATCGAACTAACGTAAAATATTGAATAATAAAACGTTTAACACGCATTTTGTACGAGTTGCTACATAAATTACGCCAAATATTGTTTAGGGAATAATTCAAAGTGATTTGCAACTAGCCCAACTCTTTTAACTAAATATACAATAAGTATACATCTATACTGTGGTAAATATATTCACTGTAGATCAAAATTATCATCAAAGCTCCAAGTTGGGACTTCTTTAATCCATTATGGTGTTATTTCTGCGAAAATAAATATATAATTGGCCGATGTGTTGGAATTAATTAGCAGTGCAACGAATACGAGGATAGTAAACCGTTCTTCACGATATGAATCACTCTCCACATTTACGTGACGAAATTGGCTGCCGAACGATTATGAACATGTACGATAATGTATTAACACTGTGCAATCTGAGACACTTTAGTTGCCTGAGGAAGATAATGTGCCCGAAATTACGGAACAGTAAGTTTGGGGCACTTTTACTGTTTCCACCGCGTCATATCTTATTACAATGAAGTTCTCTCCTTTGAGCCGCCGAATTCTATGGCTCTTACCGCATGTATCTTGCCATTGTGCATCCGTTTGGCCCCCATGGGACTCTTCCAGTGGCGGCTCACTGTTATTCCATAAAGGCGTGACCGTTTCTTTTCTTTCTCCCTTCCTCCCATTTTCTTTCCCCATCTCACTCTCTCCCACTTTCTTTTTCTCTTCTCTCTCTTACACACACACAAACGCATATGCAGAGGCATACATTGCATGCATGCATTTACATTCATTTACATAAATAATGACAGTTAAACACAAATCATATTAAGAAGTTTGATAGCATGCCAAATAGTATCTTTCCGCTGTTTCTTTTCAACAATTTTTCCTGTGACTTTTTCATTAAAGTCGTTGATTTATTGCGTTTAATTGTTTTAACGCTATTCATTGTTAGTTACACAAACACCCTTTTCAGGAAAGCTCTCTGACTTGTGTTTTTCAAAACATATTGAAACGTAACCTAATACCTATGTTAACAAAACACTCTTGGGTTTTGAATACTTCGGAATAGTTTTGTAATTGCAGTTCTCTTGAAAACACAAGAAAATACGCAATTCAATCAACATTTTTATGAAAACCACTCTGCACAGCAATGCGTTTGCGTTTCGCGCGCCAGCGCGAGAGCTCATTTAAGTGGAAATATATCTCACATTTTCTGCGTTCAATGTCACACTTACTTCTCTTAACTTGTGGTGGTATAGAATGGCACAGACTTTCTCGTAGCAAATGTTTCTAAATTCTATAGTGTGTACTGTCTTTACGATCTTGCCCTATCCTCATTCCAGCTGCCATCTGTCGTCACCCAAAGAAATTTTTTTGACATTTTTTCAGCTTTTCGCTTTCTTAACCATTTGGTTAACCCCAAGTGGAACCGAATTATTACTTCAAGAATATTAAAGAACAGTAAAACCTCGTCCTGAATACAAATTTTCCTTGAAACATTTGAAGCTGTTTCTGAAAAAATTGCGACTAAGCATTACTATAAATGCAAACTGTGATGCTCTTTTTCACGGGAGTCTATTCAGTTTTCGAAAAACTTTATTTGAAGTCATTTAGAGGTTAATTTAGCAACTGGATTTAACTACTTGTCCGTTATCAGCGCCCGGCAATAATTTTTTTCTGCCAAGAACCCGCAGTTTTTCGCGCAGCATTACATAACTTTCTCTATACTACGTATATTACTCCATATATACGCACGTATAGGATAATGTAAAAATAATTGGGCTAGCCGAGCGTTATATCTTCGAGATATATCAAAGCACTCGCAAAGATCGCCACTGCGCCGACGCAATAGTGCTTACATCGGCGGCGGAGTGCTCCATCCGTCCATAAGCCACCGTTGTCCTCCCTCTTTCCACTCCACCCCCGCAACAGCCGACGACACTGTTCTCTTGTTCGCATTTCCCGAGTGTGCGCTAGCCTGCTGTCACGAAGGGCATTGGCAGCGGAGTAGCAATCTCAGCTTCCGAACGGCGCGTGTTTTGAAATACGATTTTTCGGAAACGCTCTGAGAGAATTCCCCTCTTGTTAAGAGATGTTTAACATTCCGTCACTCGCGCGGCCATTCGTAACACCAGTACTCGCGCGTTGAACTCCGTCCAACACAACTATTAAGAAGTTTATTTTTCTCATTAACATCATTAATACATTTTTCTTATATATCTGTGTTTATATTATTATTGAATATACCATGGAAAGATACGTAAATAATTAGTTGCAAACCATTTTGAAGATTTTAATGTTTCCGTCACTCGTGCGGCCATTCGTAGCACGAACACTCGCGCGTTGGACTACGTCCAACGCCCGCATTATTTAGTTATAACTGTGGTATCCCCCCAATCAGAGAACGAGACGGAGTTACGCTCCGCCGCGCCGTTCAGTTCCCGCAGGGCGCTCCCGTTCAGTTACCGCTTCGCCTAAGCGACCACCGCCGCACTCGCTACACGCCCTATGGAGGCGTAACCTGCTGCGTGCTACAAGAGGACTACAGGCCGCCCCGGCGCTTGCTACCGTCACCTGACGTATCCGCCGGGCGATCAGCACCGACCTCGGGGGCTACTGCCGCCCTCGCTATACGCCCTATCGAGGCGTAATCTACTGCGCGCTACAAGAGGACTACAGGCTGCCCCGGCGCTTGCTACCGTCCCGCCTCGGTGGCCACTGCCGCTACACTCCCGACCGCGGCGTACCCGCCGCGCGCTACTAGGAGACTCGAGGCTACTGCGGCCACTATCGTGTAACGACGCTTATCGCCATAGCTGGCGATAAGGCTCGGCAAGGCAAGAAGGCCGTTAAGAATTATTGTATAGTATTTGTTATGTTGTTCTGTGTATTAATTATTGGTGATAGTAAATGCTTATTAAACATTGACTGTTTAACTTAATTTGCATCCTGCAAATACAACAATAACATCTATGGGTTTGCACACTAACGAAGAAAAATGCATAAACACAACATTTAAAATATTAAACTTTCTCATATTACAGAAAAATATCATTTTTATCAATTATATAAAAACACCGTTCTATACGCCAGTACCCGCATGTTGGATACTATCAAACAAGCACTAAGATTTCACTTCAGGGTATGGCGAAACTATGCATAATAGAGATAAGAAATTTATCGACATCCTCCCCAGATACCATTCGATGAATAGAAGCATTGTTTTTGTACGTGGCAGGCTAACATTCCTTTCTTAACAAGAAAAGAAACTTCTGCTTGACTCTATCCAACAGCGCGAGTAACGTAGTGTTAAGAGAAATTGCACCGAGTTAATTTGGGTGGGCACATGCGAACGTGGGAATACCCACGAGCCGCCACTGGGCTCTTCATTTCCCTTCAGTCGCGTGAAAAACATAGCAACTTCGCAGGAACAGAATATCGCTTATGACGCATGTTACCGTAACGTAGCTCACATATTGAGATTTTTGACAATTTTGGAACACCAACAACGGTTCGTCAGGGCAATTGGAAATAGTTTGGCATGTTCTATAGCAATTGAGTATTGGCCGCAAAATGTATTTTTACTCTCTCGAAACGCAGTACAGACAAAGATATGTAATGCAGCGAAAAACAAATTCGTCAAAAAAACTCTAATCACAGATACCTGGTACCGAAAATACTGATATATCCTATTGTTAAATTAAGAAAAAATTCTCTAACATTTCGTAGTTTTCGATTTT
Organism: Teleogryllus oceanicus; assembly: GCA_964035755.1. Taxonomy (NCBI): domain Eukaryota; kingdom Metazoa; phylum Arthropoda; class Insecta; order Orthoptera; family Gryllidae; genus Teleogryllus; species Teleogryllus oceanicus. The sequence goes on from CAXIVR010000003.1 coordinate 172,304,405, forward strand.
TCAATCAAAATTCGAACGTATTGACGACATTGATACCGAAAAATTGAATGTTTTGACATTTGCTTTTTCGGTATCAAGAATCCACAAAATATGGATCGTGGCTACACCGTGTGTTAGAGAATTTTTTCTACAGTGAATATATTTACCATAGTATAGATGTATACTTATTGTATATTTAGTTAAAAGAATTTGGCTGATTGCAAAACACTCTTCTTTATTCCGTAGACAATATTTTATGTAACTTATGTAGTAACTTGAACAAAATGCGAGTGAAACGTTTTACTATCCAATATTTTACGTTAGTTCGATACACTCGCATGTTATAAGCAACTACTGACATTAAAATCTCTCCATAACAATGTTACCGCAGCAACACGCTACAACAACGTCATCGCGTATATAATATTCCTACATTTATAATGATGGTTCGTCAATGGCGCGGCCTTGTTATAGTGTGTCATTGCCGGAAGTATTGGATGTAAGGATGAACCCACTCTCGGTGAAACGATTGAGGAGGCCCTGTACCAAGAAGGTTAATTGTGTTGCTCGCTCGTAGGTTCTTGGTCCAGTACATGCCTGGCATGGTCTACCGCAATGTGTTCATTGCTCTTCCTCGGGTATTGCACCCTGGGGAGGCATCTAAACGTTAGCCTTTATCCGCATTCCCCGCCGTGCGACGGTACGCCGAAGTACGCCGAAGTACGCCGAAGTACGCCGAAATACGCCGAAGTACGCCGAAGTACGCCGAAGTACGCCGAAGTACGCCGAAGTACGCCGAAGTACGCCGAAGTACGCCGAAGTACGCCGAAGTACGCCGAAGTACGCCGAAGTACGCCGAAGTACGCCGAAGTACGCCGAAGTACGCCGAAGTACGCCGAAGTACGCCGAAGTACGCCGAAGTACGCCGAAGTACGCCGAAGTAGGCCGAAGTAGGCCGAAGTGCGCCGAAGTGCGCCGAAGTGCGCCGAAGTACGCCGAAGTACGCCGACAGGCTTGTGTGATGAGCCACCCTCGGAGCTGACTGGCTTCAGTGTATTCCTAAGGTGACTCGTCACTTTGAGTACTGCGATTGATTAAGTAACTTACAGACAGTTGAGGGGAAGGGGGAGTGACTCGGAAGACATTTTCCAGTAAAAATACACCATTTATTATTAATTAAAGGAGAGACATGGGGAACGAGGGATTGAAAGGAGATGCTCGGGAGTCAAGATTACTGACGACGGCCTTTTACTCCATCTCCCTGTGGACCTGGCGTTCCGGCGAGGGCGACAACAGCAGCGGCAGCACTCTGGGAGCGTGTCATCATTACGTCAGTCGTCCAGAGTCGGAATCAGCAGTCGGAGAAGCAAGTCCGTTATTCCGGACGTCACTGCTCGTCACTGACCGTCACTGCCCGTCACTGACCGTCACTGCTCGCCACTGACCGTCACTGCTCGCCAGTGCCCCTCTGGCTCTGCCGGGCCCGTTTATATTGGGCCGGCTTGCATTCGGCAGCGTTTTTTGGAGGCCGCTGCCGGAATGTTTTGCGACGCTGCGTGCCTCTTGCCTTGCGCGTCTTCCTGGCGCACGGTGATCTGGTAATGGCGGTTCGCCACACCTGTATCTGATTCCCGTCAGTACGCAGTTTATTCTCTTGGTAACCTTCACTTTTAATACCTGGGTCGGGCCGCCCTGCCAGCTCAGAGCTACCGGCTTTCCAGGCCGGTGCCGGAGTCAAAACAATGCGCTACTCACAATGCACCGGGGACAAGTCTCTATGCCCAGAGTAACAGGCCATTGACGCGAAGAAGCCAAGAGCCCAAACAGGGGACTTCCCCAACTAAGGTTCGGGTGGCTTGGCGCCGCCTTCCCGTCTCCTCGCTGCAATCACCTTGATGCTATCGACGTGAGTACCACCGTAACCTGACAACCTCACACGGTGGATCGTGGTTCCCGTCTGAACTTTTGTATGTGGTATCCGGGTCATTCCGAAGAAGTCCTTCGTCCAATCTCACCCAAAGGTCGTCGATCTAGGGTTTCAAATGGTGGGTTACCGAGTGAACCTGGCAACACAGAGCTTAGCACCGCCTACTCATTGCTTCTGCTTTGCAGCTAACGACGTGAGTGTCACTGTGAGACTCTGGGTCACGGTGATCTTTTACTTGTTTCCACCAGAATCCATGTCCACCACCGCGATCATGATTCCCCTTTGCAGGTGGACTCGTGGGGGGGGGGCGTGGTCCTGGACAAGAAACGTAGTTGGAGAAGCAGTGTCCTCGTAAACGCGTCAACACGTTCAGCGAGTAGAGAGGAATCGCTTGCCGAATACCAACTAATGTGGATGAGTTGTTGCTTGATACTAGCCGAGCGACTTTTGTAACTGGCCTAAACCTGTAATTCTGTTTTTAGGACGCATCAAAGAAACCAAATATTCCCCTAATACATCAGCTGTTCGCAATTGGGCGAGATGTACCTCGCTGCTCGGCGAATGCCAAAGTGTGGAGTCGCCGTATGAGAAATATAGCGTATTAATGTTCCGCAATTCGAAGAGAGAGAAATGGAATAAGCCATAATATCACGGTCACCTCATCCTTACAACACTCTCCAACTCTTACCACTGCTTCACACACTTGCTTCCTACCGACTAACAAACACTCTTCTTCTCTGTAATGAACTCCTGGCTTAGAGCGGTGTAGTCTTGCTGGCCAATGAGCGACAACCTGGACGCATCAGTTCTCTCGTCAATTATTGTCACCTACCGGTGCGGCGTCGTTTCTGGCTGCCAGCAAAATACTCGCGCCGTATGTTTGGCATAGCAGTAAGTGTATAGCCGTATTTAAATGTTTGACATAGCAGTAAAGTTAACTTAGCCGAACATATGTCAGTGTAACCCTTAACACCAGAAATAAGGACATAAGAGAACTTAAACGATTTCGGACCTGATGTTTTCTTCAATGTTGCACCAATTGCTTGGTTTAATTATTAAGTATGTATTTCTTTTCATCATGACTTAAAATTCAATTTAATCGCAATAACGGAGTATTGTGAGTTTTTTATAGATATTTTCCGCACTTTCAGATACAGATTATGCAAAATTGTCTTAATTATTACTTTCGCTCCTACAATGTATTGCTTTCTGATTAAATTCTTGATTGGTAGAAAACTCATTATAAACTACTGATCGTCTGATACACAATCTCGACGCAGTTTCATGCTCGCATCGCATCATCGACACACGTTCTGACGTACCCTCTAGAAAATTCCTAGTCTAGTCCGATGCCACTGCAGCGCATCTGACGGGAAGGTCCTAGGTACGAGTTCTGACGGGGGCAGGATTTTCAACACTAGCTTTTTAGCTATGTCGAATTCAGTCGCTGTCTGGAGGAGAATTCTAGCGGCTGGTGGCTCTAATCGGTAGTTTCCCTTGGTTTCTCCGATCAACATCCGGCGAATGCCGGAGCAGTACCCTAACAAACGGGCCACGGATATTTTCTTCCTCTCCCTTGTCCTATCTCTCCTTACACACACAAACTTAGACTAATATGCACTACACTACCACATATTCCGGGAGACTGGTCGGAAGCTTAGAGCTTACTCCGGCTGGGGCGGTACCCAGCTGGTGGGAGATTCCTGGTTAAGGGGAAACCCCGCTAGCCGACGGTAGGTAGGCGCCGGATCTCGTCATTCAGCGGGGCAAGATCACCGCCATCTTATGAGAGAAAAAACATGCACTCCACTTAAAGAAATAATGACCAAAGCAGTTAACGCGCCCGCAAACACGAAAAAATCAAGCAATGAATTCGGATGCAGTGGGATGAAGGTAACATTTTGATCATTTCCCGCCTCACAGGAGTTTCAAATACCCTAGGACCCTTCAAGTGATTACACAGAAACTAAGGTGTTCCGTCTTGCAAAAACTGAGGACAATAAACGGGATCGCTTCGGCCACTTATACGACAATCGTTGAAACGAACGGGCACTCCTACCGAAGGAAGAAGCGTAGAAGTGACCATCGTTTGGGACATGAGACGGCTCAGAGAAAAACGCATCACCCACAAGAGTAGGCAGTCTCTCCTGCGGAAACGCGAGATAGAGAGCGTCGAGAAATAATGGAGAAATGTACTGTGTAAACCAGTAGAGTGTTGTAAGGTATCACTGTTCACATGTTTACACCGTAACAGAACTGATTCCCGGTGAACACCAGAGTTGGAAATAATATTTATTGGGAAAAGTATCATAATTTTTTCATATACATGCTCAGGAACTTTGTAACATTTAACATTTACACCAAAAAATTCTATAAATGAATTCGTAACTATACATGTCCGTGGCGTTGGAAGTGAACCTTATCACAGTCACTAATAATGTCTAGAGTGTCTCAGAATAAATATTGGGAACTTATAGGAAAATGAAAATATAGAAAATGATAATTTTAACCACTGAATATTTTTATTTTTATTTTTATTTAATAGGTAATTATTACAGCCAAATTAGAAAACTTGATGCAATGTGGCTAGGCCGAAGGCTTTAAGCCATTACAATACCTACATTCTACCGCGTTCTAACCTTTCGCCTTCTGGTATTCACCCCAAATGGTCTCTCCATCGCATCAAAGCCGCGGAAACGAGACCATAAGGTACGGCTGAGGGAAAAACCCCTGAACGGGGAAAAACCTGCCGTCAAAAGCCGAGTACATGCTACTCTATCCGGTTTTTAAACTATTTATTTATTTGGCGCGGGCGTCAGGCATTCTCCTTCCAGTGTTTGGCCTCCACCGCATCTGAAAACAAACAGCACCACAGAAAATCGTCCGCACCAACGCCTCTGCCCTATCATTTCCGATTCCCACTTCCCTTCGCCCCCTAATGTGCTTTATTTTAACCGTTTCCTTTTATTTTATTTTAATTTAATTTATATTGAATTTATTTAACTTATTTTAATTAATTTAATTTTAATTTATTTAACTTATTGTGATTAATTTAATTTTAATTTATTTAACTTATTTTAATTAATTTAATTTTAATTTAATATTATTTAATTTTAATTTAATATTTTAAGTTAATATTTTTATTTTTATTTTTTTATTGACTTATTTATCTGCTTATACTTAACAATTGACTACAATTTATAACTTTTTTTGGTACTCTTTACTAACCTAACATAACTTACTGACTAACTTAATTATTGTTAGTTTATTGATTTATTACATATTTCTCTCCAGTCTAGGCTCTGCTCGTACTAACCAATGCCACTCCTTAATTTCCCACTCCTTAATTTCAGTTTCTCTAGTGGTCCGAACCTTTCTGAGAAATGTTCCTAATTCCTTCATGAAGTTAGATCTTTTATCCCCTAGAATGTTTTGGGCGAGCGTTACGTTCCTATGTTGGAAGTAGTAATTTCCCATTCCCATCCATTTTCCTCTCCAAGTTTCGGTCGCACTGCAAATTAAAAGGATGTGGATCCAGTCTTCCCTATCACCACAAAGCACACAGATGCCATTACCATTCGAGTCCTTGAATCTACGTTGCATCCACCCCCCGACCCTGAACCAAGCGTATCCCCCTCTTGCGTCCTTTTGCAGTGTGTTTACGTAACGTTCGCGACCCCATAGCGGACTCGCGTGAATTTGCGCAACTAGGGAACGTTTTTCGGCCGTTGCTGCCAGGATCTCTTGCCTTTTAATATCCGCAAGTCTATCCGAAATTAACCGTTCTATGTCGCGTGTTCCCCTATCTCCCACCATTTCCGGAGAAACGTCTCCCAGACCTGAACGTTCCAGTAGCAGTTTAATTTTATACGACCAGTAGCGTTGGTTGCTTCCCTGTAACTGCACTCGAAAACATCGATTTCTAAGTGTGTCAGCCTGTTCACCTGCTAATTTAATCCAAAGTTTAATGGGTTTCATTTTAAAATCTTTCCAAATTCCTACACTACCGACCTCTCTTAGGACTCCGGCATTTGCTGCGAATCTAGAGACTCCGAGAATTAATTTGAAATAATCTGTTTCGACGCTTTCTAGTCGATCTATCCTATCCACTCCCCAAATTTCTGCCCCATAATTCATTGCTGGGAGAACTAGCGATTTAAACATTGTATCGCACACCATTAAAGGCAATTCCGACACCCTGCGCACTGCGCAAACGATTTCTTCGCAATTCTTCCTTTACTGTGCGCCGCCACTATGTGATTATTCCATCCCCCATTCATGGAAAATTTTGCCCCAAGATATGTAAATGTTTTGACCCGGTCGATCTCCTCCTGAGCGTAAAACCATTTCTCCTTGTTACCCCAGATAAATCCATTCTTGAAGACAACTACTTTGGTTTTTTGAATATTTACTTTTAATCCCCATGTTTCACTATACGTTTCTAGGATATTTAATCTTTTCTGTAAGCCGTCAATAGTCTCCGAACATAAAACTAAATCATCAGCATATAGTGGTCCGGGAATGTTCAGGCCCTCAATTTCCGGCGCAGATGTATCTGCATCCTGTAACCACGTCAATAAATCGTTTTAAACAAGATAAACAATAGCGGTGAGAGAGGACAGCCCTATCTTACTCCTACTGTCGATTTTATTTTTCGCGTTGTACTTCCATCACCGCACCTGACACAGAAATTTACGTCTTCGTATATGCTCTGCAACACTTTTAAAACTTTACGTGAGACGCCTAGCTCATTAATTTTTTTCCATAAAACTTTCCTATTGATAGAGTCAAAAGCCATTTCGAAATCTACAAAACTGCTATATAAGTGGCCCCGTTTACGCGCAAGCGCCTGCTTTACTAGGGTATCTAACACAAAGATATTATCGGTAGTCGCGAAGCCTCTCCTAAAGCCTGCTTGCAATTCTGATATTTTACTATGCTTTTCCGCCCATTCACTCAGTCGCCCGTTGAGTATTTTACAAAATAGTTTACTCAGCGCTGGTAAAAGACTAATTCCGCGATAATTTTGTGGGCAATTCGAATCACCTTTATTCTTAAAGACTGGTTGGAGGATCGCTGTACTCCACGTTTCTGGATACGATCCAGAATCAACTATTGCATTAAATAAATTTAGAATACTCTCTGGGTCTATGTGCCAATTCGAAATAAATTGTGTCGGAATGCCGTCCGCGCCGCCTGCCTTCTTATTATTCATGGCTAGCATAGCCCTATTTACTTCATTCAGGTTATCGGTTCGTCTAATTCAGGACATCCCGGTCCGTGATAATATCTATCCCTGTTTCAATATTCGCTATTTCGAGCGCCCGTGAAAATACTGCTCCACGCGTCTGATGAAATTGCATTACTCATTTCGTTTATTACGCAGTGATCTTATAACGTCCCAAATTGATTTATTATGATTGTTTCTTAAAATTGCCTCTATTCTTGCTGTTTCACTCTCCTGCCAAGATTTCTTCGATTTCTTAATTGTGGCCTCGTATTGCCTACGTAGTAACAAGTAACTATTTCTCGCTTCCGCAGTTCCACTGTTTCTGAACATTCTTAAGGCTACTATTGCTTCACGCCTGCTCTCCCGACACTCCTCGCTAAACCATCCTTGGGTCAGTACCCTTCCTCCTCTCCCCCACATTCGCATGCCCCTCCCTGCGCGAAAGAGTCTCTTTTCTAAATTCTTTGCTTGCCTTTCCGGTGACCGCTCCTCTCGTGCCCATCCTACCGAGTTAAGAATAGACTCTGCAAATTCCTGTCGCTTTTCCTCTTTCCATACAAACCGTCGTCTTGCTATTGTGAAGGTCGTTGCTCCCGCCCGCGCCACTGCCTGCGGCAGTTCAGTAGCATTTACTGCTAACTGAACGCACACAGGCAAATGGTCGGATTCTGCCTGTAATTCGATTCCAAAATCTAATAAATTGTTTATTCTTTCATGAGACAACAGAGCATAATCTATTACACTACCTCCATTCCCACTAATAAAAGTTAGTTCCCCTTCAGTATCCTATCCATAGTTGCCATTTAAGATTTCGAGATTAAATCTCTCGCATAATTCTATCAATTCCTGACCATCATTATTGATGACTGAGTCTTTGCTTTTTCTAGAATTAGCTCTCGCTTCTTGCCGATCGAACTCCGAAAATACTTCCTGCTCATGGCCAATTCGAGCATTCATGTCACCTAAGACTAGTAAATCAGTATTCGGATACCTTTGCTTCAACGAGTCTAAGAAATTATTGATTTTACCAAATGCTTCTGGAGAATAATAACGCGAGCCCTGTGGGTGACGGTATATAAATACAATTGCGAGGTCTGTATTTTGCATTACTAGTCTAATACAAAGAAAATTGTCGGAGTTTGTTGTAATTTCATAAATAAATTGCATTAACCTATCCTGAAATATGCACCAACACCTCCGGTACCTACCCTTTCCCTCTACGTTTTTAGTTTTGCATATGGCTGTAAACCAGACACATTTAACGTTTCACCCTCCTTCCACCAAGTTTCTACGAGACCGATTATATCAAATGTGTTTATGTACCCATGGAAGTCTTGATTTCCGAGCTTAGAGCCTAGACCTTTGATGTTCCAACATCCTATTCTTAAAGCCTATTCCTGCCTATTTGGCGACCTGCTGGGTCCCGACTCACCGCGAGCTTCCTGCTGCTGCGTTTGCCGCAGCCATCGCCCTCGTAAGAGGTCCTCGCTCCAGGCTGTCAGCCGCAAAGCGTCCGGGACTCGCCGAGTGCCGTGAGCTCCGGCGGGAACGTGAACGCGACCGCCGACGCGAACGCGAACGAGACCGCCTCCGCCGCGATGCCGCGGGGTCAGAGGTCGTCCGCGCCGCCCCCGCACGAGGCGCAGCCGCGGCGCGGCCGCGGCCACGGCCGAAGGCGCGGGTGGGGGCGGCCGCGAAGAGGCGCCCGCTTGCCCGGAAGGGGTTTCCGTCCTCCTGGGGTTCAGCCCCCTCGCCGATTTCACGGGAACCCGTCGCCCCGCCCCCTCCCACGCCCGCGGACGGGCCGCCAGCTCAGCCAACACGTAGCTGCGCCCTGCCACGACAAGCTTGTCGAAACGAATCGACGCCTGCCTTCCGCTCGCTTTCGCCTCCTGCAAATGCGGAATTAACGCCTTACGCGTTTGCCGCACTACCCAGCTGAAGTCCTCACGGACGCGCACCCTGCCATTCCGGGAGAGACACTCCCGGGCTGCACGCAGCAGCTCCTCCGCTTCCTGAAAGAGGCCAGCTTGGCCACAATCATACGCGGCTGTCCCTCGCGCCGCCGCCCGGTCAGTGGCGCGCGTCGATATCCTGGAGCTCCAACCTGACCCCCAGCTGCTCCGCAAGATCCAGGATACACCTCTCCGAGTCCGCCCAAGACTCGTTCCGCTGCTCTGGGATGCCAGTAACAACGATATTGTTACGTCGCGACTGGTTCTCAAGGTAATCCACCTTGCGAGCCAGCCGCTCGTTGGCTGTCTGCAGCGACTGCACTGAAGCCTCTGCCGACGAAACCCTAGCCTGCAACACATCGATTCTATCAATACGTTCCTTATGGTTCCTATTGATAGTCTCGATGATATCGACGTTAGTAGGGGGGCCGGGCTTCAGCTCCACCCCACCGATCGCCAATAGCACCACCATCACCGCCGCGCCCAACACGCTCGCAAGGAGCCCCAGCCCTTGCGCTGTCCCCCGGGCACCGCCACAGCGCGGCAGGTAGCCCCTCACCCAGCGGCCGATAGCCGCGCGCCACTGCTCCGTCGACACCATCCTGCAGCAGGTAGAGCGCTTAGCAAAACACGTCCGCTCGGCTCTGCGTCTGGCGAGAGAGTCAATGAATATATGATGAGAAATTTCATTTAAAAAAGGTTCACAAGTGATATTTATTCCTGAATGACATCCGTATGCACTTATGTTCGTCAGATACATGAAATCTCCTTGATTGCTTCAGAATGTTACCTGCAGAACAGGCGTGCATTACGGGTTGCCTAGATGTACAAATATCACGTTTGGGACTTCTTGCACGAAATGTTCCACTACATGATCACTTATTACTCATGGAAATATATACTGGGGAATTACAGGCGGATCGGACAAAAAACTACTGGAAACCCATTTCCAAACCTTTTGGGAAAATGGGAAAACCAAACAGATTTATCCACCACAAACTACACCGACCGGATTTTAATCACCGAAATGCAGAGGTGGAAAATGAGCGATAAACCACCAAAATCATCACTAATCCACTGGAGGCCTTTACTCATTATTACTCCCAATACAATGAAACCAAATCATGGATGAATTACAGATTGGGATATCGTCGGCGGTAAACAGATTGAACGGTTAAAACACAGCAGAAAATAGGTTCACAATATAGAAGAGGATCCGAAGTAGTGGCGGAGCGGACGGCGGAGAACGGCCTGCGTTTGGTCCGCGCGCCGCTGGAGAGATTCCCGGCAGCAGCGCCCGCGTTCCGGAGTTGCCGGCGGCCCTTGCAGGCGGACGCTGCGGGCGAGAGCCTCCATTGAAAGACGTCCTCGGGGACGCGTCGCCGCGTTTTGTGCTCGCGAGAGGAGCGGCGCATTCACGGAAAGACTGCGGACGGGCTCTCCCGGCGACGCCCGCGTCCCGCCGCCGCCCCCCCTCACGCGTTGCCAACGCCGTCTGCACTCGCCCCCCCCCTCCCTCGCCCCCGCTCCGCCCGCCTCGCCCTCGCCTCCGCCCTCTTCTTCCACCCTCGCCTCCGCCCTCGCCTCCGCCCTCGCCTCCGCCCTCGCCACCGCCCTCGCCTCCGCCCTCGCCTCCGCCCTCGCCTCCGCCGCCGTCGCCTCCGCTCTCGTGACCGCTCTCGCCCCCGCCTCCGCTCTAGCGTCCGCCCTGGCCTCCGCCCGCCTCCGCCCTCGCCTCCGCCCTCGCCTCCGCCCTCGCCTCCGCCCTCGCCTCCGCCCTCGCCTCCGCCCTCGCCTCCGCCCTCGCCTCCGCCCTCGCCTCCGCCTCGCCTCCGCCTCGCCTCCGCCCTCGCCTCCGCCCTCGCCTCCGCCCTCGCCTCCGCCCTCGCCTCCGCCCTCGCCTCCGCCCTCGCCTCCGCCCTCGCCTCCGCCCTCGCCTCCGCCCCTCGCCTCCGCCCTCGCCTCCGCCCTCGCCTCCGCCCTCGCCTCCGCCCTCGCCTCCGCCCTCGCCTCCGCCCTCGCCTCCGCCCTCGCCTCCGCCCTCGCCTCCGCCCTCGCCTCCGCCCTCGCCTCCCCCCCCCTCGCCTCACCTTCTCTCTCGCCTTCACCTTCCCCTCCGCCTTCATCTCTTTCCCTCTGTCCTCGCCTTTGCCCTTACCTTCGCTCTAGCCTTCCCTCTCACCTCTTTTTTCTCCTCCAGTCGTCGTTTCTAGCATCTCTTGCCTTAGCCCACACACGGTCCCTAGCTCTCGTCCCCGCCTTCGTATCTCTTTTCCCATTCCTCTTCCCACCTGTAATCCTCCTGCTCCCTGGTTCCAACCCCGAATTATCGCTTCTTCCGTACCCCAAAAATCTTTCCCTATCCTTTTCTCCCTCTCAGAGTCCATTCCATTCCCCGTCATCTCCTTCCTTACCCTTTGCAGCATTGAAGCCTCTGCTCGACTCTACCTCACCCATGCCATTTACATCGAAGGGTGCGTTCTGCCCGCCTGCTCGCCGCTGGCGCTCGTGCTATCGCTGTTTGCATGGAGCGTATAGAGTGGGCGGGGCCCTGGAGGGTTTACGATGCTCACTTTTCTCTGACGGAAACTCGGAGTACCCACAATCCATGAATTTCCTGGATTGTTGGAACCTGCCTTATTCAGGATAAAGGAAACTGTCTAGAAAATCGGAGTGGAACAAACGGAGTGATTTAATTTTTTGTAGTATGATAGCTTCAATTTGTAATAGAGAATAGTGTAGTTTAAGTAGTGAATGCTATTAAATGTTTACTTATAGATCATATTTAAAATTGCTCTTTTAAGAATGATCTATGTATTCAATTCAGAGTTCTTTGGGTAGTGTGGTTCTGTTATATGGTTGTGTACAGTGCGAATCTCTTGTTGTGCCCATCGGTATTTTGTTTCACTGCTCTATAAATATTCACTTTCAATTTTCTTTCACCTAATTGCGGACTTTTGGAAATTCAAAAGTGAAGATCTCATTACTTGGACATCTTAGGAATCAGTTTGTGAAAGGTTACAAGATAAAACATTTTAATTTGTGTTACGACTTCCGTATACTGAGAATGTTTATTATGATATTCTTATACGCACAAATACGACTATTTTAAATTTCTCTTGAGAAATTGTTTGAGAAAACGATAATTAATTCCCATAATTGACACATTTAAAGCATAAATATGTGCATTGACAGACAATCATTTTATATGTAATAATTCTTTTTCTAATGGGCAATTTAAAATTCAATTGCGATAGCTATTCAAGTTTATATATTTTATAAATGTTCCTCAATGGCATTTTGTAAGTTGTGCTCTGGAGTCCATAAAAACTGACAGTTTGAAAAACAATATTAACTGTCAATTTTGAAAAAAAAAATTTTATTATGGATCATCAATCATAAAGTATTAATATTTTCTATTTATGGAAATTACTAATACATTAAGTAATTCGATTTCAATCGTATGATTAGTACTTGAAAAGTTTGAGAGTATTGGTTTTCTATGACGAAATAATACCTTGAGTCATGATTAAATTTTTTTGTTATTTTTTTTAAGAATGACGATATCAATACCATTTCTTCACTAATCGTCTACAAATAAAAAGCGTCAAATTCGTATTACGTGTGTGTTTTCATTTAGAGGAGTAGCTCTCCTAACTTCCAATGGAAGTTACAATGAAAACCTGTTTTTATGAGAAAAGCAAATAGTGTTTTTTCAGACCCTAAGAAAGGCAAATTTGCTGCAGTATATGCACTTTCGTTTTTATGTTCGGATGAAATGGTTGTGCTACATTCCATGACGTGAAAGCGGCTTTATTTCTGTAACGGTAAGCGTATCGAACTGTTAATCCAAATTAGAGACTTTAAATCCAATCGACGGGTTGATTTTAAGGGCGAAATAATCCTTTAAACACCTTAAAAGAGGAAAGAAAAACGGCTGTCCCATGTAGTAGATTTTCTGCATGCAAGGATCTTCAAACCGAAAAGAAGCGTCTAAGCTAAATTCTACTCATCCGTTTTTTTCACTTAAATGACACGTGCTTTCGCAGATTGATGGCGAAAGGAGCGTTGCAAAATTTGGGAGGTCAGGCGAAAGATAAGACTTTGTAGTCGGAGTTTCGACACGTATAATTGGGCATCATTCAATTGAATTGAATCAGTTTTACACGCCCCGTGTTTCTCCTTTCTCATCGTATGGTTGCGTTTCAATAGTTGAACCGGGAGCGGTAGCTCAGTGCATCGACTGATGTCACTGCAGCGCCTCTGACCGGGAGGTCCTAGGTTCGAGTCCTGACGGCGGCAGGATTTTCGACACTAGCTTTTCAGCTAGGTCGAATTCAGTCGCTGCCTGGAGGAGAATTCTAGCGGCCGGATGCTCTGATCGGTAGTTTTCCGTGCTTTCTCCGATCAACACCTGGCGAATGCCGGAGCAGTACCCTACCAAATGGGCCACGGACCGCGCGCGATCTGTCTTTCCACTTCCTTGTCCTATCCTCTCCCCCTTACACACACACTTACACTAACATGCATTACACTACCACTTATTCCGGGAGACCGGTCGGGAGCTTAGAGTTTGTCCCGGCTGGGGCGGTGCCCCGCTGGTGGAATAGTCCTGGTTAGGGGGAAACCCCACTAGCCGACGGTAGGTCGGCGCGGGATCTCGCCATCCAGCGGGGGAAGACCACCGCCATCTCCCAAGAAAAAACATGCATTACACTAACGGGACTATTGACCAAAGCAGTTGACGCGCCCGGAAACACGAAAAAACCAAACCAAACCAATCAATAGTTGAGCACTCGCACCCTTCAGCACTACTTCAGATGACATTCAATTTGCGACAGACAATATCCCTCCAGTCTGTAGTGTCGCCCACCCTTCAAGCCTAGCTGGAACGCTTGCTTTCGTGAACCTATTTTGCATATTTTGCCCACAAACATTTATTTGCCTTGTTCATCCCACTCGCTCTCGTGAACCATTCCTCTTGCGTTATCATAGTGTCTATTCATATTGTGACGTCATACGGGTGTAATCAGTACACAGACGAGAGTGGGTTGTAATAACAGCACGTTTATTCACAATTTAGACCGTAGTAACAAATAACCAATGCACTGTATACAATTAACTAACTAAATAGACCCCACTGCTAGGAGAGATATTTACAACGACTACCACATCGCAACATACTACCTAATGTTTCGCCGTGCGTAGTACCGCCTGACCTGAGACCGACTACATGTCTCACTAGTCACGACAATAACTGCCGGCTTCTTCACCGCGTGCTCGCTCGCACCTCTCACGGATGACCTACGCTGCCGCTGCCGCTGACAGGATCAAAGAAGGAAGAGCTATTGTTCACACGGCCCTTAAATAGCCCTGTCCACCGCCTCCATTGCCTCCGCCCTAGCGATGCGCACACCCTGTCAGAAAAACGCCATGCGTCATAGCTTCTGCCTTTGTCTGCGCATCCGGTGCACACCGTGCCTCGTGCCCACGCTGTTTTAGCGACACGACGCTACAATATGTTGTGTCTCCCTCCTACACGATTCTAGCCCGCTCGCCTCCCTAAAAGCCCTTGAAGATCACCCTCTCTGTTGTATAATTATCGAATGAATTCTCAGTGATATCCAATGGATTGCGTGCAATGAGTGAGATTGAAATGTTCAAGGAATGAGTGAGTGAGATTGAAATGTTCAAGGATGTAATTAAAAATTAACCAATTGAGAAAAGTGAGCTAATAAATATACTTGTGCTGGATATCATCGCATTTTAGAATAGGAGAAAATGAAATGGCAGACAGAAAAACGAAAGAGGCAGCTGAAATTGAAAAAAGAGTCCTCATATATTAATTTGGCACGAAAGTTCGAAAGGGTTCAAACAAGTTAGCATATCTGGACAGCAATAAATGGAGTGAATTAAGAACCTGCAAATTACGAAATATTAGAGTTTGGCGATGCCAAACCAGCAGTCATGCTTTGCTGAGCATGTCAAATCGTACTAATGCAGAATATGCCACACTAAATTCACAGATGAGTATTACATCACCAATCACCACTGCATCCTGTTAAAGACGCAATGGGGTCTACTCAAATGAACACATTTTCATATGCCGTACATATGAGACCACCAGACTAAAAAACAAACTGGACTCAGCTGTTGAAGTTGTAAAACGGAATTCTCTAATAATGTGTTAAGTTTCTGATGTTGAGCAAAATATGAGTTATTAGAATTACAGAGTTTAGAGTAGAAATTCTATTGCAATTTCAAGCAAACATTGGATTCATTCTCATAAATGTATCTGATATCGCCAATGTATATCGTAGACATACAAAGACAAGGTATAATGTCTAATATCAAGGAAATAGAGACTCGCAGATGAGAATTGGGTTTTTGTTGACCACTTGACCTCTTGCCAATCTTGTTCTTTGTGAATCCAGCCACTCTCTTTCTTCTTAGGCGGTTTCTCGCTTATATGCTTTTGCCGTCATGTCTTTCTTCCTACTTACATTTTTCTCCTACGTTCTTTTTCTTCTATTCTGCCGTACCCGTGTACACACAAACCCTTCCCTCATCCATAAATTTTCTTATTACCTCTGACCTACACACCTCACAAGTGTAGGAATTTTCTCTCCCTCCCTCCGTTTCTCTCTCCCTGTGTGTGTGTGTGTGTGTGTGTGTGTGTGTGTGCCTATCTCTTGCAAGTCCTCTGCTAATACTTTCACTATTCATTCTTCCATCACTTATCCACCCGGTTCATTGCTTCATTGTCCCCCTTTCTCTGAGTGAGAATCCCAGACTCAACAAGATTTTCTTATTACCTCCGTCCTACACACCTCACAAATGCAAGAATTCTCTCTCCCTCCCTCCGTTTCGCTCTCTCTCTCTCTTCCTCTCTCTCTCCCTCTCTCTCTCCCTCTCTCTCTCTGTGAATTTCTTGCAAGTCCTCTATCAATCCTTTCACTATTGATTCTTCCCTCCCTTCTCCACCCGTTTCATTGCTTCACTGTCCCCCTTTCTCTCAGTGAGAATCCCAGACCCAACGGTTGAAACACCCAGACCTAAGCGCCACCCACCAACGGACGGCGTCTGCAGCAGCGGCAGCGCAGTGGACGCTCAATTTGTCATCCTTCGACTGGGTGCCGTCGCCAGCGCAGCTCCCGTCTTTGCGGAGCGATTTTTAACTGTCGCCAGGTGCCTCGCGTTCCTCTCGCGAAAAGCTGCTCCTCTTTTGTTTCTTTTCGATGCTGTTTGAAATAGTTGAACTTTCAAGTACTCGGAGGAAGTTTGGTAGATGTATCTCATTAAATACTTTCAGGCTGTGATAACTTACCTGCAACATAGCTGCTTCTGCAACATATTAGACCAGGATGTTCTTGAATCACAATCAGCTACATAATTAAGTAGTATTGAACTATTGAATGGAGGATAATATTAGCATCCGAATTCTTTCGTTGATAGTTTCCTGTGTTTTTTCCAGTCAATACTACGCAAACACCGGAGCAGAAACTTAACAGAAACGGCCGTGGATGTGGCGATTGCTCACGACGCTTCTATATCTTTGTCGCATTTTGTCTCTTACACACATAATTTTACACCAATTTCGGTTGTTAATATCATGAACGGGTGTCACTGAAGTGCCTCTCACCAGGTTCTACGATTTTAGTCTCGATGGTGGAAGGAGTTTTGACTCTAACTACTTGCTATTTCGAATTCAGAGAATTCTGGAGAATAATTGGAGCTGCTCTGATTCGTGATTTCTATGATTCACACTAAGTGAATGTCGGAGCTGTACTCTAACAAAAGCGGGCGAAGAACCTCGCACGATCTTTCCTTCATCTTCCCTGTTGTACCTTTTCCCTTATTTACAGATTTTCCACATACATGTAGTACACTACGATACACGACGGGAGACCAGACAGAATCTTAGATTATGTCGGGGCTAGGGCTATTATCTTCTGTAGAGATATACAAGTACTTGTTTCGAGAAAACAGCGCCAGCCGATGCGTAGGTCGATACCGGATCTCACAATCCAGTGGTGAAAGATCATCAACACCTCGGGATAAAATTATGCACAACACCGACGGGAATAATGACCATAGACGTTGACACACCCGGATCACGAACTAATTAATCAGGTAATCAATCTTAAATACACTTCACTACGGGACCCGGAGAGATGGCTCAGGATGTCCCGGAGAGATGACTCAACTGATGTCACTGCAGTCCCTTTGACCCGGAGGTCCTAGGTGTGAGTCCCAGTGGAGAAAGTATTTTCGGCACTAGCTTCTCAGCTAGGTTGAGTTCAGCCGCTGCGTGGAGGAGAACTCTAGCGGTCAGCTGCTCTGATCGGTAGTTTTCCGTGGTTTCTCCGATCAACACCAGGCAAATGCCGGAGAAGTATCATAAAAAACGGGCCACAGACCGTGAGCGATTTTTGTTATTTCTTCCTTTTTCTCCCCTTACACACACTTACACACACCTTCTATTCTGTCCCCTCACACATACTTACTCGAACATGCACTACACTACCAGCCATTGTGGGAGACTGGTTGGGAGCTTAGAGCTTGTCCCCGCTGGGGTGGTGCCCCGCTGATGGGAGATACCTGGTTGAGGAAAACGCCACTAGCCGATGGCAGGTTGGTGTCAGATCTCGCCATCAAGCGGGAGAAGACCACCACTACCTCCCGAGAAAAAATGCAGTACACTTACGGGACTAATGACTAATAGTTGTCGCTCCCCGGATCACTAACAATCAATCACCACATAAGTTGGGAGTTTTTGAGCTTTCTCTGCTGAAGCGGTGCTCCTCCAAGGCTGATATCGAGAAATATCCACAAGCCGACGTATTGAAAGGCGCGGGATCTCACATTGCAGCGGGGCAGACAGATTACCATCTTCCGCGTTTTTAACTAGCACCACTTTTTCGAGATGAATTACTTGAATAATTGCAAGGCGAAGTTACTTAGTCACTCTCTCACTATACTTTAATTCTTACTCCATCTTTGTGATTCTACATAATATGAACACATATCTTATTTTGAAGATATTATGTGAAAGTGTATTTCTTTTTTAACTATTTTCTCATTGTTAATACATTATTCAAAATAACTGATAATTCGTAAATAATCTCAGAATATAATCTTGCCTTGCTTCAATATTGTTGATTTTACTTTCGAGAAGCTTCATTATTTCGTAATGTTACTCTGTTTTCTTGATCGGTGCGTTTGTGATTGCAAATTTATAGAAATAAACATGTAATTATCTATATAGAGAGAGTGTTAGTTATTACATTGGTGTTTAAAATTTATTCTTCGATAATTGCCTTTCCGAAGTTTAGACATTTGAAACGGCGAGAATTCCGATAATTAGTTCTAGTGTGCAAGCTGCACTATAAACATATTGGGCAAATAGTGCTTGAATTTCCCCAGTGAATACCGTGAATGCAGATTATTCTCGTGGCCACGCATTGAGTAGGAAATAGCTGTTGCAACCAGTTTGTCTTGTGTACCATATTTCACTACAAACTCACCTACAGGACCGGAGTAAATTTCGTTGACAACTAGCCCCCCCAGCAATTAACAGGTACATTATCGCACAGCCATCTCGTTTCAACCGTCGGGACAATTTGGTAGAGCGATCGCCACTGTAACTACTTTGAGTGCATTTAAGCCAAGATTACTTTATTTACAGCTACTTACTTAAACCTAAGCAATTGTAATAACGTTTCATGCACAATGAAATACCATTTATTTATTTTATAGAACGAGGTAAGGTTTTATTGTTTAACATATCAAATGAAATATTTAACCACAAAAAATAAAAAAATTATAAACTCAAATGCTGACAGTTTTGTTGTGGGTAAATTAATTACAGTTTTAGAACTACCCACTACATTGTGGTACAGTTTGCAAACAAGTTTTTTCATTACTGAAATAGTCTATCTACCGAAAATTTAAACTCAACACACATCAATGCACCTGGAATAATACGAACTGAAAGGCATTTATTCCTTCAAGGAAAAGAAGAAAATGAAGATGAAGAAAGAAGAACATCAAACTCGAACTCATCGACGAGTCTTCATTTTTTATAAAGACTCTAAAATTCTACACAGAATATTTATCCTTTCAAATACGAAAATACGTATGAACATATTATTACCGCCGAAACTTTCTGTTGACCTTTATCACTTGACACATCAAATAAAGTTCTTTGAATTCCGACCCATATACGGTAGAAAGAAAAAATCGCACAATTTAATCAATACATCATTATAGTACTCTAAATACCAATAATGAATTGATTGAAATTATTTTATATAAATTTGAATCCCTGTTAATCATTTGTATTCATTACTGTTCTGAGTAATATAGGGAAAGAAACTTCTGTGATGCAGAATGAATTTCGAGATTGTGAACCTTACTCTTTACGGGAATGAAGACATATCTCGACCTGTGGAATTGGATTAGGCATGGAATTAGGATGAAAGCACGTTGGGCGGTCCGTGGTTTCTTGTGTAATCAGCATTTTCTCGATCCCTGCTAAATGGATGCCGTTTGTTTGTGAGCACTCGGCTCACCCACGATTTTCATGTAAATTCTTTTAAAATTAATAAAACATTATTACAATGGATATTTAAAATGACTAAAAGTAAAATACAAATTGACTGATTCTTTGTTGAGTTCTCAAAACTATTTTAATAGTTTATTTTAAACAACACTGTGAATGGGAATATAGAGGAACCTCACATGTTCAAAAAACTAAACTTTTCAGAAAATACAAAACACATTTCAGGTCTTACATTTGCTGAAATTAAACTTTAATTTCATTATGAGTTAAAATGCATATAAAGAAAGCATACCAATGATCCGTATAAATCTTGATCCATTTTCTTGTGATAAAGATGAAATTTATGTAATGAAAATGTGGGCTTTTTCTATATT
Source organism: Teleogryllus oceanicus (assembly GCA_964035755.1). Taxonomy (NCBI): domain Eukaryota; kingdom Metazoa; phylum Arthropoda; class Insecta; order Orthoptera; family Gryllidae; genus Teleogryllus; species Teleogryllus oceanicus. The sequence goes on from CAXIVR010000003.1 coordinate 172,324,434, forward strand.
TTACAATAAATACACATGCATTTTTACTTAAATCAAACTTGATTGCTTTGATGAACAAGATTCAAACAAATTTTGCCTATTTTATTACATTCTCTTTACACTCCTTCCACTCCATATGATTTATTCTTTAATGCATGTTGGTCGATTGTACTTGT